>OX424573.1:1779060-2274060 GCA_949152435.1 Gastracanthus pulcherrimus | reverse complement strand
TTTATTCGGAAAAAGTGAAGCGTCAAAAATTAGATAAACTTGTTCAAGAGTGTAGTGAATTTCAAGATTCGAGAAATGTTCCAATAAATAGCAGTTTAAGTGACGATAATAATTTAGATGATTTGCAGATTTCTGACTCCAATACTATTTCAAGTGACAATAATAGTGATAATGAGTTTAATAAATTTTTTAATAAAAGTGATAATAATTCAAGCAGTGACAGTACATGTAGGGAAGAATATTTTATGCTTCAAAATGAAGAATTTAGAGAGATAGAAGAGTTACAAGAATGGTTATTGGGTATACCATTGAGCATAATCTACAGCATTTTATGGTCATAATTATGTCGCCAGGTGGCGGGATTTATTAGCATAATATGCAGCATAAAATGATCATCTAGCATAAAATTCAGCATATTTATTCAACGACTATACCGGGTCACCATTAACATATAAAAAGTATTTAATAAATAACTAAAATGAGTGTACTTTTGTATACCATGTATATTAGTGCAGCGCTGCCTCGAATGATGCCGGATTTTCGTAAATATGTTTTGATTTGAAAAATTCTAAAAGAAATACGAATTGGCTTTGGTATTCTACTAATATCGCATCTCAATCAAATGTGGGCCATATTAGTCTCTGAAATAATCATCAGGTCCTGATAGAACGCTCAAGCAGACTCGGGTGAGGCGCGTCACGAGACGATATAAACAAGGTCCTATAGCGGGTTTCTTGTTTTTCATTCGCTTTACTTTGTTTCATTTACTTAATCAATTTGCGATGACCTAATACTATATTTTTTAATTTACATTTTTAATTTTTCCTTTTTTTTTCAAGGATAATTTGGATAATTGGCGATTTGCGTGTAGTAAATTGCGACTATAAAAAAAACTCCATTTTTTATATTTTATGAATTAGAATCAGAGTCTCAATTACAGACACCCTGTACCTATTCGCTGACACCCCGATATATTTTCGGACAAAATTTAAAAAATATTTTATTTTCTTAAATATGGACATCCTACGGTCCATTATTTATATAATTACCATTTTGCATGAAAAATTCTATAAAAAAGTACTTTTTATTTTTACTTAACTTACTAAAACCCAAGTGGTTACCAAGTTGAAAAAAATACATTATGTTAAGAATGATCTCAAAATGTAAAATCTACTTTCAAAATTAAAAAAGAAAACTTGGATATATCAGTATTAGTTGTTTAAGCTAAAAATTCTAATTGGTAATATTACCTTTAAATTTGATGAAATCAAACAATTAATGCGGTAATATCATAGCTAAGGAGCTAATTTTCATATTCCCGTTGGTTATTAGACAAATAAAACATTATTAGCTTGATTTTTACAGCAAAAACTATAGCTCCATACGCGTTGCTTTGATGACCGTTGCCGTTTTATTCAAAGACGTCGTCATTATTCTGGTACTAATGGCAGGTTTATACATTTTATACATATATAAGGGTGACAACGTCGTCTTCTAGGTTCGATTATACTAACCGCCCCCCCCCCCCCCTGCGTAAGTGTTTTACCCGACTTTTCCATTCCCGAATTCATTTTTCCTTTTTACATGTTCGGAAATTGGATAACATCTCTCTTTTTATGTTTTCGTGAAAAACGAAAGTTGAACCAAGCTTATCATAAAAAGTAAATTGTCAGCTTTAATTTGCGTCGTCGTACGTACTCAAAAAGTGTACTAGTAAAAAATTATGACAAAAATGTCACGACGAGATATCTCGTCCTTCTGGTTACGGTCAAAACCTCCTTTGTACGAGATATCTCGGGATACTGCGCCAGAGGATTCATTATTCTGGTGGAAAGCCTATTTTACCAGCTCTGATATTTTTGAAAAAGGTTTTAGTTCTATGTGATTTTAAAATCACACTAGGCCTTAAAGGGTTAAAAGCATGGCGGATCATTTTTTTTATTTACCCGCAAATGCTTTCTATCTTTTTTCTCAAATTTGAGCTATTTCTTTCTCTTTCCGTGGGTCCCACTCTTCTAATCAATAAAGTAGCCACAGTTAAGTCGGAACTAAAATTCTATATGCAACACTGGAATAAAGTCGACTTTATTCCGTTACTGCATAATGTACTATTCTCCGACGAAATGATCTTTGTGTAATAGTAATCCGTGGTTTTTAAATATGCCAGAAGAAAGATAAATTTCAAAGCGTTAAAAATGTAGCAGGTCGCGGACTTTGAAAACAGATAAGCTAAAAGCACCAATACCTGGACAAATCAAAAATAGGGACCTATAGCGGGACACGGACGAAAAATGACTGTTTTCATAAAAAATGCAGCCATAAATCGTTATAGTAAATTTTTTTATCTATTGTCTAGGATATCAACTATTCAATAATAACTAAAGTAAATATACACCAGAAATATACAGATACAAGAGAAATAAGTTTGAATTCATCTTATTTATAGTATATACAATAAACATAAACATAAGAATAACATTGATTGGTATATATATATATAGATATATTCTATAAATTACACCACCTTTTGGCCATAAACCGTCGGCCATAAGTTGGGTTGTTGACCATAATATAGGCCATAAATTGACTACACACCATAAAATTAGGCATTATATGGCGAATAGTTAGTCAATGTTTCTACCAGAGTACAAGTTTCCCCAACCCTCGCCATTTATGGCTAATGTACTTTCAATGATCATTAATGGCTTTGCCCTTTTAGAATCAACTTTCTATAAATTAGCTCACTTCTTGCCAGGACGATTTAGTTGGTTTGAAACATCAGACGAATAGTTGCAAGTTAAATTTCTACAGAGAACGTGTCGAAGATATGCGATTCGACCACGAGGAAGCTGGCAAGATCAACGAATATAGAGGTGATCTGTCGCAGAGAGTCTACTCCTCGATCTTCTCGATGGGCGACAACAATGAGTTTAAGTGGCGCCTGCGACTGTACCCGGTCGGTATGGATAGGGGCTCCAAAAACCACATCTCCCTCTATCTGGAGAAGATCTCGTCCACGAAGTCGAAGATCATCGTCAACTTCAACTTCTCTATCATCAAGGCGGACGGATCCAAGCACATCCTGGCCTCGCACAAGAAACGCAGCCACGCGCTCTGGATTTAGCTGGGACAGCCCAAACTGATCGAAAGGAATGAACTGCTGGACAAGAGATCTGGATATCTAGATCATGATAGACTTCGGACAGTATGCGACGTAAGGACAGAATTGGAATTACAATTTTGGTTTTGAAAATGAATTTTGAAAATTTGACATAAATTAATACATAAAGCTGGGGCGCGAAATGGGGAGCCTGCTGAGGAGCAAAGCACACGCCGTCGTGACGCTGCTGGCCGGCAGGGCGCGCTTCGAGGTGCACAGGGCGATCTTGTCGACGCGCAGCCCCGTGTTCGACACCCTGATCCTCGCGCACAGGTACAAGGCGTTCACCCTCCGGGAGCACGTCATCAATTTCGCGAAGGTGAACGGGGTGCAACGGGACGACTATTTCGAGAGCCCCGAGCCAAACTCCGACAACGATCACGCGCAGACGGAGATTGCCACCTCAACCTCGCTGTACTTTTTGAACTGTCCTTGAAGTTTCATATACTTGATATACTTGACACTAGGATAGGATTTTAATTGTCAATTCTTATATGCGGATAAGAATAAACTTTAAATGACAACGTTTTATATATGTATAGTGTAGGAATAAGTAAAGGCAATATTTAAATGTATGCGAGATTAAATATATGGTTAATCTTGTCTTATTAACGAAATCGTAACTTAATTTGTGCGTTGTAATGTTATATAATAAATAAATAATTGTAATAAATACAAATAGTCTCTTAATTTTTTCTAATACCATGTTACCATTTGTGAGAGAAATGGAGAAAATAATAATTAATATGCCAAATTATTATTTATAGTAAATGATGAAACAAACTAACGTAAAATAGCCATTACTGGGACAATGTAACAAGCCTGTCCTATACTAACACAGTAACATATAATGTTGATTATTTGTTACATCTTAACATAATCATAAAAGTAATATATTTGAATTTCTTATTTATTTACTCGCACTATTTATTTTTATTTTAAAACATTATGCATTTCGTAAACGTATTACAAAAGTACTCCTTAACACAGTGATATTACTCACGATTGACTAGGGCTCTCAGACTCCTAATGGCTTCTTAAGGCTCTATTGCCTTTATATGTACTCTAGACTCGATTGTTTCACTTACGGGTAAGGCTCAGCGTAGCCATCTAGCGGTACTTTATCGGTACTATATACTTTACTATGTATGTGAGACATGTATGTATCTACTTTGATTGGAGAACATAATAAAAGAAAGAAAAAGCACATCTTAACCCTTTCCACCCACGAGGGTGGAATTTCATAAAACCCAGAAATCGTTCTCGATATAATCTCATTCTATATGTTATGTCGCAAAAGCCGTCTCAAAATCTTTTTTCACTGATGAAATATAGTGAAAAAACTAAATATCATATTTTAACCCTTTCCACTCCCTGGGGTGAAATTTAAAAAAACCGTTCCTTAGTGAGCACCTACTATGTGGAACATACCCACAAATTTTGTGGCGTTGATAAATCAGTCAGTCAGGACAAGTTCTTTTATGTATATAGATATTGCTGAATTTCCAAAAGGTTTAGTGTTAATGAACAGAAAATATATCTCGACTGGGCCTCATCCTTAATAATTCAATCACAGTTTAAACTTTCAAAATTATATTTATTCCATTGCCTAAGCGATATATTCCTGTAACGCATGAAGTTATCGAGAGTCAGAGCTGCACTTCCTGATGTTGTCGAGGGCGCCAACGCTGGCCCTTTTTTACGAGCTTCTTATGAAAAACGCTCTTCAGACAAAAACACATGCTCAACCTTTACGCGTAGCCGATTTCATTCAGTTATCTTTCTTTCATAATGCTGTAGCTATTGCTTTGCATCTGTTTAACATTACATATTTATTTATTATCAATTTAACATTATTATATTCGCCGCCAATTTAATTTTACAATAATTAATATTACTTATGTCGGTAACAGTTAGTCTTCGCCGCAAAAATGAAAGTAGGTGTTACTTTTCGTAGGAAGTGTCGACATGATGTGTCGTGGTAGGCGCAAGATTCTGAGGTTTTACAACGGTTTAATTACAGAATATTTACAAGTATTTATAGTACAAAAATGTTCAGAATGATTGGTTTAAAAGAAAACTTTTTTTTGGCTAATAAAAAAATTCTCTTTTATAGTTTAACTCAAGAAATAGAGTATTTATATATGTTGTTTTACGAAATTAGATGCTCCTCTTTTTACATTCGTGCTTTTCTTTAAATATCAAAGACAAAATATACACTTACTTTAATAAAACGTATAGCTGTGTAATTAGTACCAATTATTAACATAGACGTATGTGAGAGTGTGACTGCAGGTAGTATAAGAATGGATGTGGAAGTCCGAGAAATGTACACGTCGTACAATGAACGTCATCGGGGAAGTTGTAGTTATATGAACGGAGAAAAAATGTTAGAGACATATTTCTCGAGATTCATGTGTGACTTTTCTCTATGAGGTATGATAAGTTGACGTTACGATGGAATATGGTAAATTTATCATTATATATGCGTGAATAACGCTTCATAATGAATTATCAGTCTACGCGTAATCCCAATATATGCTCTGGGATAAATATGCGCATCTCTGAAGCTATAGACTAATCGTTTCGCAACTAATCATGCATAAAAATATGAATATTTGAAAAATCTTAAAAAATGTATTGATGTTTCATGACTTCTTTATAAATTTGTTTTGTAAAAGACGTATATTATAAAATATGTTCATTTATAATTACAATGTTTAAATGCACGAGTGTATAGGTTAATAAGGCATTAATGTTCATACGTGTGGAGATCGATAGATTTCTGACCCAGTATTTTTAATCCATTATGAATAATCGAATCGCCCTACACGATTTAAATGACTGTTCTGAAAAATTATATATTCTTATACCTAACGCAGTCTTATATCTTATCTTACACCTTTCAAGAGTCAGTAGCAAAGAATTTTACTTTTATATGTCTCATTTTACTCAGAAGACATGTAATTTTCAAATGTATTTGGGAACTTGAAAATGAATTCAATTTAAGAAAGTTGTGAGTAATTTAATTTAAAATTATTAAGAATTTAGACCACATTCTATATTATATCATTATGCGCTATTAACTTAGGCAAACTTGTTTTTGATATTCTTACGCACAGGAAATAATACGTTTTCTGAGTAAAGTAAGGCTTATAAAAGTTAAATTCGTTGATACATTGACCCCGAAATCCTGCTATAAAATATGATTATTCAGCAGAGTCATTTAAAGTTGATTTTCAATTTCAGTATAAATAACACATGCTCTTAAGGTGTCAGACTCAAGTAAACATTCGAAAAAATCGATTATTTTGAAAAGTGTAAGTAAGATTAATCTCCACTTTTTATAAATATGAAAAACCGTCTTTCTCGGAATTACTTCGACGCAACGCACAAATTACCCCTAGCGAACACAATGAAAAAAAAAATTATCGCCTCTGCATCCCATGAGTAAAAACACCCGAGTTTGCGCGCGAAACAGCCGTATTGCGCGCTTCTCGCGTGTGCAGTTCCGCTCCCCCTCGCCCCCTCCCCCCTTCCTCTGTCCTGCACTCTGTAAAGAACCCATAAAGCGCGAGCACACGATCTATATACCTATACGCACATACAATTTTGATCGTTGCGCGAGGGGTTGCGCGCGTAAATGTACAACATTGCACATAGACCAACGCGGACCGCTCCCGGCATTATATAGGCCTGCTACGCCCTGCTGCAGTGTTGTATACAGCAGTCCCGCGGGCCCTTTGATTTACACGCGGCCAGGGCACGGGATTTCATTAATACGCCGAGCATTAAATGTATACACGTACATGCGGACGAGCGCATACGCTTCCAGCTTATGTTCCTCGGTCTTTATTGTGTGAAACGTTCGCTTCCCAAAAACTATTCCTTCGCTATTATTCATTCAGCAATTTGGAATCAAGAATCGAAATGTCAAAATTGTGTAATTTCGAAAAATGGATATAAAACTAAACAATAAAAGAAATATTGGCTTATTTGACCAAATTCAGGCTCTTATGGGATTTAACATGTAAATCTGCTTATGATAAATCAAGCCAATTTCTTTTATTTTTTCCTCGTAACTGAGTTATAGTACCATTCTAAATCTTCTTTTATCTTAAAATATACATTTTTTTTAACAAATTGCTTGTGGTGCTCATCTTAAAATTTCATAGGTGCCTGTGCAGAATTTTGGACCAATCAAAATCATCAAATTTGGGGATGCGAAAAATACTATCATATTCTGCATCAAATTCTCTTTCCAAAACATACGGACTAAAGTACTTTATCTTTTATAGTTCTTGAGACAAAATTTTTACTCTTTAGGGTTTATAAAGTGCATAGCAATAGCAGATGGTCAATCGAAAGCATTACTCAAAATAAAAACTGAACTATAACAAAAGAATCTGCAGAATCAAAGTTACATGTAGGTGCACGCCCAAAACACAACAGCAATAGCCCGCTGATTACGGCAGTTATTAGGCCGAAGGGCATTCGCTGCACATTTTTCGGTGGCGGAGATCAGGTCTGCAAGCCACTACGTGGGTAAGGACTGTAATTCCGGCATAGAGCGTTTCTTACACATAAGAATTATACACGTAATTATTGTACACAATTTAGCATTGGTTAAATTATATATAGATATATTTGACCAATGCTAAATTGTGTACAATAATTACGTGTACAATTCTTATGTGTAAGAAACGCACTATGTCGTAATGCCCGTATGTATAATTAAAAGAAAAGGAAACCAAAATATTTTTGTTTTTAATATTTTCTTGGAACTACATCTAAAATAAAATTTTAGAGAAAAATTGCTTACGGTATATGGGCAAATCCGCCAAACTTTTAAGTGTCTGCATAAATAAAAATTTGAAATTAAAATTGAAGGCACATAATTGGAAATTCGTATAGGCATACTTTTAAAGCCATTTATTATAAGAATTGCTGCACTTGCCTTAGTTTTACGAAACGGCATTTTTTGCCCATAAGAAAAGCATTGTGTTTCTATATGTACTAAATTGGTTATTTTTGGGTGATATAATACATTTTTAAACGAGCTAAATATTTTAGAAAAAACTGTAGATGTGCCATGGTAAAAGCTGAATTTTTTCAATGAATCACGTGTTAAAAAATTGTTCATTACACGTTATAATTTTGGTATATGAAGGGGCATATAAATGCTACACGGATCATTTTTTTGGTTTTTCAGTAAAAAATAAATATAGAATTTCAAATCAATGATTTACAAAACGGCGTAACTGTAAAATTAATAACTGCTTTAATTTGAAGATTTTTAGAATTCAGAGACACATATTTAAAGTGACATGACTTTTTTCTCAGAACGAGGCACACAAATAACGTTTAACTCAAAGATGGAGTTTAGGTCTAATTTACTTAAGGGGATGCGTCGCATCTACTTTACCCACCGATAAATGTATTCGAAAATTTCGCTGTACTCAAAAAATATTCATCAGAATAAAAATTCCTTTTTAGGATCGCTTTATTTATGGAAAATACATAGCGGAACACTAGAATTGTCATCAGAATAGAATTTTGGCATAATCGCGTAATTGCTAATTTTCGATTCTGATAACAATTTTATTCGAGTGTTTCGCTATGTATTTAACGTAAATAAAGCTACCCTAAAAAGGAAATTTGATTCTGATAAGTATTTTTTGAGAAAAACGAAATTTTTGCATATAATTTATCGGCAGGTAAAGTAGTTCTGACGCATCCCCTTGAGCAATTGGAATCAGAATGATAAGTTAAACGGCGTTCATGTTTTGTTAGTAAGATTTAAAAAATTACTCTATTCGGACATAACTATTTAGACATTTTTCCATCTTTGTTCTATTTGAATCATAGGATAAAAGCGAAATATGATGTCTATGATGTGCCAACATATTGCTGTGTAGAAATAAAAAAAGATTAGTTTGGATATATTAGTAAATAATAGTAAAATGATCAACAATTTTAAAGTACAGACACTAACGGTTGAAAGTTCGGCGGATTTACCCATATACATATTACAGGCATGTAAATACCACAAACTACACGCGCGAGAATCAGTCTTTAGCAACTTCAAATGCCAATGAATTGGCAGCGATTTTGTTTTATTATTTGCCTGATGTAACCTTCTTTATCATTTTGTATTTGACTTAACTATTTTTGTGCAATTTTTTTTATAAGATAATAAAAAGCAATCGTTCCAATTTTTTATGTTTTTAATGACATCTTATAATGTACAAAAATTTTTTTTTTAATTTGTAAAAATGGACTCAAAAATTTGCTGCGAGTTAACCAATTTATTAATCGCAGCGAATTGTTGAGTCCATTTTTACAAATATATACCACAACGAGTATTCAACATCATATTGCAAAAAATTTTTTAAGTTTATTTTGTTATGTTTTATTATTTTTTTACGGTCAATGTGGACATCCAAAAGAAAAGGCAGGTGGCTGGTCATGGCGATAGCGGCAGTTTGGGTTGCCTGAAATAAAAAATTCGAACGGATTATTGTTCTGTAGGCTTGTCATTCTCACAGGTAGCAGATTTTTTATGAATTTTTTTTTTCATAAATGCGCCATTTTGTTATTAATCAATAAAAATGTCTAAATCTGCTACCTGTGAGAATGATAAGCCTACAAAACAATAATCCATTCGAATTTTTTATTTCAGGCAACTCAAACTGCCGCTATCGCCATGACCAGCCACCTGCCTTTTTTTTGGATGTCCACTTTGACTGTAAAAAAATAATAAAACATAACAAAATAAACTTAAAAAATTTGTTTTTGTACATTATAAGATGTCATTAAAAACATATGAAAAAATTGGAACGATTGCTTTTTATTATCTTGTAAAAAAAATTTGCACAAAAACAGTTAAAATTTAGGCGTTTACACAGGACTAACCCCTTAAACAACCAAAAATGTATTAGATTCATCAGTACTTTTTATTGGTACTTTACATTGATTATTAACATCGTCAGTATCGTAACACGTGACATTATTACTTTAACACGTAAAAATAATAAAGTGGGGCATAACTTTTGATAGAAATAATTTGCAGTAGATTCGATTCAGGTATATGATTCATGAAAAACCGAACACTTAGAAGAAACAAATCTTCAAGTGAAACTAGTTTTGTCTAAGAGATCGGTTTTTATATTATATACACAAATATACGCAAGCTGTACCTATAATCTGCTGCTGTTGGCGTACAGCGGCAAATTATACGGCGGTAATCAAGTTCTGGTTTATACAATATTGGAGAGATGAGCGACGGAAAATACATATATATATATATATAGCGAAGGAGAAAGGACGTACGTCAAAACCATACAGTAGTCCCGAGGGAATTTGGCCTATTCGTTATTACCTATTTTGTATTATACCTGTAAAGTGTGTGTGCGTGCGTGCGTGCGTACATGTGTATGCGTGTGTGGGAGAGAGAGGGATGAAGAGAAAACGAGAGAGAGAGAGAGAGAGATGAAGCGAGAGAAAGAGAGAGAAAATAGAGATCACATATGCAGCGCCTGGGCGGGTCGTTTGTTTGATAATGCACCACGCGGATGTGCCATGCAGAATCATGCAGCTGTAACGCTCCAGCAACAGTAACCTGAAGTGCTTTTAATTTTCTGCAGACGTTTTGCCTAAGAATGACGATCAATTAAGAATTACGTCAATTAGGTGCTTATGCTCACTTAAGGTGGAGTTATTGTGGCATTTTGTAAATTTCTTCGTTTTTATAATTTTAATTTTTTTATTTTTTGGACATTCTTACACTAAATAGGATTATATTTATATGTAAAAAGTAAAATATGATTTCAGTGGTTAATATAAAATATAAATAAGAATTGAAATATTTTCTTTCCTTACAAAAGTGTGCTTGCCTCAAAACTACATTTTGCATAACTCTAGAAGTCTTCCACGCATTATTACATGCGTGTTGCTGCCCTCGCTTCGCTCGTGCTGCTAATTACGCAGGCAGCGATAATCGGGAGTAACAGTAGAGACGAGCATACTCATCGCAGTTTCTAGAAGTGAGGTTATATGACATTTTCAACCCTGAAATCGGAAATTAAACACAAATAACTTTACGCCTGGCATGAGAAAAAATTGTATTCTGCACTCAGTAGCAATGAGGGATGTTGACGTCTGCGAGTTTGCAAGCACCCGCAAGCGTCACTAGCCTACTTCACTCCCTTGGTGAGTAATATACTGTTTTGTTAATTAAATTGTTTATTACAGTCCTGTATTTTTAAAACAAGTATACCGCGGGTATAAAAAGAATTCTGAGATAGTTAACGTGTTCATTTTGCTTTCAAGAAAACCTACAATTATTTTATTGGTCTGCTTCGAAATCTAGTGTGTACACGGAGAGAATTTTCTAATAAAAATTATGACGAAATTCGCAGTAAAAATTACCGTGAATGACTATAAAGCTGGGCCACTCTAACTTTCCGGCAGTTTTTATTGATATTTACGATAAATTTTACCGTACTGAAGGGTACAATTTGCCTGCCGCAGAGTAACAGTTCCCTGTACGAATCTTAGAGAGAGCCAAAATTTGTGGTAAAATTTGTACGAAATATTTTTTAAAAATCTGGATTTTCTTCCAATTATTGTAGCAGTATCATTAATACTTAAATAAGTAGTACATTATACACATTTATATTTGAGTTAACCTAAAATGTGTACACGCTCAGTTGTTTCCTTTATCAGCTGTATTCTTTTTCTCAAATCAGGCAAATTTTACCATTCAGTGCGGTAAAATTTATAGTCTGTGCAGTAAAATTTGTAGTCAATGAGGTAAAGTTTTTAGTAAAATATCAGTAAAAAGTGCCAGAAAGTAGGAGTGTCCCAGCTTTATAGTTATTTACGGTAATTTTTACCCTGAATTTCGTTATAATTTTTATTAGAAAATTCTCTCTGTGTAGATAACTTGAGTAAATTTGTTCAATTTCATTCAAAATTAAAGCATCATATGTAGTGACGCTTAAAATATTCACAAGTACAGTACGTACCCTTCGGGTCACGAAATTTGATGAAACTTGAAGTGTTCTTTTGTACCTAAAAATGATGCCTAGCATCCGTAGTTTTTTCCAATGAGCGTTTTTTCTCGAGACAAAGTCATTATACCCCAAACGCGTATAATTTTATAATTATAAGTGCCATTTTTCACTAATTATGCATATTTTCGGTAGGATAGCCTAATCAAGATTGGGGTCGCGTTATCAAAAATACGTTAAGGGATCAGTACTCCGTGAGTCAAATGCGTGTTTGGTCGTTTTTGACTTCCGTGGTAGGTCTGTGAGTGGTTGAGTGAGCGGGAAAATTTTTATTCATTTGCTTATATTAGCTCTCCAAATTGGCAAATCAATATTTGTTTTTTTGCATTATATTTATGGGATATTAAAGATATATTTTTCAAAGTTTTAATGAATTTTATGATTGCAACTGTAGGAAATGTGACTTCCCATAAGGTCCCGTGTTAAAAACGTAAAAAACGTAAATATAAAATTCTTAATATCTTTTTTCTTGGTTGGTGTAGCTTTCTAAAAATGTATATGACTAAGTTTGAGGTCAAAACGTACTGGTAAACAAAATTTCAGATTTATCTGAACACTAATTCGAAATCGATAGTACTCACTTAAGTAACAGAGGGTTAACTTGCGATGCTGAATCGCATCCTTTTTTCTGCCTGCAAAATTTTGCCACCTCTCATTTGTAGATTGGCGCATTGGGCGTGTGGACCCAACACACCGAGTAGCATTAGCCGCAGCAAATGCTGTTTAATTTGGAATATCGCCAGGTCAGGCCTTCTATAGTTTTGTTTAGTATACTGCATGAATATAATGAACACGTTTTATTTATTGGTGTAACGGATAGACTTATGAAATGGCAATTGTTGTGCAATTGTTGTGCGTACATCGTACTAACGGGTTTCGGTCTTCAATAATTCACACCTGCAATGCTTTTACTTTTTTTATTCTCTAATCGTAGGTGCCATGAAAGTATAGATATATATTGACTATAAACATAGTAAATGGGAAAAGAAACTAGTCCTTTGCGCTCTTGGGTTTAAGGGGGCAGGTCTGGGGTAAATCCAAAAAAATATTTTTTTTATAAGCCCATAAAACTTTTTAAATTTAAAAGCAATCATTCTGAAATTTTTTTTATTATAAATACTTATATAGTCAAATCTTTAATGTAACAATTCTAAAACCTCAAAATCTTCATCCTACAGTCAACTCCTTTTTACATGTATTAACTAAAAAGTAACCTGAGCACATTTCCGTTAAAATTTTTTTTACAGTTGTTTACGTATATTTTTTAATTTTTTAAAAAGTTTTATTAACAATTTTTCAATTCTTCATTTTAATCGGTGATTCGTACAATCTAATGGTATTTGACGGGTTATTTACTTTAATCCGGGTAAAGCCTCAAACCACCAGCGAAGCCCTAACACGCGGTCGACGCCGATCATCGCCGTGGGCTCCACTCCGTGATCTGTAAATGATGCCTCCGCCGTCGTTATTATGTACACTTTTAGTCCCAACTATTTTCGGTATAAAGTATCGTTTGTACATTTCGAATCGAAATGCGAAATTTATACACTCGACGACGTAAGCTGAGCTTCACAAAGTCAGGGAAATTGCACAGTCGATGATCCGACTAGATGAACCTATATTTTCACGGTCCCATCTTTCCTGGTTTCTTGAAATCAGGATTAGGAATGTAATTTATCGACCGTCGCGTCCTCTAGTGAATTGCACGAGTACAGTATCCGTTATATGCAGCATCTGCCTAGACTGTTACATACACACTAAGCCCTAAAGAGTAAGAGTCGACGCTACAAAAAAGTGTATAAGCAGAAATTTACTCTTGCGTCAATTTTTACTCTTTAGGGTTTATAGAGTGCATAGCAATGGCAGATAGTCAATCGAACAATAAAATAAATATTGGCTTATTTGATCAAATTCAGGCTCTTATGGGATTTAACATGTAAATCTGTTTATGATAAAACAAGCCAATTTCTTTTATTTTTTCCTCGTAACTGAGTTATAGTACCATTCTAAATCTCCTTTTATCTTAAAATATACATCTTCTCTTTAACAAAATTGCTTGTGGTGCTCATCTTAAAATT
Organism: Gastracanthus pulcherrimus; assembly: GCA_949152435.1. Classification (NCBI taxonomy): domain Eukaryota; kingdom Metazoa; phylum Arthropoda; class Insecta; order Hymenoptera; family Pteromalidae; genus Gastracanthus; species Gastracanthus pulcherrimus. The sequence continues at coordinate 2,259,748 of OX424573.1, read as the reverse complement.
TCACAGATTACTGGACAGAAATTTGGACCAATCAAAATCATCAAATTTGGAGATGCAAAAAATACTATCATATTCTGCATCAAATTCTCTTTCCAAAACATACGAACTAAAGTACTATATCTTTTATAGTTCTTTAGACAATATTTTTACTCTTTAGGGTTTATCGAGTGCATAGCAATGACAGATGGTCAATCCAAAGCATTCCTCAAAATCAAAACTAACCTATAACAAAGGAATCTGCAGAATCAAAGTTACATGTAGGTGCATACCCAAAACACAACAGCAATAGCCCGCTGATTACGACAGTTATTAGGCCGAAGGGCATTCACTGCACACGAGCTAACTATACCCCCCCACGCACACATATATCCACGATCAATTTATCGATCCCTCGGTCGTATACGTGTAACACGTCTCCGCGTAGCAGGCTCAACGGCGCCCGCGCTTATTATAATATAAAGCCGGCTGCAATAATGATGGAGCGACGTTATCTCGGGGGAGGGGCGCGCGGGATAGTCCCCCCGCGCCGGCCCCGCACGCCGCGGGGAGATGCAGATGGATCCGCGCGTATAATGCACACACCGCGCGCGCGCCCCCGTGATGCGACGCCATCGGAGACCGATGCGCAGTGCGCTGCAGGAGTCGCGATTTTGGCAGCCCCGCGACTCCCCCGCGGGTGATGCGAGTGTATTACATGTATAAGGTAGTGAACCCAATTGTCGATCAATTAACGTAGAACCGAGATTCCTTTCTCGAAAAAACGTGTTTATAAAGAAAAAATTAGTTTGAATGTGGGTTTATCGGTTGATTTACTATTTAGTTATGATAATAACGATGGGTTTGAACATATTTTTTTATGTATTTATTTCAAATTTTACTTAAATTATAAAAACTTCGTAGAACCAATTCTCGATCACTATTTGACACTGGAGACCAGTTGTCGATATCCGTAAAGTAACCAATTGTCGATCAATCTTAACACATGAAACGTAAGGGTAGGAATATGTATTTTAATAAAGACCTTACTAAAAAGTATTAAATTTGTAAGAAATTATAAAATTATTTCATAACATCAATTAGTAATGTCGTATAAGGTTCATTCAAAGAGCTTTGCGCAGTTATTAAGCACTAGACTTACTTATTAACCTAAAATATTCTTTTCATAATATCTACTGTTGCGAGTAGTTTTCTTTCAACTTGTTTTTACTAAAAATAAATGTTGTTATTAATTTACTTATTATAATGATAGAAAATGTATAATATATAATTAAAAAATGTAGTTATTGCTAAGAATTTATTGATAACCGACAATAGATTATGACGCTGAAATGAGAACCAATTTTCGATCGCTTAAATAATAACACTAAAATTAATTAAATCATGTTTCAACTGTTTTATTTCACTTGTGTTGTCAAAGAAGTATAGTATTAAACTTATTCTAATAAAAGAAACAAGGTAAAATTGTGGAAAATGTCAGATTCAAAGTTGCCTCCCATTACCTATCCGCGTAAGAACGGAGCAGAGATGTACTCAAAGTCTGTTCGACTAATCTAAATCTTTTTTATATGCTCTCTAAATTTGAAATAGTGTAAACTCACTATTTTGTAGTTATAAGTACACCGTTGCCATGGTGATGGTATAGTTATAACTACAAAATAGAGAGTTTTCACTGCCAAATAGTGACTTTTCACTATTTCAAATTTAGAGAGTGAAGTTTGGCTAAAAACGACTAAATTTTTAACGGTCGATTATTAGTTCATCAATATTCTTTATGCAAAAAGCGTTTTTCTAAATAAAAATATAAACAAAATAAAATAACAAGTATAAAAACTGCCTATTTCGTCAGAATGATCGACAATTGGTTACTGATCGAGGACTGGTTCCACTACCTTATATATATATATATATATATATATATATATATATAATACGCTCCCCGCGCGGGGTCGACTGCAGCAAGCTTCCGATCGGACCGTCACCGACTGTACAGGTGTATCCAGTGTGTATCTCTGTCTCTATCTCGCAGCCGGTGCATGCGTCGATCTCCATGCTGATGCGGGCGAAGGTAACTTATAGTCATGCATACGCAATTCGGAGATGCGAGGGAGCCGCGTTAACGCGCGGGGTTCTATTATCGGGATGTGTACGGGAGAGCAGAGCTAGGCTGCTTGAGAATGCATCAAATCTGGAGCGTCTGCGACTCGCTTCGAGCGATGATGCACGCAGGGCGAATGTTTGCGGCGAGTTTTGTGGCCGCTGGGGAAGACGGGCTTTCTTCGGGAGATGCGTTCTGGTACCTGGAAATGAAGCCTATCAGGAGTTCAATTTGTGGGCCAATGGGTCCCTGCATTCGATATGTTAGCTATTTTACTAATCGAATGCACGTTATTTTAGTTAAGATATGGGTGTATCGCTGATTGCGGTAATAACTATATGACGAAATCTGAAAAATATACACTTTTTTGGGTCCAGGAATCGCAAGAAACAAATTTAATGCTAGAGTTTCCAAACCTTATCTATGTTGGTTTAGGGGCCAATTTATGAAGAGAAACGCATTTGGACCATGAAAATTTACCATGTGATAATGTTTTTCTGGCAAATTAGATGTTTTTATATATAATAAAAAAAACGGCAGTTAATAACTGTACATACAAAGGTGAAATATTTTTTTCCAAAAAGTATATAAAAGTAGAAGTAAAGACCTTTAATTTGAGTTTTAGTTCGTTGAAAATTGATACTCCGGTGCAAAGCTGTGACACATTGAAAGTAGGGTAATAATTCATCGACAATCTCAGATTCTGCAAAAAAATGGAAAATCCGTCCGGTTTTACCCTATATTCAACGAAGTATTACCCTACTTTCAATTGGTCATAACTTTGAACCGGAACATCCATTTTCAACGAATAATAACTCAAATTAAATATAATTAAAAATCTCTTCTTCTACTTATATATACTTTTTGGAAAAAAAGTCCATCTTTTTTCAGGCTAAATAACATAATCGCATGGGTCGTCATATTATTCATTGTTGTGAGTAATGTTTAGGTGTCGCCTATGTGGCACTTCAACAATAACGAATAATAATACGACCTAAGACTCCTAAGAGACATGGAGAGATTATGTTACTTAACTTGAAGAGAACGACAATAATTGAGTCATCAAAACATCACTAAAACATACAAAATTCCACTCATCACATCGATCTTTACCCATAAAGAAAAAATGATAAGCGATAAAGTCGACAAGCACTATATATTACACAAAGATCTACCAACTACGCAGTGTTTCAACAAATTTTCATTTTACAACTGTGCTCTGTAAAAGTGTATTTTTATATATAGCTAGATCCTTTATACCCTAAGTTGTACCATAGTATTTAAATCTTTTTGGCTTTTTTTTTTATTTCAAATAAACCGGTCGCTCGGAAAGCTGGAGGCCCTTCTTTTGGAGCGATGAAATAGTATATTACACACAACAAGTGCGTAAAATTGCACGAGTATGTAAATCGTACACACGAGTTACATACGATATTTTTTTATATATTTCTCTTTTAGAGAGTGTAATGTATTCTTTTACGTAAACATAGAAAAATAATGTTTGCCGCTTCAGCGTTGAACATTACGCTCCGAGTGGTAATCACACACCACATAAGGGCTGGCGAATCCAGCCCTTGTGTTGTTTGATTGTACCGCAGTGTTAAATTCCATGCTGAGTTGTAAAAACAGAATTTTTTTACGAATGCGTTAAATCGCAATTTACACACTCAAAATAGTACGTAAGTCGCATTTTACGCATACTATATCAAAAATTGATTTTTCTACCTTAGCATATTACCAATAAAGTGTCCTTTAAAGTTTCAAAAAGTTATATTACATATATTTTCTTTATATAATAGATGAAGGAAAGTACCTATACTTTATTGAGTATTACAGTGTTATTTTTCTTTATTAACTATCAAGAAGTACAACTTTAAATACAAGAAAAGAAGCAGTTCTTAACACAGTTATAACCCATTTATAAGGCCCAGAGAAAGGGAGTAACAACCATAGTCCAAAGTTAATTTTATTCTAAATCATTATATAGTAAGGTTGTTAGTGGTTCATACCTTCAATTATCCTATATTGTAGCATAAAACATTTATAAATAACGTGTTTTTACCAATAAACTATAGATGTAGCGGCAACATTTGCCGCCAACTTCTGAGGGCTATATAATATTTCTCAGATGGGAAGACTGGCTACACTTTTTATTTTTATCTACATAATATGTTTAGTGATTCTGCGCAACACATTTTAAACAAATTCTAAAATAATATTTTAAGTTAATCATAAAAATGCATCATTTATGCATGATTCGTGATGGGCCTTACATTATATGTTAAATATTAAAACTTTGGCACTGAATATTTCGCTTACCATGTACATATCTATAGATAAGTTTACCGAAATATTGATCGGTGATAGATTATATAATTATTAACAAATGGTCTAAGTTTTTAAAACATTGTAAGAAAAATTATTAGCACAACTATAGGTACTGCAAATAGAAAAAAATGGCAATATGTATAGTATATACAAAAACACAAATATAAATAATAATTTTCTCAGTGCCGGAAACCCCAGATATTCATACTTTTTGCAATTTATTAATGAACTTCTTTTGTTTTCTAAACAGGTATTAAAAAATGATTTCTCTAACCTAAATTATACTAGCGGTACACTGTATACGTGCAAGTTTCATATATCAAAGAAAAAGAGAATGATTTATCGCGCGAATCGAAATTTATGACTGACCGACGCAATCAAATGATATCACCGGATGCATTTCCATTCATCTGCAAATGGAAGTTATCCTTCCAACTGCTATCTTGCAATATCAATTTCTTTGCACAGCCCCGCAACGGGCAAGCTATTTGGCTTATAGAATGCGATATATAGACTCAATCAATATGTAGTCTTCCCCTCTCTTAACTTAAAATAATAATGCCGAAATAAATAATATTGATAAAAGAATTGATAAATAACGCTTATGAAACTCATTTCTTTTCAAAATAATCATTGAAATACAGAATGTGCAATACTTGATAGCTATATGCATAGTATAAACAAAACACATTTACTTTCGCAATGTGACAGCAGTATTTTTAATGATCAAATTATGCGTTGGGTTCGTATTACTTTCGCTCTAAGTACTTATGGAAACATGATAATCTAAAATATTTGAGTGGGAAATATTAATTCGGGTATTAAGGGGGCAGATCTGACTTAAACCCAAAAAAATATTTTATTATAGGTATAAAACTAAAACATAAAACTAAACGTATTTACGGTTAGTGAACACGCTCAGAGACTTAGTAGCGTATAATGCTTCTATTATACGATTTCTGTTATTACATATCGTTAAGTATGAGGTAAATTCTGACACCTTCTATGCTTATACATAAAATGTGTCTTGTTTTACCTCCCACCCGACGATATACAAGCGACTAATTGGGAGTTTGCATGAAAAAAAATGAATAACCATTAGGTCCGTCAGGTAGAGAAAAAAAATAATGGACACGTAGTTTTTCCTTTTTTAATTAATTAAAAATTAAAGTATGTGCAGAAGGGTAAAGTGCGCGTGACATCACGCGCGTATTTATGCCTGTGACGGCATTCGCATTGGAATATATCTATGTACATCAAAATCCGTATACTTCAAACGACTGAAACTTTTATAATTTTGATTTTTATAGAAAAAGAAAAAATATAAAAAAGAAAATTTCTTGTGCAAAGTCCGACGAATCGGGCTTTGTACAAAACGGGTCGTGCACATCGGGCTTTGCATTTGACCTTGACAAATCATGCGAAAACGTTTATTCCTTGGAGCATCAAGGCAATTAGGATTAAACTAGAATCTGCCTAAGCCACTTAACTAGATTCCATTTGAATAAACTTTTCTAATTTGGAGAATTTTAAGTATAATGAATTTTTTATTGTTGAATTTTGACATTATAGACGAATATTTTTCTTCTGATCTACGTTAGCATACAATAGGGAATAGACAAGATTTTTTAAATAATTTTTAAATGAAACTTGAGGTTAAATTATACACAAAAGTGAGAAAAATAAATTTTTAAGCTCATATTTCATGAGTAGCAATCTTTTGAAAATTGTGTTTGCTAAATAAGAATTTAAACGCTGTATGAGGTCACGTGATTGAGATAAGTAATATGGCGACCCGGATTTACCGAATTTATGTATATACATGTATATGAGGTGATGGATGCAAAAACAACTTAACCCGGGTGAAATTGTTTTTGGTGAAACATACATATTCGTATTTTACGACCCTTTATTTATAAATATAGTGAATCCTACAAAGGTTTCTATTTTTTATCTTAATATCTATATATTCAGGAACACTATCCTTGTAGATACCGAAAGTCATGTATACTGTCTTCTCAATATTTAAGGACAATTTATTTAATGCTAGCCACTTTTCAATTTTATTCAAATAACTATTCATACTTTCTTGAGCCTCGCTCCAGGTATTTCCAGTTGCTATAATTGTCGTGCCATCAGCATATGACGATATTGCTTCAGGCGGGATTTCTTTCAAGATATCATTGATATAGAGTATGAAAAGCAATGGCCCAAGATTGTACCTTGGGGAACTCCCGTTATTATTACCCTGTAATTACTTAGATTATCATCTATTTTCACTGCTTGATACCTATTATTTAGATAACTTATAAGCAAATCCAACGCCTGTCCCCTAATTCCATAACAATATAATTTTCCTAATAGTATTCCATGATGGACAGTATCAGACGCTTTTGCTAAATCCAGGAATGTTATAATTGTAGGTTTGCTATGATCCAAGTTATTGTAAAGTATATTTGTCACATAATTCAAGGCATCTTTTGTACCAATTTTTTTCATAAATCCAAATTGATGTTCGGATATTATATTGCTTTTATTAATGAAGTCAAAAATTCTGTTATATAAAATTCTCTCAAAAATTTTAGCTACGTTAGAAATTAAAGAAATTGGTCTGTAGTTAGAAATACTATGTTTAACACCAGATTTGTATATCGGTATTACTTCAGCATTTTTTAATGCATTAGGCCAGGTTGCTTTTTCGATGCATAAATTAAATAAATATGTTAGAGGTATAGCTATATGATTACATAATACTTTTAATGTTTTGGCATGAATTTTGTCTACACCACCTTTCTTTAATTTTAAAGAATTAATTATGCTTGCCATTTCATATTCACTTGTTGGTTTGATAAAAATAGAATTATTATTCATATTCGGCCTTTTTAAGGTAGTATCAGATGGTTTATTATTTTTTTCACCACACTGCGCGTAAAGTGTTGACTGTACGCCCTCTCAGCATGCCGTACAGTACCGCATGGACTGCCTAGGGAATAAAGTGACTTGCGCATGCGCGATGCGCCTTTTTCCGCTCTCGACTGCGTCTCGAGCGGTAAAACAGCGCGTCGCGCGTACACAAGTCACTTTACTTCTAGGCAGAGCATGGGGTACTGTACGGCCTGCTGAGATGCGTACAGTCATTTCTTTACGGGGGTGTGGTGAAAAGTAGTATACGCACCTCTGGAGTACAGAAGGCAAGCATGCACTGTGTGAAATGCCGACCTCGCTTCGCTCGGTCGGCAACGTCACACAGTGCGTACATTGCCCACTTTACTCCCTTGATGCATAATGTACTATTTCACTTAGTTTCAGTTTTATCTCACAGAAGCACTTATTCATTTCATTGGCTATTTCTTTTTCATCAGTTACTTTGTTATCATCTATTTTAATATGATTAATAGTATCATTCGATTTTTGTTTTTTTCCAATTTTTGAATTAATAATCTCCCACAATTTTCTGGGATTATTTGCGTTATTCTCTATTAGACTCTTATCATATTTAACTTTAGCATCTATTATTGCTTTATCTAGTATTTTAGCATAACTTTTGTACTGTGACTCAAGTTGTTTATTGCCTGGATTTAATTTCCATAGATCGTATAGCAATTGTTTTGTTTCACATGACTTAATAATAGCCTTAGTTATCCAATTTTTCCTGTACCTTTGTTCGTTACTTTTCTTTTTTATTTTTGACAGTTCTGTACATGTTTTAATTTCATTAATTAATAGATCAGTAGTTAATATGTATATAGATATATTATTGCGCGACGGGCCTTTGTCTCGATCAAAAACAACAACCTTTCAGAGAGATATTTTCTCATAATTGAGAATTAAATGAAAAAAGTGTTTCCCCATATTTGTCAGCAACAGGGGGGTTTAGCATCACCTTAAAGTGGATAGCCAATCGCAAGCGTGCTGCATTATTCGAAAGCTACTACAATTTATAATTTTTTAATTAATTATACTAAAACGTAGAAGCATTAAATCATCAAAAAACTCATGTCTAATACGCATGTATTAATGATTTTCTATATGTAGAAAAAATAAATTAGCTATATTTTTTATATCATGTATGTTCCCTATTTAAGTATAATACGATAAAAATTATTCAAGAATATAGAAGAAAATAGAGTTTTGTCACAAATAGTATATGAAAAAATTAATTTTGAAGATTGTTTATCGCGCTTATTTCGTTGATACCTACCCTACAATTTTGAAAGCTAATATTAATAACATTATTCATAATACATTTTCATTTCATACGATAATATAGCACGGTGCTCCTGAGCAAGTTAAATGAATTTTTCGAGTCATTCGAAAATTCTTAGATTATTTGTTTATGCAATACTTTAGGATCATTTTAAGCTTAAAATTAAAAACATCTGCCTGGCGCTTTTTGTTAAAGACAATGACCTAGATAGGTAGATAGAAACTTTATTTTTGCATATACAAAAAAAATTATAAATATCAAAATTTATTGTACAACATTGTTATATAGGTAATTACCTCATATATCACATAATGTTTGTCACAAAATATAAATATCACATAAGATCGTCAGGTATTTTTAAAATTGCACTTGTCGTTGTAAGGATCTATCACGTCAATAGTAAAACTTATATACAGTATTTACATTATAACATTTCAGTCACTCGTCCAATCATTTATATAAATACATTCATACATATAAAACATGAAACTTAGCTAAAATAATTAATTAACTTATGACGATACAATTCAGTCGATATATTTACAATAGTTCATTGTTCATCGCAGGTCACTTTTGCACATCTGTTTCGTATATGTGCTTGAATATTGCCATTTTGTATTTACCGAGTGGCAGAAGGGTTCTTATGTTACGGGGGAGCGAGTGTCAGAGACGCGCACCCCGGGCACTGAATGATTTCAGTCCCACATCGGTGCGCGATTCTGGAACCACGAGTTCCTTAGGGTCCCTACCTGAGGTCCTGGACAGATTTTTCTTAAGACGGGCCGCAATATACGGCGGCTGCCCCATGACACGGTAATTCTTTCACATTCAAGTAAAGATTATTTTATTAAACATGTGTAAATTTTTTTGATCGATTTAAACGTGAGGAAAGCTTTATATCTAAATAATAATAAATAAAAAACATTATTTCGAGGTTAGAATAACAGACTTATACTTATTAAATCAGTTCTCCACGTTATATCTCGCTAATTCGTTCACCATTTCAAAACGTAATAATAACTGCACTTATAGTAACACTTTCACGTAAATTTATTATGAGGACAAAATTTCGTTCAGATATTCACAGTTCTGATACTACCGAAGCCACATTATGGATTCAACTCATCTATTTTAAAATAATATTGCCAACGTTATACCCCCCTAATTTTTATACAATATTTTGCATTATAGATCTTGTTTTTTTTCTCTAAGCAATCAATCACGGGGAACATTAATTTAGTTTGCTTAATACAGTTTAAGCAGAGGTTAGAATTTATAGATTTTAGCATTTAAGCACTTGCTCAAAGAGAGCAGAACGTGGGATTTGTGCAAATATGAAGTAAAATAATAATAATTATAAATATTCATTAAATTTAACAGTTTAAATTAATATTTTTAATGGTGAGGCATAATATCATGCAATTACTGAATAGTATATGGGGTCAAAACCTTGACTAATTAATTATACCTTATAAAAGGTTTTTCCTAAAGTCAAAAACCTTATCATCTTATGAAACGAAAATATATTATTTTATCTATTCAAGATAATTCAATTTTTTTATAATATTTGTAGACAATCGCTATTTTATTTTAAATCGTTCAAATAATTTTATAGTTCTACGCTAATTTTTTTTGCTAAATAATAGATAATTTACTTACTATAGATTATTATTATCATGCAATTACTGAATAGTATATGGGGTCAAAACCTTGACTAATTAATTATACCTTATAAAAGGTTTTTCCTAAAGTCAAAAACCTTATCATCTTATGAAACGAAAATATATTATTTTATCTATTCAAGATAATTCAATTTTTTGATAATATTTGTAGACAATCGCTATTTTATTTTAAATCGTTCAAATAATTTTATAGTTCTACGCTAATTTTTTTTGCTAAATAATAGATAATTTACTTACTATAGATTATTATTAATAATAATAATAGATTATTATCATTATAATATTTAGTTTAATAATAACGTTCGACAGTTGAGCGTGTAATATTAAGTAATAAATCAGATAATATTTGTAGTTCTTTCTGCCAAATCGTTATAAAATATGCAGTTTATTGTGTTTACAAAAATAAAAATAAATGTTTATAACTAGTGCTACTTAGATTGCTCTATATAAGATTTTTTCTAATCATATTACTGCAAATAATAAAAAATCGAACATATTTAGTGTTAATTTACTTAAATACAATCATTAGGTTCACTGCCATTTTCAGATTTTACTTCCCATCACATTAAACTAATGAATAAACCTCTTTTCATTTTACAAAAATTTTAAATATCCCATTTTGTCGTTAAAAAAAGCTCTGGGCGGCTTTTTTTCCATTTTAAGCTTAAAATGAACCAAAAGTATTGCAGAAACAAAAAATCTAACAATTTTGGAATGACTTGAAAAATTTATTTAATCTTGCTCAGGAGCACCGTGATAGGTCTTGACTTTGCGAAAGACCTTCTTTAAAGCAGGAGGTTCTGTCAAATCCAGTGTTTTTTGAAGAATATTTTTACTACGTCTATGGCTTTATATACCCAGATTATATGTTATGTAATTTTTGCCATTAAATTGAGGGCAATCAGCGTAGCCAAAAAATATGTGTCGAAAATCGTGCCGCGAAAATACTATTTCTCATTGAATATTCAGACAATGACTAGATACAATTGCTGTATGCAGGCGTAATCTCGAGCGTTACAATATTGCGCTCACGTACTGGCTGTGAGAATGCGTGACAAATACGCCTGCGCGCAGGCAGTTTTCTCGTCGTGTATTGCAAATTCGATAGAAAAGAATCAACAAATTTCAATTGGCTTCTGTATGCGATTTCTCGCTTTTCGTTGATGACAAATTGAAATTTAACCAAACGCTTTTTTTCTAATTTTTTGGTTCAGAAATCTATAGCTACAGGATAGCTGCTGTTTACAAACGTTTTAATTACAAATAGTTATTTCCTTTAAGTAAGTAAATATATAAAGTTAATATATAAAGGGTCGTACCAATTATAGCTATAATTATCATTATCGTAATCTACACTTAGAAAAAGTGTCCTTTTGCAGCAAGAAGAATAGTTTGAACTAAAATTATTCTATTTGACTCAAAAAGCATATTTTTCTTCGGAATGAATCCTCATACCACAAGAATCAACTGTTCTCGAATCCAGAATGCGTTTTTCTTGTAGTAAAATTAGTAGTAGTGTAGATTTTTGTTCAAACATCATTTGCTCTGGGTAACTTATTCAAGATTATTCCTCTTGCTGCAAGAGTACAATTCTTCTGAGAGTAATTTGTAATAGGTTACATTACTAACATTTTAGTTATATTTAGTGCTTATAAAATTGTAAAAACGTTTAGGCAAAAGTAAGGGAAATAACTAACAGCTTCATTTTCAGCATTTAGGTAAATGACCCACATACACAGTCTTTTAAATCATATTAAAAGCATTATAAAGTGCTAACTAATTTATTTTAATAATTTTTTTAATGTGAATGTCAAAGGTTCCGAAGAAATGCCCATTATGTAAATATAACAATATATTAATAGCCCTTGCGAAGAGTATCATGCTTTTGCGTTTGTTGCGAAGAGTAACACATTTGGACATTCATCTTGAAGACTAGCGCGAATCGAAATTTTCCACCGACACACTTTTCGAGCTATACCTGATTTATTCGACTAACCCGAAAATTTATCGAGTCTCGAAAAAGTTGATTACCTGACCCGAACTCGAATGAAGAAATACAATCCTACCCTATTCTAATTTCTCCGATACCAGCACCTCTCTAATTGAATCTCTTCGTAGTTTTTGGAAACGTGATACTCTTCGTGAGAACCATTGATTTTACATACATACCTATAGTATGCAGAATGTATGAAAGCTGATGAAAATTCATAGTTTATATAAGTAAACTTTATGAAGCCAGTATATATTATTCCTCTATTATTTTCTGTTCCATAATTGAAGGCTGATGAATATGAAATTTGCATAGGTTACTAATGGAAAAGAGATAAACGATCTGTTATTTTGGGTGCGCATCTGTTTTCTTTTCATTTTCCGTTATCGCACGTGTGCCGCACCAATCGTAAGAGCGAATAATGAAGCTTAAATACTTATGCACGTGAGATATGATATTATATCATAATTCTGTGGCGAAACGGAACAACAACTTAAGTACATTTTTCGCGTTTTCGAGATATTAACGTTTTAATGTTTGCATTGATAAGACAGATCGAAACATAAGAGATTGCAGCCATATTGTTTGTTAAATAAAGTATAAAATAGTATTATAATCATAGTCATTACACATAAGAAATACTTTTTATTTTTCGAGTAACTTTACAAAAGAGTTGAGTTAAGTTTTTTAAGTAAAAAAAATTTTAATTTTGATAAAAATTCAAATTCTTAAAAATTTAAATTCTTAAAAAATTCAAATTTTTACAAAATTTCGAAATAATTTTCAGAGATTTTCAGGAGTGAGAGGTAATCATTTCCTCCCGCTCCGGTAAAGACGCTCGGAATGCCCAATTATCCATTTGTTTTACAAGCATGGAAAGGGCCTTTTTCACGCAACGTGTTGAGAAAAACTTTTTCTTTCTTTTTTGATCCACATAAAGATGAACTTAAATTGTATGTCGGGCAAAGATTTTATTAAAGGACTTAAGTCGTTATGTAATTTGCCATTTTCGGCTATGATAGCTATGCTACGGTAATTTTTACTACTTTCATGTGAAAGAGGGCTACTTATAATATATCCTACTCTAGGATTCAATTTTTGTCTGAAATAGAAAAAACTATTTTTTCTTAGTTTTTATTTTATATAATATAGAGAAGAATACCGATTTTTAGTTAACAATATATTCTTGTAGATCGCATAAAATTTTGACTTGGACTAAATAACATTTGACTGCATTCTTGCGTGAAAGAAAACCGAAATGTCATATGCGGCTATGCCGTTTCCTCTTACGTAGGTATAGTCGTAGGTAATATATCTATATATAGTCTCCCTGTTCCTTAAAATAAGAAGATACCTCACCAGGTGGCCAGCGTGGCAAGATATTGTATTCTTTATTCACTGTGAGCATGTGGTATATGTTATCGTTTTTTCAAGAATAGCGCCATCTTACGGTCAAGTGACAGAATCGGGGTAGTAAAAAATACACAGGCTCTCATGGGCATTCAATGAAAATAATATTTTTTTCATTACTAATGAATCTGAGAATATTCTTATGATTTATAATAATAAATAAATACGTCAATTCAAGAACAAAATTTGAGATCACACAAATTGTCAGAAACTTATAAAAAATTATTTTCATTGAATGTCCATAACTAGAGCCTGTGTATTTTGTACTACCCAGATCATGTCACTCGACCGTAAGATGGCGCTATTTCTGTGTACAATATCTGTCGTGCTCACAGCGAATACAGCGTGGACTAGATATATAGTGCATAGTGGCTCCACCTTTAGGAGATCTACAACACTCATTGACAGGCAAGTATTTGTAAACAACGCAGCGAAAGAATTATAACCTATATGGCTATACACAAAAGTTATTTTGGAGAGAACAGTATTTATTGTTAAAAATGATAACGTGCTGGGTGTAATATTGAGTATGTTATTATAATAATAAGCAAAATAAAATCTTGAATGTAAAATATGTTTATTGTTACTAAAAGGATTGATGGTGAGAACATTAGTAAAGTTTGTAGAACTTGTTTGAGAGAAGATAATGATAAAATGGTATATTTATTTATCGGACCAACAGAATAATCTTTAGCTGCTAAACTGCAGTCGCTTTCTTGTTTATAGGTTATTTCATGATATACCTAACTATCATTCTAATATGTCTAATAAATTGCAGTTGCCTAGAAAGTGATACATTTTTTAAAACTGTTGATTATTTTTAAGTATCTCAAGGCGATGAGCTTCCTGAAAAGATGTGTGATCGATGTGTAACAGGAGCAGAATCTGTTCTACCTTTTCGCGAACAATGTCGAGAGCAGATTGAGCTCTGAGGCAAGCTGCTTTTGCTATTAGAGTTTCTAAAGATAAAAGCTGTTAAAGTGTTTTACTATGCAAAGAAAGTTTTGTACCACTATAGTATTCACAAAATACATCAAAATTGACAGACTGTAGGGCTTTGACAAATCATCAAGATCTTTACACATACAATCAATTGCATCCTCCGTTTTATCCAGGGGAAGAAAACACCTCAACATATGCATATTGCTGAATCACACAATACTTACGTAAATTTAAGTCAATATGGTAGTGATTCTCATAATCACGACGAACTAACTAATAAAACATCATCTGTTATTAGGACAGATGATTTTGATCCATTGTAACTATACTTTCACCAACAGGAATCAATTAGAAAACCACAGTATAACACATAATTCAGATAATGTAGATCTGCCTAGTGATGAAGTAAATATTGAAGTTGAAGAAAACTCGAACAACCTAGAAAGAAATATTAATCATGAAAGATCCATCAGTCGGTCGGTTACACACTCTATTAAAAACATCTCATATAATAAAATAAATGCAGATTTTAGCAATGAATTTAAAAATTTTAATTTTTCTAATGCTATTAATGGAAATAACACTGATGGGGTAAGTGCAATTAATTCAAAAATAATTTCTCAAAAAACAAAAACATTGGCTCATGTAGAAGAAACTAAGACTAACAGATTCAAATGTGATACTTGCTTTCGGTTGTCTAGTCAAAAGTCAAAACTTGTAGCTCATCAACTTAATCATACCAGAAAGAAACCTTTTGAATGGGTTCACTGTAGGAAGTCTTATTCATCAAAAAGTAAGCTAGCTGCACATTCAAGACTGCATACCCAAACAAATGTTCATTAATGTAGTGTTTGCCAAAATATATTTTTCTATCCATCATATTTGAGTGAACATATGAAAACCCATAACTCTAAGCCAATCGAAAAAGAAGCTTCCTTTGAGTGTGTTTAATGTAAAAAAACAATTTTACTTTTCCAAATGCTATAAAAGATACATGAAATTTCATACAGGTAAGGACATATTCCATTGTGACATTTGTGATAAATTATTCAGTCAGAAATATACATTAAAAGTTCACATGCGATGTCACAAACCAGCCAAATTTCACAAGTGTAACTTATGCGATAAATCATTTAATCAGAAAAGTAATCTTGTTGAGCACATGAGAATTCACACTAAAACCAAGCTTTTCAAGTGTAAAGTCTGCGAAAAAAGTTTTGTATAATCTAGCCATTTAAAAAGTCACGAGCCATCTCACAATTTTATTCGACAGCATCAGTGCAGGATATGTGGAAAAAGATTTAAATTAGCAAGTCATTTGAAAATACATGTTAACTTACGTACTGGCTTAAAAATGTACAAATGTGATCAATGTAATCAAATGTTTTCACAAGCTTTTAGTTTAAAGAGGCATTCAAAAAAATATTCAGAATCGAATTTGTGCTTTACTTATAAAATAGAAGGGGTCAGAAATAACAACATAATTAATACTAATAAATTTATATATTTAAGTTATTATTTAAAAACTTGTTTTCTTTTTATTATACAATATTATAAAATATTTATTCTTTTATTATAAAAATGTTAACTTCACTCATAACTGTACATGTTTTTAAAGCAAAGGTATGGCGTCAATTAATTTATATAGATTCACATATCGTAGTCAATAACTACGCGAATTAAGTCCAAATATTTGTTTATTTCTTTTTGTGGCTTAATAGCGTCGTGGTAATAATATTTATTGCCTCTCTAATTTGCTCTTCGTTGATGATGAGGGGTGGCGAAATCCTTATTATGTAATTGTGAGCTGGTCTTGTTAACAGTCCTTGTTTGATTAACTTTGCGCAGATGTCCCATCCGTTTGCAAAATCTGCGGACAGTTCACAAAATTTTGATTTAATGATTAAATTTTATATAGATATTTATTTTAATTCTTAATTACAGTGTTTAGAAAGAAACAAAAATAATATATATAATTTATAGTTTCAATATACAATTCAAATTCTGTAATGGCAAAAGTAACCCTGGTAGAACAAACTTAAATAATTATTGACAAATGTTAATAATTTTTCCCAAATGTGTATAACAATTTTTCACATTTACCAACAATAATAGGTTTTGATAATAAATGTATCTCCTTAGACTTCTCTCTTTATTATTACGCTATATGGCGTGGCAAAATCGCTCGTTGCACGGAAGAAAAGCAGATTTGCATACCTGGATTGAGCTTGAGACCCGCGAGCAGTCCTCGTCCTCTGTATTCCAGCGCAATATCCTTCGGTATTTTTTCGAGCTCCGTCCTCACGATCTCGCCCATTTTCGCGGCGTTATCCGCGAGCTTCTCTTCCTCGAGTATCTTCATCGCCTCGAGTGCGACTCTCTGACCCAGTGGACTGCCGCCGAACGTACTTCCGTGTACACCCGTTTCTAATGCCAAAATTATCTGAAATAACAATATCGTTCAAATTAGCTTTTTAACTACGATTAAATATTAATTTGATATGCTTGCGTTGTATTTGCGAACACATAATCTTTATCAAGGTTTACCAAACTTTGTTAAATTTTTCTAAACTAGTCAATTGATTTTTAACACTACTTTCTGCTGTCATTAGCAGTTTTGCACAATAAATATTTTCCACTTTATATAACTTGTTTACTGTTGAAGTTCGTTGCATGACGATTCAAGAAAGATGCATCATTAATAAGCACTGTTCTTCTCTATAACTTAATCATTCATTTTTATTAATTTGCCACTGCTATTATAACAAGTTAAAATACACAAGGTTATATAATAGAATTCTATATAGCGGAATTTAATATCTGTAAACGATTGTTAATACTCGTTTTTGGTAGTTAATATGTAAAATGTGATTAAAAAATTCGCTGCGAGTTAACCATTTTATTGTTAGCCAACGTTTCGAACTCCTTTAACAATTCCTTTTCAAGGCCAAAACTAAAGACCGTCTGGTTACTATGGCATTTCTTAATTAATAATGCTCAGCGATATGTTAAAAATTCTGCGAGCGAGTAACCAACAATTGCAAATTGGATAGTATGTCTAAACCAATAATGCACAACACCCACAAATGGCATCGGATCGACAGGCGATGGAACGCCCTATCTTAATGTTTCTCCACTCTGTCTGTCCTCCCTCGCCTCATGTCTAAACATTGCTGAAATTTGCTACTGACTCTTCTAAACCTTTCTAAACTTCACGTCAAACTTTGCAAAGTATTCAAACTCGACTAGGTAATACAGTCTGGCAAAATTTGTCCAATCTCGGCAAACGAAAGTATTAACACTAAGACGACGCTTTTACCTCGTCCTTGCCCAAAACGCCGGATACCGGATACATGCCGCCGGAAAGTGCCTTGCCGAGCACCAGGATGTCGGGCTTGACGCCCTCGTGATCCACGGCGAAGCGCTTGCCCGTGCGGCCAAGGCCAGTCTGCACCTCGTCGGCGATCCACAGAATGTTGTACTTGGTGCACAAATCTCGCACGCCTTTGAGGTATCCATTCTGAAAGAGACAAACTCGTTGACTAAATGCGTATCGGATGGAAATAAATAGTACTTTTCGATACTAGTGCGATAAAAACGATTCTTGCACGAGTGTGAGTTTGACAATCATACTCGTGTGAGAATTAGTTTTAGCACGTGTATCGAACATTATTTGACACTCCGTGCGGTAAGTGCCACTTTTGCGCCTAAACTGGCACTAAAGTGGTACTTATCGCACGGAGTGTCAACAAAATATTTTAAACGGTATCTAAAATACTCGTAGAGAGAACCTTAGTCGATGTTTTTTAGTACCGTATGCCCTTATTTGAAATATAGACAAATAGATGTAATATAGTTCTAGAATAAAGAAGCTTCAATTTCACACTTGTAATGTTCGATAATATTAATTTCTTTCAAAGTTGTTAGCTATAAATGTATAATCATAAAATCTGTGCCATGACATATATTCGGAGTAAAATAGTTCTTATCTCGCAAAAAAGGGCCTGTGGACTCAAACTGCAGATGGTGGATCTTGATTTCACGTCTATAAGTACCAGAAAATGCTTCCCGTAAAGCATCTTTAAGGTGATGTTAAACCCCCGTATCACTGTCAAATACGGGGAACCACTTATTTCAATCAATTTTCAATTTTGAGCAATTAACTCTCTGGAAAGTTGTTCTTCTTTATTAGGACAATAAAGTTTCATAAAGATATTTGCCAAAAATTGAAAATCAAATGAGAGAAGTGGTTCCTTGTATTTATCGGTGACAGGTCGCTTTAGCATCACCTTAAAATCTGCTTTTCAAAGATTAGGAAACTTTCCTTGTAAATCGTTAACCCGTAGCGGGTACACACCATCTTTGCACCCGCATCAGATACTACAGACGATAGGCATATTTAACATTACGTTGTTAGACACTTGCTCCTATACAGGGTCCCCCAAAAATACTGGAACTTTTGAATCAGTTTGCAGGATCAAGTTCTCATTGAAAATGTTAAATACGAAAGTTGTCAGACTTGAGGCAGCGGACTTGTCCATGACCTTGAACATGACCTTCAATACAATATACTCTTCCAATTTTGATACTCAACATTTTCCATAGGAACTTGATCCCGTGAACTTATTCAAGGGTTCCACGATCGTCACGCAGCAACAAGTCTGAAGCGCAACACGTGCCTTCTTTAATTTCAATGATACACACTTGAAAAAATTCAAGAATCCGTAAATAAACTATCGCGCGTACTGTCAAAACACGGTATTACATTGAAATACATTATGCTCCCTCGATAATGAATAAACTCATACCGATGGTATGTTGACCCCGGCCTCGCCCTGAATCGGCTCGACCATGAAGGCGCAGATGTTCGGGTTCTCCTTGAACTTGCTCTCGAGGGCGGGCAGATCGTTGTAGGGCACGTTCTCGAAGAGGGGCATGTACGGGCCAAAGTCCTTGTAGCAGCTGACGTCCGTGGAGGCGGAGAGTGCGGCCAGCGAGCGACCCCAGTAGTTGCCCCGAGCGAAGACCGTCACCGCCTGGTTGCTCGGTATCTTCTTCGTCCTGTAGCCGAAGCGACGCGAGATCTTCAGCGCCGTGTCGCCGGCCTCCACTCCTGCGCGCGCAAAATTGCCGTTAACGTCTCTTCTTTTTTATAATCGCTTTTGTTTGCGAAAATTGCGCGTCGCGGTCGCCATGAGCTTTTTTTTTATCGC
This sequence comes from Gastracanthus pulcherrimus, assembly GCA_949152435.1. Lineage (NCBI taxonomy): Eukaryota > Metazoa > Arthropoda > Insecta > Hymenoptera > Pteromalidae > Gastracanthus > Gastracanthus pulcherrimus. The sequence continues at coordinate 2,239,881 of OX424573.1, read as the reverse complement.
GGGCCATTCTTTCGTTCGCGAAACTTATGTAGGGGAACTGGGGTAAAGTGAACATACGGGTAAAGTGAATCATGCTTATTATTTCTTCAATAAATTATTATTTATGTCTAATTTTAATTTTAGTGAAAGATAATTATGCAAGGATGATAATAAAAAAGTTTTACTACATAACAATTAATATTCTACGAAAGAAAGATAATTGTATTTTTCAATCTTAAAAGAAAGTTGGTTCGTCGAATTTAATATAACGATTATAGATGTTTATAATCAGTTTTATTGCTATATTTTCTTTCTAATTACTTCAAATACGTTTTACTTACTATTGCCAAGAATGCAGAGCTTTAAATGATGTATCTCTGTTTTAAACAAGCATTTTTAAGAATCGACGTCTCGGGGTAAAGTGAATCGGGGAAAGTGGGCCGGAAAAAAATGCGATTGCACTAATTTATACGCGGCCAGGTGGAAAATTTAACAAAATATTGATCAAGGTGCGTGTTAGTATAGTATACAAAGCCTTTGTTGCAACGCATTTTGTATTTAAACCAAAATGAGCCAACATAACCTCCATATTTAACTTTTTCGTATTTTACAGCATTTTAAAGGTTTTAAGATGTCATTAAAGTTTTATTGTTATCTAAATTAACGTTTTTATCTATTTCTATACAAAAACTAGTAAAATATTTTTAAAATATTTAATTCTATCATCTAGTTCACTTTACCCCGCACTGAAATGCTGGATAAAGTGAACCGGCATTTTTCAGAAATAGCTAAGTAATATTAAACTTAATAAATGACTTTTTTAAGTTGCTAGTATGTTTATTAAAGTAAGAAGTTTCTTGTGCAACTTACAAAGTAATGTTTTATGTCTGAAAAATACATTATTTTCGACTTTTACAGTTACTATGTTCACTTTACCCTTGTTTCCTCTACTTTGAATTTAATGTTTCAGCTCTAAGCCGTGATGTAATAGGGAACCGACATGAATTTTAAAATATTTTAAGTTAGTGGTGAATTATACACAAAAGTTAAAAAGCTGGAATTTTTACTGCAATATTCTATTATCAGGTGTTTTTGTAAATGTGTTATTGTTTATCGTGAATTTAAACGAAGATAAGGTCACGTGATCAATATGGCGGCCAATACCACCTCCATGTGACGCCAATACAGTGTATGTATAGATATACCTCATGGATGAATGCCGTTATAACGTTAGGTTAGGCGGACGTTGTTTTGGACGCCATATTGTGCGCTAGATTTTAGAAGCTATTTGAATTTCTACATTTTTAAATAATTTATACTGAAACATAGAGGCATTAAATAATTCGAAAATCGACGTATAACGTAGTATTCCTAAACTATTTTCTCTTGTAGACAAAAAATTAAGCCTCATTTCAATACCATGTTTGTTCCCTATTATTTGTTTAATGTAATGGATAATAAAAGATATTTAAACTTTCTCTTCGTTTGAAACAGATTATAGCTTTTTACTAGAAAAAATGTTAAATGCTTTTTGGAACTACTATGATTTAAAAAAATGTGAATTGTAAAACTATTTTTTTTAACTTATTTTATTTATATTTTTAGAAAAACTTATTAAGCACATGAGTTAGCAGGTGTTTAAATTCACGAATTAGACTGTAATACTTGAGAACTTGACTATCATTGTCTCGAAAAATAATTTTTGATATTGTAGAAATTAAAATTCAAAGATAAATGTCCCATATGTGCTTATGTAATTGTTCCCCGATGATTTAATATAAACGAAACATAATATACTTTTACTCATTGGGCAACAACTACATCAATTTCACTTGTCGAGGCGTCGCCACCGAGCGATCGGCATATCCCAAAACTAAAAAAGAACGTTCCTACAAAAAGCTCGTCCATATACTGTTCTTCTCTTCCCTACTCGCTCGCTACAAAAACCTCTGCCATAATTCCCAATATCCTCGGAAATCCCTCCCAGTTCACTCCGCGACACTCGAATACATTCCCCCACCGTCCACAGCTCCACTCACCCGTGTTCATGGGCAGGAATCTGTCGTAGCCTGTGATGCCGGTGAGATACTCGCCGAGGGCCCCCTGGTGCTCCGAGTAGAACGCCCTGGAGGTGTGCGCGAGCTTGCCCACCTGGTCCCGCATGGCCTCGACCAGGCGCGGATGCGAGTGTCCCTGGCTCATGGTGGCGAAGCCCCCCAGCAGGTCGATGTAGCGCTTGCCCTCGCGGTCCCAGCAGTGGACCCCCTCGGCCCGCTCCAGCACCACGGGCAGGGTCTTGAAGTGATGGCCGCCGTAGCGCTCGTCCCGCTCGATTATCTCCTGGCTGCTGATCGAGCGACCGATGCCGATCGCGCTTCTGCTGCCGATCGGAGTCGAGGGCGCAGAGTCGGAGAGGAGGCTCCGGCTGCCGAGGAGCAGTTGACGGCTCGCCGCGCGCTTCATCTTCCTGCGTTAGGCGAAAAGGGACAAACGGGAATATTGTTATCGAGGGGTTGGGGGGTATAAGGGTGGGATTTTAATCGAGAGAGAAGCTTCGAGAGAAAAATTTAGTTTGTGTGTTTTTAGAGACTTGGTGATTTGACCCCTGGCTTTAAAGTTTTAAGACATGACCAAGACAGGGTTTTGTATTGTCTTGGTCTCGGCTAGAAAGACTGCACTGATTTATAGATTTGATTGCGATTTTTTTTATTTATTATAGTGCAATAGGTTATAAGGAAGTGGAAAATTCCTTTGTTTATTGTGAGTTTAAAATATGGTTCAGAATGTCTATTGAGGGTGGTGGAAAAATGTATAAATATAAAGTCTAATTGTAAAAGAATATCGAGGATTGAGTGAAAGAAGAGGCTTTCTCAGAAAGTGCTTGAAGGAGAGGCTAGTTCAGTTTCCGCTTGAAGAAGAGGTCAACTCGGCGTTCGATTGAAGAAGTGGCTAACTCGGAAATCGCGTAAAGAAGGGCTACTTTAACTAATTACTTCTCGTCTTTAATTCTGTAAAGAGTAACGATAAAAAATAGGAAAATTAATTTGTTTGCTAACCATGCGTCTTCCTATTTTTTATTGTTGCTCTTTACAGAATTAAACGCGAGAAATAATTAGTTAAACTAGCCCTTCTTTACGCGATTTCCGAGTTAGCCTCTTCTTCAAGCGAATGACGAGTTAACCTCTTCTTTCAAGCGGAATCTGAGTTAGCCTCTTCTTCAAGCGGACATACTTTTTGATGTTTTCTGGGCTATGACAAAAATTTCGTTTTTATCTGAAGATTTAAGGCTTTTAAACTCACAGTGTTTAATGTATTTAGCGATTTTTATGCATATTGGAAAGATTTTACGTGTATTACATTACCAATAGAAGGAGGAGAAAATGGATGTTGAAGTTTGTTTTGATTTATTATTATTTTTTTTGTCATTTTTTGAACCACCTAAATGGAGATATTTTGTAAAATGCCATATATATCAAAAATACTTTTATGCCCATCTGAACGAAAATGGCCACTTTTTTCCCTGAAAAGCGAGACCAAAATTAAACTTGCAAATAAACTCACCCGCGACAAAATATTCGACTTTTTGCCTTTGTTACATAATGTACTATTAATTAAAACCTTTTTTCAGTATAAATAAAATTATTCTGAAAAGGAATTCGATTTTGAATGGTATTTTTTTTCAAAAAAAAAAGAAAATTTTTGGTAAATGTATCAGCGAGAGAAGTTGGTCTGACGCAGATTCCTTTAAAGTGTCATTTCGACTGGCATACCAAAAAAAATATCTTTTTTTTAGGAATTTATTGTGCAGTATATATACAAAATGGAATGTTATTAAAACTTATTGCTTTTAATTTATATAGGTACCTAGATACATCTTATGAATAGAAAAATAATTGAAGTATCAAAAGTTTAGATTTCTCAACGATGATATTTTAAAAATTCCAGATTTTAGAAAATTTCTATGTTTTAAAGGTTTGTTTGTTGCTGTATCATAATATTCAGGTAATATTCAGGTAACATTCATAATATTCAGGTTTTTCAAAAATACCAGTTGGTTTGTGTACTTGTGTTTGTGTTTGTGTGTGTGTAATGTGTTAGAGTGTGTGTGTGTGGGTGTACGTGTACGTGTGTGTGCGGGTGTGCGTGTTTGGGTGTGCTAGTAGGTGCGCGTGTGTGTATGTATGTGGGTGTGTGTGTAAGTGTGCGTGTGTGTAAGTGTGCGTGTTTGTATGTTGGTGTGCATATATGGGTTGTGTGTGTGAATGTGTGGGTGTGTGTGTGTATGCGTGTGTGTGTATGCAGCGTTGTCAGGTATTAAAAACAAATCATTTATGTGGTAAATTAACAAATTAGCGAACATTTATATAAAAGTAAAAAGCTATTTTACTTTATTATGTAAATGTTTGGTACTTTATTTAATATAGCACATCATTACTTAATATTTCCTAGTTCTTACGATAGCCATCCACCGTTAGAATTTTCTACTGTAAATATGCCCAAGAGCAGAATTCACCTGTTCCAGTAATATTGAGGTATATAAAACACTTATAACATAAAACATTTATAAAATTAAAATTTTAATACTGCAAATCTTTTTCGCGTTTGATATACTAAAGACGTATAGATGAATGTTTGATAACGTTCAATTTTATATTCACCTGCATAATAAACTAACGTTACATTTTTTAGCTCAGAATCTCGAATGACCTTTCAATCAATCAATCACCGACCAACATTAGCGAAGAAAAAGTAAAAAAAAAATTAAATTAACAGGTTAAATCAACAAAATATATATGTCACGTTTTTTCAGCCTTGTGTGCGGCGCGTAGACACGTATATGGCTCATGAAGTTTGTTTTACAAAGTACTATCTTGGAATGAAACATGAATATAATTCTTTTGACTAGTAAATTAAATACTAGTATATGTCCTTCAAGATCCAAAGAACAAAAAAATTTATATAATCTTTGGTATGACAAAAAAAATTGTTTTTACAATAGCAATGAACCAAAAATCTTCAGAGTTCAATTATTAACTTCTGTACAGTAGGGATAGCAAACTCTTCTACATTATCAGCACTGAACCTGCTACAGTAAACTAAATTCAAAAAATACAAATCACTTCGTTACCTTTTAATTAATCGTTTGTCCCGCGTCGATGAATCCCAATTCTATTAACTTCCCTCAACAAACGGCCTTCGAACGAAAATCTGATATAAGTATTCGATTAAATGTCAGCGTCCAAGTACCGATATGCGCGATGCACCGCGAGTCCAAGTCAAGCGTCCCTCTCCTTCCGGTGTTTAAGACCGAATCCGAGGATTTCGACAGGCGCTCGTGGCATTTATAGGCGTGGAGGCCTGTAGCACGGAGCCGCATTAGTAGGATCACTCTTATTATCTGCTTCTCTCCCTCTCTCTCCCTCTCGCGCACTTTCGTTCTTGGTGCTATTTGTTCGATTGTTTATGTATACATTAGGTGTAACTCTGGCGTCTGAGGCTTTGACGAGCGCGCGACCGTGCACTTTGGTGCGCCGAGCCCCGAGCTGATAATAAAGATAAGGGGAGGCGCGCGGAATTGCGAGGGAAGAGGTGAGACGAGAGAGAGAGAGAGAGATTAAGATGGAGTATGCATGCGACAATGTGTGCACGCGAGGCGGCGCCGCACTGTCCGTGTGTGCACAAGCGCGTGGATAAATAAATGAAAATGTGTGTATCGTGCACGGTTAAAGGGACGAAAATTATTCGTCGCTTTCTGAGATTTCTTGAGAATTTCCTGGGGTTCGAGGTTGAGAAAGAGGTATAGTGGAAAAGATTTGGCGTCGATGCGACTGCAGTGGAATTCTTCGGTGTAGATAATAGTCCCATAGGCTTCGAGGTTTGGGTATAAACATGAGTCACGTGCTGGTCAAATTTTCCGTGCACGGATGTGGATACACAAAGTGGGAAAGGGGATGAAGGAAGTAGCACTATTTATTGATGGTTATTATCTCGCACACAATTTATACATAAGTTATTAATAATTGAAATCATTATTTTCATAATTTTTATTAGGTCATGTTTGTATTTATTTGTTTCGTATGAGCATTCGAATGGAATAATACATTCTTCAGAAACTAAACTTCAAAATTACAGAACATTTTTACGACGGAAAGATATAAAAGAAATTACTGCTGATCTAGAAATTCCCTGCTCTTTGTTTCTCTCATTTTTATCTCTTATCGTCGTATTTTCGTTAATCGACCATCTCATGTATCAAAGGTGACAAACATTTTAATCTTTTGAGCTCGTGTTATACTACAAACATTTTTAAACATTTTTCATGCTCGTTTACGAGCCTGCTCAAGTATATCATCGCATAAACAGGTAAATCTTCGCAACTTAGATAAAAAAACAAGAAAACAAGTAAACAAGAATATGAAGTTACTTTCGTACTTTTTCTTATAAAATGTTCTTTTAATTATTTAATAATAATTGTATCCTTATCATTAATTTCTTTTAAATGATTAAATAAATTGATAATAATAAATGGTATATAAAGTAATTGGATTGTGTTATACAGTATTTTATGCAGTCATGTATAAAAAAGGAACAACAATATTAAAAAACTAATACTTTATTTATTTTGTTCATTTCTTTTAATACAGCAATTGATGAATAGCATGGTACAATAAATGTTATGTACATCTCGTGCGCTGAATTTTGTATATACTTGAATATTATCTACATACACTCGTATTAAACAGTCGACAATATATAATTTTGAACGTTCAAGATAATCATGAATGAAAAACAAGGTTACAATCAAAAGTTATTAAAATTGCGTCTATTCACTAACCAACTAAAAACAATACACTACATAACTAGCTGAATCTAACGCTATTTAGAAGTGGGAAATTTTAATGATCGAATTTGAAAATCGTTGTTTTTAAAACCTGAAGTAAGACGGAACGCTTATACTTAAAAAACCCTAAAATGTTATTTTTATTGTATAAAAACTTTGCAAAAGTAAGATCAAGCTGAAATACAAATCAACAACATAATTGACAGATATAACCCGAAATATCTTAAGTTTGAACATTATTCTACAGCCTAAAACGTGATCCAGTTTTCAAATTGTTATCAATTCTGCATCTAATAAAATATTAACCGTCAATGTACCCACAACATTGTTAGAAATCAGTTACGTTGCAGTGCATAAATGCTGTCCCCTGTTCAATTCAGTCTCAACGATATGCAGTCAGTGCTTCTGTCGCAGCACGACCTTCCTGATGATGTCGACGCACTCGTGTATCTGTGCCTCGTTGATGACGAGGGGCGGCGCCAGGCGAATGATGTGGCCGTGGGTCGGCTTGGCGAGCAGGCCCTCCTCCTTCATCTGCCGGCAGACCTCCATGGCGTCGATCTTCTCGTTGATGACGATCGCGTTGAGCAGGCCCTTGCCCCGCACCAGGGTCACCACGTCGCTTGGCAGCTTGCTCAGCTCCGAGCGCAAAAGCTGACCTGCAAAGCGGGACGATTGCGTTCGTTTTGGGTTGTTTTTTGTTGTTGTTGAGGATGAGAGGATTGAGGGATATGTAGTGAAGCTTCAGCGTTAAGGGGACGCCGGATATCTTTGTATTTGTCTAATTGAGTTTTCATTCAGAATTTTAAGAGAAATCATTTTTTTGAAAAAATAATAGTTGTCTCAGCTTAGTTTTATAGTGATCTAAATATATGTCCAAACTGGGTTCATATGATTGTTTTGTTCTCGAAACAACTTTGACACACTATGAGGGCCAACTACGTGGAGATTACATACTAAGTTTGTCAAAGTTTTCTCGAAAGCAAAATAATCATATCAAACCAGCTTGGACATATATTTAGATTACTATAAAACGAAACGGGGACAACTATTATATTTTCAGAAAAATTATTTCTCTTAAAATTATGAATGAAAACTCAATTAGATAAGGACAGAGATATCCGGCGTCCCCTTAATGTTTAAACGATGCGGTGTACTGTTTTATTATTGGCAAGCGAAAGTATTGGTTTTAAAAAGTCGTAACTCGAATGATTTTAGTTATATGTTGTGTGTCGCTTATTACATTTTTTATGGTAGCTGAAACTTCTAGGAAAGGCGTTACACCGGATGACAATGTGCTATACAATTTTTTTTCTTGGGATATTTGTAACACTATGTGGTACAGTAGAAGGGAGTATAAGACTTGTATTAGGGTAGAACGGGATTCAACCGATCAGGTGGATCAAATCGATCACTTAATTTTAAGAAATATTAATTTTATTGATCGGTGAAAATATTTGTTTGCTATTCTTTAGAATGAATCTTTCACCTTATAAATGTACAAAACCAACCATATAAAAGATTTCTATAAAGATATTCACATCGATAAGTTTTAGCTTTTTTTTTCTCGTGATATGAAACGTTTATATTCAAAAAGTTTTATTTTAGTAATATTTATTATTTTTTAATTAATTTAGAAATCGTATAGTGAAATGGGGTCATTACGATCAGCGTGTATTTAAATGGGAGAAGCGTAAAAAGATATTAGGATTACCGTATATTTTTATGAGGTAGTGAAACGTTTATAAAACCTCTGTTTTGACTTTGCTAGCGCAAAACAGTGTCTGGCATATTAATAATTAACATTGCGAGCGTGAAAAATAACAATTTAAGGGATATTTAAATCAAGGGCGCGATAACGCCCGATGGCAAGTATAAGTATAAAACGGTACAAATCTAAGCGGGCTCTCCGACACCCTAATATACACCGATTTCACTTTTTTCTAACCTCTTAAAAAATTTAAATATTAATATCTAATCATTTAGTGAGCTTTGTGCAATGTACTGGCACTTATTTAAGAGATTTTTATTTAGTCTTCCACTTGAAAAAAGATTTCTGTAAAAAAGACTAAGTTAATATCGAAATAAAGCAGATCGAAATTTTGCTTGCTAAATTTCTTTTTCTTATTCTTCGTCACTTCCGTTCTCGGGACGGAAATGGAGTATATATATATATATATATATATATATATATATATATATATATACATATATATATATATATATATATATATATATATATATATATATATATATATATATATACCTACTGCTGATGTGTAGAATATAATATTGCTGTTTGTTTAAACATATATAATAGATATATAGATATGTAGCTGGTGTGTACTGCTGTGTATACATAGGGATAAACACCATTTTTGTCTTTTTCTTTGATTAAATCAAATGAGAAAATATGTACCTAAAAACGTTGTTTACAATCGGGGCTTTTTTATTTTACGTTTTGTTTATCTGATCGGACTTGACCCACTTTGTCGTCGTTGAAAAACCATTTTTTTTATTTTGATATAAAAGTACGAGTTTTATGTTTTATGTCAGTTAAAACTATTAAAATTTAAAATATATAAGTTTAATTTTTATATTATTAAACGCATAAAAAGCAAAAAAATGCTAATAATTTTGTATTGATAAGTTTTTCTTACGTTATCGGTATGACTCCTTTCTACCCTAAATCTGTTTAAATTTGTTTGAATTTCTGCAACTTCATTGAAACGAATGTACGTATTCACTAACCTCACTCACTAGAGATTTTTGAAAAATTTGATCTGATATTTTTTTTGTCAGTTTAATAAAGGTTGCAAGTTTTCTACACTTTAGTTTTTCTGTGTACGCATCCTTATAAGAAGTACTTTTAAGAAACTATTTTTTTATATTTATAGTTCATTTAAATAAAACTTGATTACATTTTCTTTTCTTAAACTACTGCAAGTTTTAATTACAAAAAGTTTTAGAAAATAGTATATACATTACGCAACTAGCGCGCAAAATAGGTGATTCCCGCACTCGTCTGTTTTCACAAACTCGACTCTTGTGGGAGACACCTATGCGCACGTGTTGCATATACTATTTTCCGGAACTGAGTGCGCAAAATCGAATTTTGCGTACTCATATGGGAAGACCACGGAGTTCGGGTCTCGGATTTTGATGCAACTTTGGGGATCGACTTTTGGAACCTAAGAATGAAGCACAATACCCATAGTTTTATCCAATGCTTCTTTAGTTCTTTTGAGTATTGGGCTTTATTTTTAGGTATCAGCAAACGATCCCTAAAGTTTCATCAAAATCCGTGACCCAAACTCTGTGCCCCCCCCCCCTCCCCCTGTCAGTTAGGAAAATAACATTATCAGTTTTAATATCAATTTTTATTCACCCATACTCGAGTTTATTTCGTTAATTCAAGGTTTCCTTTAAATTATTGAGGATTTGAAAAAAAGACATAGTATTCAATAAGTTCTTCGATACTATCTTTTTACTTCTATGTGCAAATGCTCAAATAATATCTTAGTAAAATGTAATCAAATAAAACGTAATAAATTATCCGATCTAAGTATTGTAGTTGAATGTTGCATGGGGGATCGTCGTTCCCCCCTCGTTAGTATACAACGGTTTATACGTATAATAGATTACTCTTGAATTTTTCAAAATCCTCTGCAAGTTTTCGTCTCTAAAAATGTCATACTATTAAACAATTTATAAAGTTATTGAAACTAAATTTTTTCAACATTTCATTGCAATAATTCATTAGGGTGCGGTTGATTTTAACGCTTGAAATATCGTTGTGAAGTTTATTATTAGTACTATTACTCAAAGGCGAGTAAGTGAGTTTGGGGTTTTATCTAATTATACTTAGTATTATATAGAAGTATTCACTTCTCAATCGGTATAAAATTCAAGGCGGATATTTAAATTTTAAATTGACTTTTCAAGCTTATTAATAAAACTCGGAGATCAAGATTTTAGTATTTATTAGATTTTTAGCCTTAGAGAATCGTCCATACACCATGCTGCATGCTGGGCTTTTTTATCCACTCACTAAATAATCTCACTCCATTGACTATGTTTCCACAATCTCGGAGTAAAATTCCACTCCAAAATTATAAAAACACACTCACTGCTAAAGTGCGACTTTCACTCGAAAACATTCAAAGACTTATACCGTTGAGAATATAACTTTTCGCGCGCGATTCAATCTCCACTTTCACGGCCCAATTCGACCCTATACACACCACAAAGTAAAATAAAACTCTCACCCAATTTCTCGGCGTTCTCCGCGAGCTTCTCCTCCTCCAGGACCCTGAGCGCCTCGAGGGCAATCCTGCAGCCGAGCGGATTGCCGCCGTAGGTGGAGCCGTGCTCGCCGGGCTTGATCGTGAGCATGACCTCGTCGTCGGCGAGGACGCCCGAGACCGGATAGAAGCCGCCCGACAGGGCCTTGCCGAGTATCAGGATGTCGGGCTTGACGTCCTCGTGGTCGACCGCGAGGCGGCGCCCGGTGCGCGCCAGGCCAGTCTGCACCTCGTCCGCGATCCACAGCACCTTGTTCTTCGTGCAGATGTCGCGCACGCCACGTAGGTAGCCCTCCTGTTGGTCAACGGACAATCGGTTGTTACCGGTTTTTCTTTTTGTTAATGATCGATCGATGTGTCTTGGATTGCAATGGGGTTTGGCTTTGCAAGCTGGTAGCTGCACTGAGGAAACCATATCGTAAATTTCATATCGTAACGTTATGATATCGTACATTTTTCGATTCAGTTATCGTAGATCAAATTCCTTTCGATCGAATGTTGTAGAATCATGAGCATGGGATCAGCACATAATATTTCGCCTATTAAGGTGATGCTAAAGCCACCTGTCACCGACAAATACGAGGTTCCACTTTCTTCATTTCATTTTCAATTTTGAGTAAATATTTCTATGGAAAGTTGTTGTTCCAACCAAAAAGAACAACTTTTCATAGCGATATTTTCTAAAAATTGAAAAATTAATTAAAAAAGTGGTTCCCCGTATTTATCAATAACTCGGGGTTTAACATCACCTTAAGAGAAATTAAAGTATTCAAAATTGTATTTTTAATGTAGAAATTAAGATTTAAAATTGATAATATTACGATATCATATCGCATCTGTCGCTGAATAATTACGATACCGATACGTAAATTTTTACGATATGATGTTGCGTAAGTTACGATATATATGTCGCGTGAGTTACGATATAGTTTTCTCAGTGTGATAGTGCTTCGTTGCGCGGTGATGCGAAAGCGGCTTTATCGTCGTTGCCAAATTCATTCGCGAGTGTTGTTTCCGTAATTGCAGCTCTTTGCGCCGACATTCGGAGAACGGGATGCTTATCGAGTCGATGAAGTGCAGTTTTCTCGTTTGATTAAGTAGAAATTTAAGAAAAAAGTGTTTGTTTCTCGACTACCTATTAATTGGTTTAAAAATGGAATCCTTTTCCTCCAGGGTATATCTAAATCCTAGCAAGCGACATAATCAAATTTACATTTAAATTTAAATATTATATATACAAAAAGCAAACAGTTTTTGGCGATCTTTACAGATACAAGGATAATTAATTAGATTACGCTGATAATAATAATAAAATAAATGATACATTTGAGGGCCCTGATAGGATAAACGGGTGAATGGAACTCAGGTGTAAACCAAAATCTGTCCAAATTAATTATACATTCTAATAAATAAAATTCATATACACGAACATATATACATTAAAAAAATTGTTGTATTTACACAGTTGTGATAAGGAACATGAGTTCCACTGTTTGGGGAATATTTTTACTCGTGTTCAAACGTTCGGCGAATTGTGTGATTGGGCCCCTTAATTCATAAATATTTTTTATTTACATTAGCAGGTCATTTCAAAATACCTCTAAGAATATCTCCTGAAAGTTATAATTTCATTCCAGGTCAAAAACAAAAAATTAAGTTGAGCTTCGACGTTCCCTTACTTTTTCTCTATATACCCAAAAAAAAAGAACTTTCAACGTTTTTATAAGAAATTTTCTGCAACACATAACCGTACTTCATCTCCAACGTCACGATCGCACAGCTAATCTAAGAAAAAGCATCCGTCACGCATCACCACGAAAAGCACAATAACACTTGTTCACAAAACTGCTCACGACGTATCATCACTACCTTATTACTCTAGAATTATCCACGTATCTCCGTGTGCTGCACATACCTTGGGCACGACGACGCCTGCCTCGCCCTGAATCGGCTCGACCATGAAGGCGCATACATCGGGATCGGCTAGGGCCTTCTCCAGGGCCGCGAGATCGTCGTAGGGTATGATCTCGAAGCCGGGCATGAAGGGGCCGAAGCCCGCGTAGCTCGAGGGATCCGTGGAGGAGGAGACGGCGCTCATGCTGCGCCCCCAGAAGTTGCCCTCGGCGAAGACGATTTTCGCCCGGTAGCGCTCGATGCCCTTGCGATCGTAGCCCCAGCGGCGCGCCAGCTTGCACGCGGTCTCGCCGCCCTCCACCCCCGTGTTCATCGGCAGCCACTTCTCGTATCTGCGACCGTGGGATAATGGGGTATCGGTGAGGATGCGCGTGGTGGTTTGGAAATTAATATTCCTTGCGGGTGTATTGGGGCACGGCTGGGTGTTGCGAGTGCAGTTACGGAGGGGCCTCTGAGGCGTGCGATAGGAGGGGGGGAAAGAATTTTGAAATATAAAAATTGGAAAGGGTTAAACTACGAAAGTTAAAGTTTTGAAAATTTAGATTAGGAAGTAAAGTAATTCCTAAAGTGAAAATTTGGAATTTAAGATTTAATGAAAACGAAAAATGTAGAAAAAATGTAAATATGAAAGTGCTTTATATTGAAAAAAAAATTATTTGAAAGAAAAGAATTTTGAAATATAAAAATCGAATTTTTCAGAAATATAAAGTAAAATTTTTTGAAAATCAAATTTAAGAAAATGACAACTTAAGAAATTTAAAGAACGCAAAAAATATTATTTGGAATTTGAAAATGACTAATAACAGAAAAGAAAATTATTTGGATAATTCAAATTTTTAAAAAGAAAAAAACAGGAAAATGTCTACTTTACAGTAGAATGTTAATTTTATTGTTAATGTCCCTGGCAAAAATTTGTTCATTAAAAATGATCTGGAAGCCAGTTAAGGTGGTTCAGACGTCAATACATACTTGAAAGAAAAATTATATAATAATCTGTTCTTATGTCACAATATGAGAAACGATATAATATAAAAAAGGGACACTTCGAGACAAAAAAAAACTTTTTTTTCATACAAGAACGATTTTTAACTGATAACACGTGTATAAAAAATATCAGTTTTGACTGCTATAAAATGGAGCGAAATAGTATATTACGCATCTGGGGATATAAAGAATTGACGAGTTCATAGCACGTGTAAATTGTCCAACGCATGCAATTGGGTCGCCGTTTTACCGCCTCATACCTGCCTCTGAACAACTTTTGTTTGTAGAGAGAAGTTCTGATCCCGATACTTTTATTTTACAAATTCCAAATTTAAACTTTCAAAATTTTATTTTTTTAGAAACATTTTTTAACCTTTCAAACTATTTAAAATTCCAAATATTTATTTTTTGATTTATAATTTTCAGTATAATAAACTTTCAATAAATTCTTCACTCTTTATTTTTATTCTTCAAAATTAATTATTTCAAAATTTGTATTTTGCAAATTATATTACTTCTAAAATTATTTTTTATTAATATTTTACTTTAGTATATTAAAAATTCCAAATTTATTTATTCTTATATGATAACTTTCCAATAATATTCATTTCGTAAATTTACGTTTCCACATATTTTAATTCAAAATTTTTTTCATTCAAAATAATGTTTTTCAAATTTTTTTCCCCCTCCTCGTGCGGTAGTTCCAGACCACGTTTTCTTTTTTGACAATTCGGTTATTGAGGTTTTTGGTGTCTGTGAGCGATGTACTTTTTTTTTTGTGTTTCAAAAAATCAACAATTGCAAAAATTTATTTGTTACTTTCCTTTTTGAACCATCTATACGCTTTTCTTTTGTAAAATTCAATATCTCGGTATTATTAAAAATGAACTTTGCTCTGTAATACCCTGGGTTCCTTTTAGAGCGAAAAAACAATTAAATTAAATTTTAATGACTTATCTGTTAACCGAGTTAATAATTAAAAATTGTTTCCATTGTCGGTGAAATTCGGATAAAGTCCAATAATAACTCGGATTCCTGAATTTCCAGTTAACTAGCGTACTTATCTAGCTTTGAGGCTTTAATCATGATACATATAATACTGCTTTCAAGATCACTTCATGAGATCTGCAGTAAAAAGGTAAACGTGCAATTAAAAGAAGTCTTCCCCTGCGAGCTAGCATGAGAAATCCCACGTTTAACCTTTTGTTTTCCCCACGCAAAGGGACATAATATTGCACACACGCACACACGTTTCTTCGTGCACTTTATCCAGTTCATTGCCCTATGGCGCGCACTCGAGCGCTTCAACAATCATATACTTCACTGGCACATAAAGACACAAAAGGGAGCAGCAGTAGCATTAGGGTCCCTTCATAATGAGTGACTAGGAATGGTACTGGTAGAATCTAGACCTGATCTGACTCGACTAGGCCCAAACAGATCCAACCAAACCTAATTAGAACTAACCACATCTAACTATACGAAATTCGACTGGATATGTTTGTTGGCGTCATAAGATTTTAAATGTAATATCGACAACTTTTTCGACGACCAGCACATTTCAAACTCCCACTAACAATAAGACTAGCACATTTCAGCACTTACCACGAAGAGTAGCACATTTGGAAATCCCCCGTGGAGACTAGCATTTTTCACGAGTTTCGCTAATCTACATAATTGAATTTAAGCCTTTTTAACCACTTCACTTATCACGTGTTTTTGAATCAGGTGGTGTATTTCTCATAGTTACTGAGGCTTTAAAGTATTGTTTAGAAGTGTACTCATGAGCTTAAGGAGCTACATTTCTAAAAAACGATTATTTTCAATTGTTAGGCACACGTGTATCAATAATAGTAGTATTTTTATAGTATTTTCATAGTATTTTTATTGATATGTGTGTCTCAAACAATTTTAAATAATGTTTTTTTGTGAGTACACATCTGAAGAATACTTTAAAGCCTCGGTGGCGATGAAAAATGCACCACCTGCTTAAGAAACACGTGGTAAGTAGTTAAAAAGGCTTAAATTCAATAATGTAAATTAGTGAAATTCCAAGAGACTATAAAGACCTCTTACAGGGGTCTAATGCGTGGCAAAATCATATATAGTATACAAATTTAGTATATAAAAACTTGCATCAACATAGATTGTTAAAATATTTTTGCCGTCTATAAAATGGACAATGATTTTTACAGAATTTAACTCAGGCTTGACCCCTTAAGTTGATTACATAAAAGATTATATAACAACGTAAGTAATACATATTTTTAGATTTTCTTTATATTTGCTTTAAAAATGGTAAGCTGGTTGTAACTCTGTCAACTTGACAAGTGATCAAAAAATGAGATTTTAATAAAGTAAATAAATTATAGGATGATGGTTACACGATCAATATATATTTTTTAACTTTATTAAATAAAAGATTAAGCTATAACGATTTAATTTACAAATATCCTTGGATTTTCCATCTGTGTATTTCCGAAATAATGATTTAAGTCCATTTCTTGAAAATTGAGTTTCGATCGATTTTGGTATCCTTAAATAGTAACTTTTTAGATAAACATGTAAAAAATAAAGAAAGTGTAAAAATAAGTGACCATATCTGCTATTTATGAGTTTTTTTAAACATTAATTTTAATGTAAATTGAAAACTTTAAACCTTAATATCTCAAAAATATGAAAAGTGAACTTAAGTCGTTTTTCTGAGAACCCACAGATATTTTCTTTGAAAAGTGTCAGCATGTTAAACCTGTCAAATGAGCTTTCAATAATGTAAGAAAATATCTGTCAATCGCGCGCCCATTATATTTTATTATGCAGTAATGTGAAATAATTCAAACAATTCGAGTCAGAAGAACTTTTCGTCGAGTGTACGTGTTAAAACCCCGCTTCTCCCTTAGTTTCCCTCTTATTGATTTAATTTGCCTTCTCAAATAATCTCCGAGTGAGATGAGGGAGATGAAATCTTCATCACCTAGGTGATGAAGATGTCATAGAGAGCTCTCTACTAGAGAGAATGAGATAGGTACAAAATCATAAGAGAAAAATGTGCTCGAAGAGACCGATAGAGTAAAATTAGATGGAATCTTATTAGTTAATACGAGCGATAAATTCTTCAATTTTACTAAAACATATCCTGTCGAGTAGGGTTCGATTAGTCCCTTTAGGCATGGTTTGGGTCCAGTCGGGTCAGCTTAGATCTAAATTCAACCAACCCCGTACTCTCGCTCCTGGTATTTTACACTTATTATTCTCTTTTAACAGTAAAATATTTAATTATATACCAGTTTTGCAGCAATGTACGTGTCAAAACGTATACACCAACAAAACGTACATCCATGGGCCCCCTTAAAATATCGGAAAGTTATTTATTCGGAAAGCCAAAATATCGGAATATTTAAAATTCGGATATTTAAAAAATCGGAAAGTTGAAAAATAGGATTTAGAAAAATTCGGAAAATATTTTTACCGAGAGTTAAAAATTCGGAAAATTAAAAATCGGATTACTAAAATAACGGAAATTAGATATTCGGAATACCGCAAATTCGGAATATTAAATGGAATGGCACGCCGTACTGAAAGTATGCATTCTGTAGGGAATCTAACATTAAAACAGCATATTCCTATTGGCCCATAAGGCCCATGTAAAAATAAATGCAGTGTCTAGATTTGTAATCAGTTTACATTTGTTAGATATGAGAAAACATAGTTTCCTTTGAATTATTTGTCCACTATTCGATATGTCCGACTTTTAATTTTCCGAATTTTTAACTCTCGGTAAAAATATTTTCCGAATTTTTCTAAATCCTATTTTTCAACTTTCCGATTTGTTAAATATCCGAATTTTGAATATTCCGAATAAATAACTTTCCGATATTTTAAGGGGGCCCCAGTAGACCCAACCAGTCCCCTGCCCTCCCCGTATCTCACTATGAACGGACCCTTACAGACCCACACACACACACACAAGTATAATACACACTCACTTGAACAGGCGCGTGATGTACTCCTCGAACTCGCCGAGCGCGTCCGAGTAGAATGCGCGCGAGGTCAGGGTCAGCTGTTTGGCCTGCTCGACCATGGCCCGATAGATCCTCGGATGGCAGTGGCCCTGATTCACGGCCGAGTACGCGCTGAGAAAGTCGTAGTAGCGCTTGCCCTCGCAGTCCCACATGAAGACGCCCTCGGCCCTCGTCAGCGCCACCTCCAGCGGATGGTAGTTGTGCGCGCCGTACTTGTGCTCCCGCTCGAAGACCTCCTGCGAGGACAGCTCGCGACTGGAGACGCCGCTGCGCAGGAGCGCACCTTGCTTGCCGCTGCTACTGCAGTTGCTCAGCAGGCGCTGGACGGACGACAGTCTTGACATGGACATGTTTTCTTTTTTTTGTCCTTTTTCAAATTTGTTTCAAGGGTGCTTCGGGTCCTGGAGCTAAGGGAAATGAAGCCTGAAAGAGAGGGTGTAGAAGGTGCGTTTTAGATGTGCTGTGGTGTTATAATGTGAACTGCGTTTTCGGGGATGATGGAGCAGTGAACGCTTCGTGGGGAATTTTTTTATTGCGTTGTTATTATTTTTCGTTTTGTGGTTTGGTGTATTTTTCTATTGACGCTAATGTAGGAGGTAATGGGATTGAGTTGGGCAGTAACACATGTTCTTATAAAGTAAAAATACATCAATGAAGGGCTGAAAGAGTTAAGATAGTAACACACACATATACCTCAAACATAAGGACTCTACTATTACATACAAAGTTAAGTCTGCAAGGAAACATTCAATAGTAAGCTGTAAATATGATGTTTAGGTGTTCACTACTCTAAGTTGTCCTGCACGATATTTCAGTCATTATTTGTAAGCAATTATAAAAACGAAACTTTTGCTTCAAAGAGGAAGCTTTGTGATAGAAAAAACAGTTTTGCTAAAAACATGTTAGAAATATGTTTTGGATATCTAAATAAACTATTTTTAGAAAATATCTGTATGGATGGATGTGTGAGTGTGTGAATGTGGATCAGCATTACTCTGCATATACACGATGAAACTTAACGTATTAGGGCTCTTCTTTTTAAAGGTTGGGGAAACAAAAATATTATTTTTTTCGCTGTTTTTTTTATTTTTACAGCGGTGTTTCGATTTTTGGGATTTAATTTTTCGGTTCTTTTGTTACACTAGAAATAATATCATCGATCCAGCGAAAATGCATCTGAAAGATCATAAAATTACCTAACTCTTTTGACCTGAAAGTTTAGATAAGGCCATTCCCTTGTTTTGTTATATACAAAAACGTTATTTTTTGCTGAAACGGTTATATCTCGAAAAAATTTACGAACATTTTGTCTAAAAAAATGAGATGAATAGGAATATGGAGAAGAATATTCAGTAAAATTTTTGAGTTTTAACCTTTTTCTTCTGTCGAGAGAAAAATAATTTTGTAAAAAAAATCGATTTTTTTCTCCCACGATAAATGAAGTGATCGGCAGCATTTTATCAAAAACTTAACAAAAAGGTAGCATTTCTATCTCACAATCTGTATGTTTTCTCAGATCAGGAATCTCTTTTCAGATCTTTTATTTTTTGAAAATTTGAGGTTTTGTGTTTCTTGAATTTATTGTTTGATCGCTTATATCTCTAGAACAACGCGGTCAATTCTACCAAACAGGGCTAATTTTTTTCGTTTTTAACTGAAGATTCAAAATTCAAAAGAAATTTCAAAATTCATCGACTTATTTTTGTTCTATAACGATTTTTCAATTTTTGAGTTTAAGATTTTCGGTTTTTTGGTATGTAAAAATATTATGATTAATTTCATGTACATGCATTAAAAAGAGCATAAAATTACCTATCTTTTACAATCGAAAATTTTGAATAGGCCATTTTCCTTCTTTTATTATATACGAAAACGTAATTTTTAGTTTAAACAGTTACCTATATCTCAGAAATTTATGATGGAAAATGTAATTTGGGGAAGCTAAGTGCCAATGAATTGGCAACAGTTTTTTAATATTTATTATATTTAACTTTAATGTGGATCATATTATTAAAATATGAAGTATTTTCCATCAACTCAACAATATATGTACTTTATATATATTATTAATTTTAAATAAAGAAAAACTAACTTTTGAGACGGATTGTATAGTCTGTACATTAGTACAACCTTAGAGAACAATAACACATTTTATAATTTTGATAAAATCACGAATTCGTCAAAATATTACTTATATTTTTTAAGAATACTTTACGTACTACCAATTACCTAATCTAATCTATTCATAGCATTTTATCTTAATTGTAACAAAATACAATCACTACAATGATTTTCGGTATGTAGTATACATTTAGATAATGATATTCGTTCAAAAATTGTATTTTCATTACGTTGGTGCAATGTAAGCAATTTTTTAAAAATATTTGAAGTGCAAAATATTTAATATTTATGTCATAAAGACTGACGTATTACATGCAATCGATCAAAAGCTAATAAAACTTTTTTACTTTTTAACTGATAGGTCAATAAAGTTCGTTGATAATTTAATCAATACCGAGCAACAAACTTTATTTTCTTACATTTATCGAGGCTAAGAATATTTTATTCATCAATATCAATTATTTCAATTATGTACTTAAATAACATCCGATATTTTTAGAATCTTCTACGTCATTTCTATTATTTGAAATCATGTACTTGCAAATTACGATGCTCATTATTAAAACAGTTGATAAATATTTAGATATGTTATTATATAATTTAATTTCATTATTTAAGATCCAATTACGAATCAGGATGAATATTGTACAAATCGTGAGTTCTTAAAAAATATTTTTGTTCAAATTTTCATTCATTGTGAACAAATTACGAATAGTGGGCTTCATTCTTAGGCACCATAAATCATGTCTTAGAATTTTAACATTGTAGCTTGAAAAAAGTACGAATGTGTATTACAAATTTTATCACTTCCATACATACACACACAATAAAACCTATATATATTTTGATTCAAAAACATCGAGCCAATCGAAATTCATTAAGATCTCGGTTTTCATAATTTTCATCGCGCTAAATTCCTTGAGAAAGCAAATAAATGATCGCCTTAAAAGTGTAGGCTTAATTTTAATAGGCTTAAAAGTTTTCAGTAAAATTTCGCAACCTCAAAAGAAAAATAGAACCAATCTCCTTCGTAGTGAATATTGACTCTATAGCTGAGGCAATAGTCACTCAGGGAAGAATAATTTTTTTTTCACTATACATACCTAGAGAATTTCCGTCAGTATTTTATTGAAAAATTCATCCTTGGCTAAGTGACTAATACTTACATTCAGGAGAGGTTGGTTTCATTTGTTTTCCTATAAAGTACTGAAATTTCGCTACAAACTTTTAACCGTGCATTATACGTATATAAGCTTGACTATACGCGCGTATAATTTATATACCTCATATTTTCCAAATTTCATACCTACATACATTTAGTTGTTCTAATCACCAATAGTCGACTCTATTTTATTATCACCCAACACGAATCAGATAAGTCAGGGATCCATTTATGTATTTGAAGAAATTTTATGCTACCGAGACAGATTGTAGATACCGAATTTTATCTTCGAGACCGTTATCAACGAACAGGAGACTGAAAAGACGTGATTCTAATGCTTTATACCTCGTCCTCACTCGCATTTTAATAGCGTCTTGCTTTAACTTTTAATATAAAATAACATTACAGTGATGATTGCTAGTAAATTTTAAAGAGTTCTATTGTGTTGAGATTTGTTTTTTCTAAACAACATAAATGTTATTCGATATTGAAAGAAGTGATTCTCTATTAAACTGCCAGTGAAGACGAGGCATTAAGGGTGCACTTATTCATACATAAATGCAAATCGCTTATTTCACTATTTTTCCAAGATGACAAATTTTCTACTCCGAAACTATACAAATTCTGAATGCTGTTAATTACAAAATAAATGGTTGTATTTGATAATAATATTTAATCTTTTTCTATCATCGAACATTTTTACATTATAAAAATATTATTTAATCATTGATTGATTGAGTAATTGATTTATAAATATAATCTGTTTTAAGGTTGTACACTAGACGTGAAAAATATCTGCTAAAATGTGTTTGATTTTCTTTTATATACTTACTGCAA
Source organism: Gastracanthus pulcherrimus (assembly GCA_949152435.1). Lineage (NCBI taxonomy): Eukaryota > Metazoa > Arthropoda > Insecta > Hymenoptera > Pteromalidae > Gastracanthus > Gastracanthus pulcherrimus. The sequence goes on along the minus strand of OX424573.1, from coordinate 2,217,717 downwards.
TTTCATTGGATTTCATTGGTACGAACGCACGATTTCGCTAACCTTATTGGAGGATTTTAAAAAACTTCAAACGCATTCAACCAGATGTTTTTGTACGTTGAGTGTACAGGATATATAGAATGTGTCGAAAGTTAGTTTTTACGTAAAATCGATGTGATTGATAAGATTCACTTTTACAATTTTTGGCTTAATGAATCTATATAAGATACTTAACTGAACAATAAAGTAGATCAAAATAAGTCATTTAAGCTTAGATTGAATCTATAATCAATTTATACCTAGATTTTTTGTTTTCTATATTCGTAAGTTATGGTTCATTATTGGAAGTTACAATCAGATAATGCCCCTATTTATCCAATTTTCATGTTACATGGATCATATTGTTCAACTATGTATATAATCTAGCTATTTAATGGACTTTAGAAATAAAAAATTATTTTTTACAAATAATTGTTATCGATTAAGATACCGCTAGAAACCGAATGAATGGTACATTTAATACTTTTACAAAGTACTTTTTTCTTTCTGCGGTTCACAAATCGATGAAAAATAATTACTGAATACTATGAGCCACCTAAAGTTTAAACTGGATCAATAGTAAAAAAGTGGCATTATCCGTATATAGAATAATTTCCAATACTGTACTGAAATTTACTAACGTAAATAATAAGGAAACTAGCTGATTAAGTATTGATTCAATTAAATCTTAATTTGGATCATTTTGTTCAATTAATTATGTACTACCTATAGATTCTACATATAGAGATTCACGAATAAAGGGAAACCACGGAGTTTGGGTTACGGATGTTGATGAAACTTTAAGGATATTTACAGGCATCTAATAATGAAGTCCAACATAGTTTTATCTAATAGCTTATAGAATTTGAGGTAGAGCTAAAACCATTATTATTGGTCGATATATATACAAGGATCATGCATTAGATATAACTATGGGTACCGGGCTTCATTTTTGGGTACGAGAAACCGATCCCCAAAGTTTCATTAAAATTCGTGACTCAAACTCGATGGTTTTCCCTTGTAAGTCGAAAATTGTAGAAGTGTTTCTTATAATGAATTATACCGATTTTATGTAAAAACTTATACTTAACACCAAGTATACTGTATAAACTATATACATACAACATTAATGTTATATACACAAATACCGCACACTTACATGTCTTCGACATTATATTAATTGATGCAAGACATCAATTAATACAACGAATACATATCGGTTTCATGAATCTGGTTTTCCGCATTTTACATTAACTTTACTTCTCATATTACATGAGAAAATTTTAAGTATTTTTTCATAGAAAATATGTTAATTGGGGAGTACTCAAGTACGTACCCCCATAACTATATCTTGGCTTTTCAATACCTAGGTGAAAATGAAAATTTCAGACCATTTTTCTTTAGCTCTCATGCATAAATCGTACTTGAACAAATTTATAAACCAAATTAATCAATCAATTAAACAAACTCTATACAAATCCTAACATCGATTTCATAAATCGGCCAATCCTCGATATTATTATACCAGCATTGTATGGCGCATCTTCGCCCACAAAAATACTAAATGCAAAATTAACAAGCCGTTATAACATGTTTGAGTAGATCATTCTAATTTTTAGTGCAATCATTTAAAAATATATGTATATTCATTGGTCAAAACCCAATAAAAATTGGTTAAGTACCCGACCGGTCTCTGCCTGCCATAATTACCATAAATATAACACATGGATTTAAAATCTACGGCCTTAAAAATTCATACATACGCATTTTTGTTTTATTATAGTTTAGATTTGTGCGAGATGCCTGGGGTCAAAATCTATCGACACCTATTTCTGTTTTTCACTATAATCGTTACTGCTGTTGTAAAATTTGGCTACCTAGTGGTCCTCGAATTATAAGTACATAGACAGATTTTGATCGGGTATTGACCATAGAGAATATATCCCTAGAAATTTTAAGCTATTATTTATGTAGGTTCGAGGCATAACAACTTAAGTCCACTTTTTTTGCAAATTGAGTTTTTAGTGATTTTGGTATATTATATGCATATGGTATATTTTCATATAAAAAAGTTAGAAGTTGTAAAAGTTCATTTATTACTTTTCACCAGAGATTTTTTATATAAGTCAAAGTCATTCCTTTAAATTATAAAAATATATTTTTTATTAATTGAAAAATCGGTTTATAAATGAAATTGATTTGTAAATAACCCACTCAAACACGCATTTCAAACTTCATAATAATTGATGTCTGCATGTGTTTCGGCTGCGAAACCGGTTTTTCGCATTTCATATCAGCTCTATATACTCCCCTTTCCACACCTGAGAAGCTAAACCATACTTCTTTTTCACAAATAAATGTTTGTACACTCGTCAAAATAAAATTATCATCCGACATGCGCCAAGCTCTTATCCGTTACTATTAATCTCCAACTCTGCATAAATCTCAATCGAGCGCAAAATCAATCATAAAAACAAACAGCACGCCAATATCCTGCCACACACACCTCGTCCCACAAATAGCACAAAGAGGAATACTTAAAATACAAGGGCACACCGATTCACTTAACGAAGCGTCCACTGGGATGGGATAAGATTATTCGACGGCTCGCTAGTACGTATATTACACTTGGTACTTTTCCGACGATCGCCGCCTTTTGACTGACCGCGCAAAGTATACTATCACAAGCCTCGCTCATGCAGGGGAGGGGACGGATCAGGAATCGTCGATATTTCGGCGGACACTGAGCCGGTCCAGTACGCGGAGCGCCCCTTTATACACCGCGCGCAGCTTTCTTCAATATATTGCTTATTTCGATCCGTGCCGGCGATATCGGTAGCAGATATATCCCACGAGTGTGTAAGTACCGCGCGCGTAAGCACTTCTAACGTTATTGCGCGTGTATTTGAGCGCGCGATAACACGCGCGCGCGGGTGGGAATGAGGAACTATGTAGGAATCATGACGAGCACACGGGGGGATTAAGGGGAAAATTTATCACCGATTCTGGGTCGATAATAAATCAAATATCTCGCTGATAGGCGGCCTGACGTTGTATCTATATGATATCCTGTCTTCGAGTGGCACTGGCTTTCGTTTATGCCTCTTTAAGTTTTTGTAAGGAGTCCAGTAGAATTGGGATAGAAATCATGATGTGCGTTTTCTTTTTTTACGTTTAGGCGCTATAATGTAAAACTTTTTTTATCTCGGTAACCATGAGATCTTAATTATTAACTGTAATGCAATAGATGATACCATGTGTATAGTCAAATATATTTATTTAAAAAAATGTATTTTAATTTGTAAATTTAAATACATAATCTGCATCTTCATAATATAAAACCGAAGTATAAACTTATTTATTTTATTAAAAATGTATATTTTTAAGAAATTATTTAATATATTTTTACAAAATCTCATAAAAAGTAAACAATATTATCTCACTTTGTAGCAATAATGGTCCAGTTTCTGGGAGACAGCAGTGGATCAAAAAGTTGGACCACTTTAAGTTTTGTACAGAGTTTGGATTTCTGGATGAACAATAGTTTGTCTAAAATAATAGCAGCTTCTATAACAGGTGCTAATTGAATTCGCAATAACTGGAAAATGTGGAATTTCCACTCAAGAGTTTTATTTTCGTCATAGATTTTGTGCAGTATTTCATCTGAAGGAATCTATAATGTATAATAAAATAATAAAGACACTTTTTCAAAAAATCAAAAAATGCCTTTATAGGGTTTAATAACAAAATAAATACCTCTATTGCATCTACTTTTTTTAAGGCCCACTTAACATAAGTTAAAAAATTATCTAATGGTGCTCCTCGTCCAATTTTCACATCTTGAATCCCTGAAAACATAAATTTAGTTGAAAAAGAAATAAAAGTAAATAAACATAATATAAAGGTCACAAGTTGTACCTGAAAATCGAAAAATAACCTGAAGAACAGCTCTGTAAAATAATGAAGGTGATAAAGCTTCATCTTTTTCTTTTATTCTATCTGTAGATTGTTGAGCTAACATTCTCGAATTCTTTGAAAATTCGTAGACACTTAAAAGCGACTTTGAAGCTAAGTGATAACAACAAGGAACTATGCATAAGCATTTTATATCACTAACATTTAAAAATGAATTTATCACAGAATCAGTCAGTGACCCACATGCATGTAAGGCAGTCATAACTAGTTTTTTCTGCGGATATAAATCTGGATAATGATCTTTTACCAGTTGCACAAAATCTGTTGTCTCATCTATTTGCTTTACTGCATAATGTATCTGAAACCAATAAAATTTTGATATTTTTCCTGTTATTTTTGTTTTAAATTTATAGTAATCAAATAAGACTTTTCTCTAATAATCAAAATAATACAAAAATCAAATTTATTTAATTCTTACCAAAGATCTAGACTGTTTATTCTTCTTATTTACAAGATCACGATGAAGAATTGCACCTTTGTGATTAATTTGAGAACATTCGATAGCTAATACAGGAAAATTATAACAATTTGATAAATGTAAAGAAGAATATCCTTTTCCAGCTCCTGCATCAATAATAATACATGATTTGTCTTGATTAAGCCATGCAATAGTTTTAGTAAAAACTTCAACTTCGTGCCATTTCTTAACTTTCATAAATTCAGACTGTATATATTTAGGAGTATCAATCTTCTCATCATTAACAATATTTAAAAAGTCACGTCTGTTAAGAATATCGGGACAATTCTTTAAATTCAATAAACTTGCATCGTTCAAGAATGTATAAAGTTCTGAATCTTGACATGTGTTTGATTTACTAAATTCTTTAATCTCACTAATAACGTCAGGACCTTTTCTTTCGAGGTATAATCTTAAATCTGTAGGCAAACATTTTTTCCATAAATCTTCAGTTAAAAAATCTACTAAATGACAATCTATTAAACTTTCATATACTCTGAGAAAATTTATTACGTTATAAAAATGAGCTTCGTAAGCAGACATCTTTATAAACATTAATATATAATATTTTTTTAATATTTTCAAAATTCTAGCCTGTTAGCTTCTGGATACGTAGCATCTACTTTAGCCAATGAACAGATCTTCTTGAAATTTAATTTTATACTTTCAAATTTTTCAAAAATATCAACAGCATCGTCATTATCAACAGGAAATTTCTGTATGTCTTCCATTAATTTCTTCGATTGTTCAAGGACCTTTTCAATATTCGAAGACTGTTGTACATGCATCAGAACACCAAAGAAATATCCTAACTGTGCCGCAAGTGAACTTGCTCTATGATAACCCAGATGATATCCTTCAAGCATCTGATTTTTGCCGACAGCAAATCCTTCTTCATACGCTGCCTTTTCAGCTAAATCTTCCGCAAGTAATAAATTTTCAAATGCCTCATTAACGTCGCTGTCCTTCTTTTCATCCGACATAGCTAAAACTGTAAGAATAATATGCTGCATAATTATAAAAGATAATTTAAACTTTAAAAAAATATTTAAACAAAATATGAAGAAAATATAATTATTTCTAAAAGATAAAAAAAGTAGTTCGCAGAATAATAGAAAAGTAATAATGAATGAAATTTAAAAAAGAAACCTTATATTTATCACATTTGTGCCTCAAACTGAGAACTCCAAAAAACCTTTGACCATATACATATACAGTCGAAGTGAGAAACACATGTTAAAATGAGTATAATAGATAAAGTAAGGTAGGTATCTTGACAGAAAGTCTACTGACATCTAGCGCGAAAACTGCGAACTGTTCACCGCGTGGTCCGTCGCCACATTTATTTTTCATAGAATTTGTTATTGTCGACGATTTTGGTGGTGGTGTTCTGGTGTCGTGGTCGTGAGTGGAATTGGTGGAATGAACTTCTTAAATGAATTACTTGTATTTTTGCGTGAGTTATCGTCAATGAATCAGATGAGTTCAAGATTTAAGCGATATTATATTACAAAATACAAAAATGGACTGTAAAAACGACTCCGAGCAGGTGAATTTATTTCCCTTAACCTAACCTCTTGTCAGATCTATACTGTGACGAAAATCATGTAATTGCAAGAGTAATAATTATTGCTTTGAATACTTGAATGCAATTTAATGCTACAAATCATTCTACCCTGCAATTTTTAGTTTATTCTCATGTTTACATTTCGTACTAAATATTTTTGAAAATTACAACCAAAAAAGTATTCTTATAATATTATTTATTGAATTAATTATTCTTACAGGACCCCTTTTTACACAATTATGACGATGATCATGATAGTGATGTAGAATCTAGACTTTATGCTGAAATTCACTTCTCTAATACCATTATTGGTGATAAAAATAACGTAACTGCTACTTCAACTAACAGTCAACCACCAGATGGTCCAATTATTAATTTGAATAAAGCAGGACATAGTAATAGTTGTTTACCTTCTATAAAAGAACTGGATCAACATGTACAAACTCAAAGTAGTAATGTAAATAACATATCTAATAATGATATTGAACGATTACCTAATATGAGTAGCATCGTTGTTCAAGATGAGAGTACCCGAAAAAAGACAAATAATACCCCTAAATCTCAAAAACGACCAGCAACAAAGGATTGTGAACCAAGTAAGGCCAATAAAAAAAGAAATAAAATCAGTGATAGCAATAAAGAATGTAATTCACAGATTAATGCAAATAATATCATTAATCCTTATAATAAAAATGTAAGAAATGCTCCACAGAGTGGCATAAAGTTTTTGAGTCCAGAATTTATTAATTTGCTTTTTGGTAATGTAGAAACCAAAAAGAAATTACAAAAGTCAACAGCAAAGAAAAAAGGAAAACAGACAAATAATGAAATTCAGTGTAGTGCAGCTCAGTCTTCAAATCAAAATGAATTAGTGCAGGGTAATACATCTAAAGATGTAATTGAAGGTAGCATTGAAAAAGACAATGCAACTAAAAAAGTAATTGACAATGAAATCACACATAGTAATGTAGTTAACCAAGTAAATGAAAAAGAAGTTCAGCAAAATAGTTTAATTGATTCTTCAGCAATTATTGATATAAGTTCTGAATCTTCAAAAGATTCTATAGATAATGATTCTAAATATAATATGACTGTAGCAACGGATAAAAAACTTAAAAAAAAACAATCTAGATTTGAAGATACAGATTCGGAAAACTCAGAGTCAGATGATGCAGAATCCATCTTTGAAGTTCCAGTGTCACCAAAACCAGCACCACCTTTGATTGAATTGAAAGATTCTGGAAGTGAAAAGGATAGCGATAGTGAAAGTGACAATAATAGTTCATCTAGTGACTCTTTCATTCTTCAAGCAAATATACCTCAAAATAAAAGTGGAAAATCATTGAACACAACAATAAATACAACTGATAATGTGTGTTACATTGATACTGAAAATGATGAATCTAATAACCTTATTTTAAATTGTACAGAAATTCAAAAAGGTGCTTCCAGTCTTAGTGAAATTAAACGAATGAGTCATCAATTGACTAATGCAGAAGAATCTACAAAAGAAATTAATTCTATTGTACAGAACAATACAGTAGAGAAAAATAATTCACATAATGATAATACGTGTAATGTTGAGAAAACACAAAGTCAACAAAAAGGAACTAGTAACTTGGTTACCAAAAAGAAAAGTGTGTCTAACAAAACAGTAGAAAGTACTTTAAATAATCAACAGAAAAGCTCTACTTGTTCTACTAAAAAAAATATTCCAATAGAAGAATATTTCTTTAAACCTATGACTGATAGAATGAAATCGTTTTATAATGAATCATGGGGTGGAGAAAATTTTGATATGGATATACTAAAAAGCAAAATGTCGAGTAAGATTACTTAAAATCTGATATTATAATAGTTATTATACAATTAATATTTAAAATATTTTAAATTTCACAGGTGATCCAAATAAATGGGCAATTTTGGATGATGATTTGGTTGCTAGTTTTGCTAAACGTAGACGATATTTTGGAATGGTATGCAGCCGTTGTCAAAAGGATGGACATAAACAAAATCAGTGTACTGAAGCATATAAAGTTCCAACTTGTCATATGTGTGGAGTTGCTGGCCACTTAGAACATTCTTGTCCTCACAAAAAGTGTTTAACGGTACTATATATTGAATTATTTATTTATTTAATAACATAAATAATAAAACTTTCCAAGTTTATATTTTTTGCTGTTCACACTTGCTGTTACACGTACAAAATATGGCTCGTGAATTTCTTTCCCCTAGTCTACACAACGCATATGGCTCGTGAAAATTTTACAAATTTAACTACTTTTAGAGTATTTTTAGCATAAAAATATGCATTTATGAGTTTGAGCAACATTTTTCTTATTTTATGGACTTTGTAAAATCAAAAGTACTGATTTATATTAGAATTTGATATATTGGAATTGTAATAAGCACTAATTAAAATTACAATAAAGGGTAATGGTAAAAATACCATAGCACTGTGGGAGAGAAAATCCTTATACATTGTTAGCAGTGTGTTAAGTAACTTTACATTAGTAATTATTAATTAGTAATAAAATGAAAAAAAAATCTTTAATTAGTAATTAATTTAAAATTTTTATTCATGCTAATTCATTCTTGTAAAATAATGTACTATATATATATACTCTTAGAGTAATCATACATTATCTCTTTTTTTATATAATAATTTATTCAATGACAATTTTTTAATCTAGTTTAATTACATTGTAAAACTTGTATTTCAGTGTGGAAAAAGACAAAATATGTTTAGAAAAACTTGTGAACAATGTGAACGAATGTTTTGTTCAAGATGTAAATCACGTGGTCATATGGAATATTCTTGCCCAGATCTTTGGCGTCGTTACCATCAAACTGTAAGTAACAAATCAAAGGTTGATAATTATTAGTAAGTAATGTAAATTAATATAATGAATGATTATTTATAGATAAACAAAGCGAATGTACAAATTCCAAGAAATTTAAAAAATGTAATGAAATCAAAGTATGAACAATACTGTTGTAATTGTGCAAAAAAAGGCCATATTTCAGAAACATGCAAGAAACTTCGCTGGTCTCTACATTTTCCAAATCCAGAACATGTAATAAACTATAATGGCCCAGATTATTTTCAAGATTCGTCAAGAAGTATGGATGACACAATGGAAAGTTCTTTTAATAGAAGCACGACAAATGACAGCTTGTTCAATTTGGATAGCACACATAATATTTCGATAAATTTAAATTCGACTTTTGAAATATCACCCAGAAGACAAAACTTTTCAACAAACACTATGACTGATCCAAGAAAGAAAATTATTTTTAAAATAAAACCTAAATTATCTGTAATAAACCTAAAAGAATCTGTATTAAAATTGAACTTGCCTGATAAAAATGGTTCAAATAATTATGAAAGTTGGAATGGTTTATCAAATTTTTTAAGTATATTAGTATCAAATACACCAGCAGAATTTTCACTTGAACAAAACAATGGACAGATACAAATGTATATTAAATGCGTTCGCAAGTACATGGAAATTTTAACAAAACTCATCAAACAATATGCGTCTCGTAATAATTTTGAACGTTCCCATATGTTGATGAGTTGGGAAAGAAAAGTTAGAAAAATTGCAGCTCATGTAACTGAGCAGCTCAGTGAATTAAATAATTTAGAAGAAGATCCACTACAACTTTATGAAGAAACAAGGCAATTAAGTATGGAGGTACTGAATAAAGAAAATCGCGTTATAAACGATCATCAAAATTCATTAAAAGTAAATCAGTTGGCTATCTGTCAAAGAAAGTTATTGATGTTATTGTATAGAGAAGGGTTGGTCGACGAATCGCTCAAAAAATTAAAGAAAATACACTCTAACTTTCTCGTCAATAATAAGTACACAAAGGGCAATAAATTTATTCCAATGCAGTGTCTATTTAAATATTTATATTATTACAATAATATATTTGTATCACATGAACCAAAAAATTTAGCTGCCATGATCAGAAAGTATAAAGAACACGTTTCGAGGTGTAACAGACTTAGAGATAATCCACTGCTGTTTCCCCAAACCAAAAATGGACTAATTAATAATAAATCTAACAAAATTATTACTGCAGCAGAATCCCCTGAAGACTGTTCAACAAGATTAGCATCAACATCTAGTATACCATCATTACTATCAATTAACACTTCAGCAAGCAAGTTCAGTAATACAATTACTGCAGCAGAATCCTCTGAAGTCTGTACAACAAGATTGGCATCAAGATCTAATGTACCATCATTACTGTCAGTTAATACTTCGGCAAGTAGTGCTGATTCTATACAAGAATCAGTTTGTGATGTAATTGACAGTATTCCTCAAAATAATATTACATGTTCTACTCCAATGAAATCTAATGACAAACAATTTCAAAAGTCAACAGAACACTTGGATCACGAAAAATTAAACCAACTGAAAAGACATCCTAATGGTTTATATTTAGAATCGTTAACATGCAGAGGAAAAAAAAGAAAAACAATGTTAACAAAGAAATTTAATAGCTTTATACAAGAAACTAGAAAGCTAATAGCAAAAGCACGTGAATTGAATATACCTCACCTGAGAAAGCATATTGATATATTACAGAAAAAGATGCAAAACGAAATATATGTTTACAAAACAGATGTTAAACTCCTCAAGAAACACGTCGACGATGAATTAAGACGTCGTGGTGGAAATGGGAGGTAACTGGGGAAGAAGAAATTATAAAGAAAACTGTAAACATTTAAATTAATAAGATTTATTATTCTAGAATGTTTAAGAACTATTGTAAAAAATTTCTATTACGAAATAAATTTATAAAAAAAATGTTTAAAATTTATACGGCTTAAGTTGCATTATTACAAAATCTTTTATTACTCTCATAGACGGTCATTTTATTTTCAATGTATTTTGAAAATACCTACATAATACAAAATTTATTTATTATATTTACACACTTACACACAAAGTTTTTCATATTTTCACTGTGAATTTTTGTTAAACAAAAGAGTTCCTATTTTTTCATCTGTTGTGGGCCAACCATTACTTGAGGCGGAGGCCCTGGAGGTCTCATAGGACCCATAGGGCCCATTGGTCCTAGCATTGGTCCCATAGGACCCATAGGACCCATCATTGGTGGTCGTACACCCATCATTGGCGGCATAGGTCCATGCGGTCCCATCATCATTGGTCCACCAGGTCCCATTGGACCACCAGGATGCATTCCTGGAGGTGGCATCATTCCTGAAAGAAATTTTCCAAATTTTAATTTTCTTTATGAGGAAAATGATACATGGATGGTCTCTAAAGAGTAGGACTTAGCTCCTGCGAATCAGCATAGGAGATATATCCTTCTTAGGAGCCTTGATGTTATAAATCATACAATAATTTAAATATATAAATCAGTAAAGCTAATAAAGATAAAACTAAGATTATAGATTTTGCAGCAATAATTTCATGAGCAATTCTTTCAAAAGTTTCATTATTAAAAATTCGACATTGAATATCAGCTACATAAATTCATGTGGCTTCCCATAATAACCACTTATGTCCATTTTTCTTGAAAATTTAGTTATTATTGATTTTTTTATCTATGCGTGGTATACTTTCATATATTATAAAAAGTCAAAAGTTTATCTATTATTTTCCTTTTTCCATAATCTATACATTTATTTTACATGGATTAAAATGTCAATTGAAAAAGTTAAATGTCAATATCTACATATTTAAAAATGGACTTTAACAGACTTGACACCTAGAAGCAACAGAATGCTAGCACAAAAATCATGTTCAGAATATACAATTATTTGACAAATAAAAAGATAGAAAGTTCTTACCTGGTGGTCCTTGATTTGGAGGCGGTACACCTGGTCGTGGGCCTAGATTCGGGGGTGGCGGTATGGCTGCACCCTTGTTCGGAGCAAATGGATTTGATGCGATTTTTCCCGCTTTGAAAGCGGCCGTCGTAGCGTCAATCAAGTGCTGGGCTTGCTCCTCCATCCATTTCTGGTAAAAGTATTTAACATTGTCCTTGTGCTTGCGCCCTTGGCAGTGAGTTTTTCTTACACTCGGAGAGTCATGGGTCAGGTATGTGTCGCAGTAATCACAATAGTACTTTGGCATTGCGATTGTCTTAACGTAATACTCGGTTTTATTCTGTAAAAACAAATTCATTTTGTTAAATACACCTATTTATTTTAACTTACAGGATCGGTGAGCAATGTGTGACTTAGGTTATGTTATTAGACGCATTCTGAATTCGGGCATTATGAATTATCTTTTCAATTTAATGACAAACTATTATCATAACACACATCAGTAGCTGTCGTCAAAGTTTATAAATCGTCGGTTAATCGATACTTACCAATTATTAATTAAGAATTTGCTCCGCAAGTGTCAGGAAGCATACATAAAACTATACGTATCGAACACCACTGATCTGATCACTGATGGCACTGTAAACACGCTATTCTATTCTATTTGTGGTTAGCAGCGCCAGAGGTCTGTACGGTCATCAACAAGCGGTGGCATGCGACGCATGCGTAGAAAAAGGCGGGAGATTTGAAATGATGAATGATCCGAATTTCGGGAAGCCCGCGACCTGAAACAAAAAAAAGAAAAAAAAGCATCTCCAAGGCCCTTCCCTCGGGTCCGGGGGAGACTCCGGGCCAGGGGGGAGGGCAACAGGGAGAGACTGGGAACAAGCCCCGATCTCCTGTGAGGGAGATGTGCCATGAAAAAAGGAATAACATGCGGAGTGTTAACAGGGGGGCAAGCCGAAGATACGGAGAAGGTAGCAAGGCGGGAGTTAGATGTGGAGGTCACAGTCAGATAAGAAGCGAAGAAAGATTTGGATTATGTCAGAGCGAGGTTCGTACAGAAAGGAGGAGGTAATGAATGGGGGGAAAAGTTTGAGTTTGGCGAGGGAGCGGGAAAGGCGAGAGCGTTGGGAATTAAAGCGTGGGCAGGCCCAGAAGAGATGATTGAGGTCCTCGTCGGCTTCACCGCAAGGGCAGAGGGACGAGGTAACGAGGTTTTTACTGAAGAGACTAAGAGCGAGACTGTAATGGTTACTGCGCCTTCGGCAAAAAGTGATGATGGAGGTACGGTTTAAGAGCATGGAGTGAAACCAGGGTTTTGAAGAGGCACGACGGTAGTTGGAGAAATAGTAGCAGCCAGTATTAGGGCGGTAAAAGTCGAGGTAGTTATTAAATTCGGAGTTTGAAAGTGAGTGAGCGAGAGGGTAAAAGTCTGAGTATGGGAGGGGAAAGTCAAGAGTGATACCGGTACTAGAGGCTTGCTTGGCACGGAAATCAGCCCTTTCGTTGCCGGGAATTCCTATGTGGCTGGGAATCCAAGCTAGGCGGATGGTATAGCTGGAGAGAGATAGGCGTTTGAGAAGAAGTTTGATTTTAAATATACAGGAGATGGGAGAGGGGACATAGTCGTGGAGGCTGGAAATGGCTTGGAGGGTGTTTAGGGAGTCTGTGAGGATGAAGCAGTTAGAGGTGTTGTGTTGTTCGATGTATTCGAGAGTTAATTGAAACGCGAGGTCTTCGGCCGTGGCGATGGAGGCGTGAGAAGAGATCCTGAAGCAAAGGTTGAGATTAAGATCAGATACTAAGCGATATTGGGAGGTCCGCGTTCAAGTGCTTTTCCGGGAAGAAAAGCGTGTCGCTTGCACGACAACAACATGTGGCTGGCAACAGCTTCTAGAATGCATATACAAAAGAAGGGACCGGAGGAGAGTAGCTTAACAGGGCTACAAGGAATTTGTAGACCACAAGTAAAGTCAGTCAGAGTCTAGGCGTGCTAAAGGACACACGGGTTTTCTCGCGATATTCATCTATTTCATTCTCCTCGTTATTTCTCGGTTCAAACATTTTTAATGCGGCCGTAGCCTGTCTCAAGCCCGGATGAGACGCAGAGAGAAAGTGTCGTTCTTAATCAAAACATCCTTATTTCAATCCGCGTTTATTATATTTTTATTCATTTATTTATTTCTAATTTATTTAAATAAACATATTCGTTGCACGCACGCACACTAAACAACTGACTTCAAACCTTCGTTAGACTCATAAACTCAAAACGTGTTCAAGTATCTGAAAACAGTCCGAATGTTGAAGAAAATGCGGTAAGGGGGTGTCAAAGTCAATTTAAGAAATCAAATTTCCTGCCGTAAATGTTACCGACCGAACAATGAATAATTTGATATAACTCGATATATATACCTTACTATCCAAAACAAAGAGGCATTGCCCTCCGTAATATAATTATCTACCACTGTGCGAAGTTTAAAACAAAAACTTCAAAACCTTTACGAATGGCATTAGAACGAAATTTGAAAGGTTTGAGTCTGGGCTAATATAAATTTCCTTCCAATGACATTCGTAGAGGTTTTGAAGTTTTTGTTTGAAACTTCGCACAGTGGTAGATAATTGTATTACGGAGGGCAATGATCTCTTCATTTTGGATAATAAGGTATATATATCGAGTTATATCAAATTATTCATTATTCGATCGGTAACATTTAAGGCGGGAAATTTGAATTTCTAAATTGACTTTGAACCTCCTTAACTTGACTTTTATACTTTGATGATCGCTGAAATATAGAAGTATATTAGCAAAGTACTTTATATATCGAGAAATATCAATAGATCACGACGAAATTGTTCAAAATACTGCAAGGGGTTTACTCGATTCGCAAAGTGGACAGGCAATTCAATGCTTCGACTATGGCTTCGACCACTGGGAAACAGCGTCGTCGTAGGTGCACAAGCGACAAGCGCTAGCGGCTAGACACAAATCATAACCTCTCTTCTGACAGAAATCTCCATTTTTGGAAAACTTTCATTTCAATCGCTTGGCTGAAGCGCCTCTTTGTGGGCCCGAGGCGAACCTGTTGGAGAGTAATTTTTTAGTGAAAATTTATGTGTCCATAAAATAGCTAGAAAATACAAAAAAATGCTGTCGCTCATATCATTCTGAAAGAAAATAAAATGACTAAAAGAGTCTTTAAATTAGAAAATTAACTGTCGTATATTTTAAATGGAGTTTTGATGATTTTTTAATGCAGACCTTTTTTATAATATAATTCGAATATTTTCTATTATATTCAATATTTTCAAAATGATCTTGTCAATTTCGAGAAATTTAAATGGTTGCATGTGAATATTTTATAATAAATTTGAATATTCGCCTTGCTAAGAGCACAGTGGCGCCACGCAGAGACATGTAATATAGATGACGTGGCGAAAACCGGAACTGAGCTATCCAGACAAGGCGAATTCATTCTCTTAAATCCTATTAACTTTCGTAGTTTCAAGATACATAATTTAACTTTTACAAATTTTTAATGAAAAATTTTATTTATTTTTATCATTTTATCGCATTTAATTAATAATTTCACGATTTTGATCGGATATCTTATTCAATCGATTAAATCTAGAAGAAAGCCTTAATTATAAGAAAGAAATGTGAGAAAATGTATAAATAAAAATGTATTAAGCTGAATTTGAAACATTTCTCCAACTTTCTCATAATTTATCACATTTTTAAACGTAAAAAAATTGAACTATTATTCATTATTATTAAAATTATACATTATTAAATTTCACGTTTTATGTATATTATTATAATATAACAACATTTATACACCTTTTCTCATATTTGTTGCATAATACATGTGAATTGCTTTACACTTTGAAATATTTTCAATAAAAATATTCATTCAATTGTCTTCCAAATTCAAGGAAAATTGACATTTTATATACGCATTTTTTATCTGTTAAAATTCATTTTGAGATCAGTATTCTGTAATTATTGGGTGTTATAAAGTCGAATTTTAAGTCTAGATAGATGTATAATGTAGAATAAAAACAGGCGTATATAGTTAATATTTCGATTTTAAATATTTTGTAGCCAGTTCTTCACAACGATTAGTGTTCCAATATTCATTATTTCCCTCCACTCTGCAAACCGTTCAAGCGCATTAAAATGTTGTTCACTCCACGTCTCCATCGATTTCTTCATTTATTATATGAATAATTCGTGGCTTTTCAATTTTCACAAAAGTCTCTTCCGTACCCACGAGGTGGCGCCTCGGCATCCTAACACGCTATCATAAATGAAAGCGAGCTTCGAGGAAGCCCCCCCCTCCCTACTCAAAAAGAAAGAAGATAGAGAGCGAGAGAGAAGAAAACTCGGCGAAAGGAATTCCGTGTAGCTTGCGTAGGTATATGAGCTGTCATGGCTGACTCACAGTGCGAGGGATAACGCACAAATATACACACATTTTTTTTCAACTGCGGTACATACACCTGGCACTGCCGCTCTCCACAACACACCGTGTACAAAGAGAGAACAATAGCCGCGCGTGTGCAGCCGAGCGAGATGCAGCAGCTGCATCATCAGAGCAGTAGCAGCCAGCCAGCAGCAGCAGCGGCAGCAGAAACCTAGCCCAAGTACTATAGGTATATACAACAACATCTCTCCAAGAGACACACATATATACAATATATATATATACATATATAGAGGAAAGTAAGAGAGGGGACAAGCGATTTTTCCTTATCCCCGCGCACCTGCACCCACTCCCCTTGTAACGAAATATCTTCCGGAAGACGCAGCGCAGCAGCAACAGCGGAGCACAGCGGAGCACAGCGGAGCTGCGAAGAAGAAAGAAAGAGAGAGAGAGGGAGTCAAGTGCGCCGCTGGACTGAATCGAATCGAACACCTACACACACACACACTCCGCTGCCCCGAGAGAGAGAGAGAGAAAGACAGAGCGAAGGAGCTTTGTTCCTTATGTTCGTCGGCGCATCTACGCCGAGACGCGCCCGCACCAGCGCGTAGCTCGCGGAGTAGCTCGTCGTCGCACCTGCCTATACTCCCCGTCAGCGAGAAAGCGCCACGGCCAACGGATAATGATGAACGGCTTAAGCCTGAGCGAGCTCTGCTGTCTGTTCTGCTGTCCGCCCTGTCCGTCGCGGATCGCCGCGAAGCTGGCCTTCCTCCCGCCCGAGCCTACCTACACCTTCGTCGAGGACGAGGGGAGCAAGTACACGATCTCCCTGTCGGAGCGGGCCGAGTGGCAGTACACCGAGCGGGAGAAGGAGTCAGTCGAGGGCTTCTACGCGAGGACCTCCAGGGGCAATCGCATTGCTTGTCTGTTCGTCAGGTGCTCGGCCACCGCCAGATTCACCATACTCTTCTCCCACGGCAATGCCGTCGACCTCGGACAGATGTCCAGCTTCTACCTGGGACTCGGTTCCAGGATCAACTGCAATATCTTCAGCTACGATTACTCGGGCTACGGGGTCTCGGGGGGCAAGCCCTCCGAGAAGAATCTCTACGCGGACATAGACGCCGCCTGGCACGCGCTCAGGACCAGATACGGCATCAGTCCGGAGAACATTATATTGTACGGACAGAGTATTGGGACCGTGCCCACCGTCGACCTGGCGTCCAGATACGAGGTGGGAGCCGTGGTGCTGCACTCGCCGCTCATGTCCGGTATGAGAGTCGCCTTTCCTAATACCAAGAGGACGTGGTTCTTTGATGCATTTCCGAGGTAAGTTGGCTTTCGACCAGGGGACGGCTGGAGGCTTCCGAATGTTTTCAATGGGAAGTTTGCCTGTAGAGAAATTGTTAACAAAGAGTTTCATCGCGATGTAGGCGCACGTATGATTGTACACCTGATAATGGTATGTCAACCTTCGTTAGAGATAAAATTCTTTGTTTATCAAATTTTAATTTCAGATCTTAATGGAAAAGTTTTGGATGATTATCTATTAAAATAGATATCAACTTATTTTGGCTATCCAGAACTTTTCCTGGTTGAATGAGTTATATTTTGTGCTGATTTTATCCTGTTGCATTCTTTTTCTTGAGTCTACTTTTGATCAAATAATTGGAATTATCTATCCTAAAGCAAATATTTTGTTATGTAATATTAAAACTTTCAAATAAAAGTCTTCTCTTTGTTCTAAAATCTGTTTCCAATAATATAGAATATGTATCAGTAAATGTAGCATTATAAACTCTTGAACTCTTTAGTTAAAAATTTTATTTAAATGACATTTTATTATTAATTTAAATCATACACAACGTTTCTATATAGTACGTATAAAACTATTTATAATACCCTATAATCATTTGTTCCTTATATTTATTATATTCGAAAATATGAAAATATGAAAATAGTTCATAATCTTAATCAATTAGTAAATTTTACAGATATAATTGACCTTTAAGTAACAAACCTGCTGCTTATGCTATACTAGAGGTAGCATGTTTTCTTAATTGAATTTACTTAAGCTGTTTTTACATATATATGGACAACGTTAATTTTTCATTGTGTTTCACTGCTAATTCAATAAATTTAGTCATATTAATTATTAATACGTCTTAAGGACATAACAAATATAAAAATAAGAATTGTATGAAAAATGTAACCCCTGTATATCTATATAGATATAGATATTTTCTATAGTTTGAACTATAAAATAAATACAGGATTTTTTATTATTTTTTATCTGATAAAAGTATTTGTACTTTATTTATATTTACCATTGAAATTATTTTACAGTATAGATAAAGTACCAAAAGTTACATCGCCTGTGCTGGTGATTCACGGAACAGATGACGAAGTTATAAATTTCAGTCATGGCTTGGCTATCTACGAAAGGTGTCCACGAGCTGTTGAGCCTTTATGGGTTGAGGTAATAATTATAATTATCACAAGTCTTCAAATACCACTTTAAGCTACATAGCATTCGTTTATATGAACAATGTAAGTTGAAGTTGGGAGTTATCTTATACACAAAAGTATTGTTCTATTAAATGCCCTTTAGAAACAATAGCCAGCTGCATTTCAAATACCAAGGCTGCCTATTTCCATACGCCTCATTGATTTTCTTTAATTAGAGCAGCACAGGGTGAGAGAGAAACATTCGCATTTGCAAACAACTGGACAGAAAGCCTCATTATGTTCCGCACATTATCTTTATCTTGCTTGTACTTTAGAACACTACCATTTCTGGAAAGCATAATACTGTGCTAATTTCATACATTCAATACAGATGACAATTTTTGAATAAAAACACCTTGCCCATGAATTTTTAACACTTTGAAGACTGACAATAATATGTAACAAATTTCTATGTGTCGGTACATTAACGCTTTTCTACAATTATTTAATTCTCAATGTAAAATATCTTAAAATATTTCATTTTGCTTCCTGCTTTATGAATTTTGTTTTTGTATTCTTGATTTGGTTCTTAGAATTGTGACACACGACAGAAAAGAAATTTACGACCCCTACATGAATCGTCTCCATTAACATATCTTGTTCATAAAGCTAAGATTCAGAGAACTATTAACAGGTTGAGCGCGGCTAACGTAAAATCCGATTTCTATAATCCTCTACAAAATAAATTAAAATTTTTAACTTTAAATAAAAATTTGATATTTCTACCTCTTTCTAAGATCTTAAAGTATACAATAAGTGGTAGCACAAATAGTTTCAATAATATTTACTTTTACAGTAACTTAAAATGCAAAAAAAATTTGCGTTAATTCGTGACACATATATATATATATCTATCACTTAACGGAAACACAGCTGTGTATTTTTCAAAATGTCAAAAATTTGAGGTTTAATATAATAGCATAAATTATAAAACAAGGAAAGTAATAGATAAACTTTTAGCAACTTTTAACTTTTTATAGCATGAAAGTATATTACCACGCATATATACCAATATGACTAAAAACTTAATTTTCAAAACAAGTGTACTTGGGCGGTTACTCCGAGAAGCCACAGATATAACGCCGCGCTCAACCCGTTAAAAAATCAAAACCTCACGCTAGAGAACAACCACATCTCAATAAACCCAACGTCGTATAACCCCTGTAATTTCTGTCCCGAAATCCCAGGGCGCCGGTCACAACGACGTGGAGCTGTACAACCAGTACCTGGAGCGACTCAAGCAGTTCGTGAGCGTCGAGCTGGTGAACTGACGGCGACTGAGCCTCTCCCAGGGCCAGGGAGGCGGCGGTGGGGGCGGCGGTGGCGGAGGTGGCGTCGTTGGCGGTGCACCCACGCAGCAGCCCAACAGCACCAGCAAGCAAGCCCAGCAGCAGCAGCAGCAGCAGTCCCAGCAATCGTCGGCGGATCAGCAGCCCCAGTACCGTCAGGACTCCCTGTCGACGGGCTCGAGCATCAGCTCGACGAGCTCGAGTCCGAGCTCGGGTCGCAACAACGCGCCCGAGCGTTACTCCCCGGGTGCGAAGAAGCTGCCGAGCTACAGCGCGAACGGCGAGACGAGGACGGGCGCGTGCACGCCGCCGCCGCCTCCGCTCAACGACGAGATCTTCTTCTTCTCGGAGGAGAGGCTCAGATCCAAGTCGGAGATAGACGCGGAGAGGCGCGAGAAGAGGAGCACCGAGGAGCAGACGGCACCGAGGCGCGGCAGTCCCGGCGCCAAGAGGCAGCTGTCGCCCTGCGAGAGCAACAAGGAGAGGAGCTTGGATTATCCGAGCACCAGGCTGGTCAAGCAGAAGAGCGGGGCCGGTGCTGGTGGGAAGCCGACAGGTCGGGGAGTCGGGGAGAAGGCCGGCACCCAGCCGAGCAGCCTTGTCAAGATACAGGTGGAGAACTGCTGCAAGGAGTCGTTGGGCGAGAATGCCGTGAGTGTTTACGTTGTTTCAATGAGGATTCGTACTTAATAGGCGAGTCCTACTGAACAAAAATACAGCTGATTCTGAAAAACTTATTAAGAAGCAATTTCATTGTACTGAGGTGTAACAAGTAGGTGTTACCATCTCGATGATGACACTCAACTGGGGTGATATCTAAGCCGTGATATTTGATTTTTACCAATGCTGCTGGAAAATATCGGGTGATCTGTCATGTGATTTATTAGGTGATTTTTCGGTTAACAAATTACCTGCTATTTTTCAGCAGGATTGATAAAAATCACGTATCATAGCTTAGTTCCCTAGTTTGAGTGTTACTATCGAGATGGTAACATATACTTGGTACACATTAGTATGATGAAACTGCTTTTTTTATGGATTTTTTAAATTATTTATCGCAGTTTTCTGCCAATTATGCAGCATACGATAAATCAGCTGACATCAGGTCAAAACATAAGGTGTTTTTTTTTCAGTAGGGACGAAACAAATAATTATAGTGATGTGCTTGCGAATTCTGGATTATGCACATGTATGAGTATCTTTCTGGATTTAGAGTTTGTACTCATCAAAGCAAATAAATGTTGTCATAGGATCAACGTCTTAGGTCGCGGCTGTAAAGAGAGCTACGGGTTCGAGAAAGAACACTGAGTTGCAAAATTACCGTCACGGACCTAGTTCTTGATCAGAACCCAATTATAACGAATTATAACGACGAGAATTCATAATAAAAAAAATTTCAATCGATAAATAAATGTCGAATTTGAAAAATTTTAGTGACACTTATTCTTATGAAAAAAATTCCAAAGTTTGTCGTTATCGACTATACGCAAGCTTACGCCATTTGACTAACGTCGAATGTTAGAGAGTAGGCTGTTTTATAAAGTTAGCTATTTCGATGTTTTCAACGATTGGAAGTTAATTTTTATGTATTTCATTTTATTGATCAGTTTATTATGATATAATTCAGTCTTCTTCTGGGTTCAGTTTACATAAAGCAGTAGTCGGTTTTTACGACTAAAGATTCGTTCAATGTTGAAAGTAGTAATATTTTATCGATTATTTCGAAAGTAAAAAATAATTTCGTAAACTAAATAATTCATAATAAGAGTTTCTGTTTATATTATTAGAGTTCATATCTTCGATAAAATATTTGAAGGTTATCATATTCAAGTTATTAAAATATTGAATATTTTATTGAATAATAGATTGCTACATATGAACTGTCAAGCAGATAATGAAACGTTATATTAATAATTAAATTATATGAAAAAATGTTTTTTTTTCTTCAGTTTTTGAAAAGTCGCGTAAATGTATTAATTATTGTTATATTTATATTTCTATTTTATAATCTTTATATTATTAAATGGGTATTATCTTCTTCTAATACTATATTGATTGCATAAGTAACCAAGAAATATTAATTAGACTGATCAACAATTGCTCCCATATGGTTATTATTTCAAACGGTGTTTAATAATGATATATTAGTGATTTTATAATAAAACTTGTGTGAAATCTAAGTATTCATTTAACATCAGTATACCTTAAAATAAAATATTAACTCCTTTTGAAAAGGCTTGAATCGATATTTCCTGTAAATTACTAAAATAACCAATGACGAGGGTTGCGCAAGGAAGTGTTTTAAATGAGAAAAGTAAGCTAAGAAAAACGCGTTTAAAAATTTAATTTGGTATGCTATCCAACGTAAATTATTTCACTTAACTGGCTATAATTTTCGTATAACTTCGAGTTTTGTCATCCAGCAGATCTTAAAGCCTTCATAAAATTATAAACATTAAAAATATGAAATAAAAAACTATCACCTTTTTGTTAAAAAATGAGTGGAATCTTTAAACGAAGAAAATCGTGTTCTCCTTTTAAGAATACAGTCCCTTATAATAATGAAAATCTCTACTTCCAATAAGAAATGCGCTACTTTCCTATCGCTCACTCCAAAATAAACATCTATCCTCCTCTTACGAAAAAATTGTGAATAAAATGTTTTTCAGTGCTCACCGGACGACTTGGTGGTCGGCAAGCACAACTCCGTGGACTCGTCGCTCCCCGACGTCGAGCCGGCCAAGAGCAAGAAGTGCTCTCCCGACCAACCCGCGGCTCCCCCTCCCCCCCAGAATCCGAGCACCGTCGCGTCCTCCGCAACGAGCGCCTCCAAGAAGCCCATCCTCGCCGACAACAAGAACAAGTTCACTTGGTGCGGCAGCTGCAAGAGCAGCAGCTCCAAGTCCGCGGCGGCGGCCGCGGCGGTCGTGGCCTCGAAGGGCGGCATCGCGAGCGTCGCCACCCCCGGCAAGCGCACCTCCGCCACGAGCCCTCTGAAGAAGCTGAGCCGCTCCTCCCTGACGACCGACTCCTCGCTCGACGGCAGCAGCAAGATCACCCTGAACCTGTCCAAGTACTCGCCGTGCGCCTCGCGTCTCGCCGCCAGCTCCAAGATCCTCTCGAGCGATTCCCTCGGCTGTGGGGGGACAGCGGCCACCAGTCCGGAGAGTCCGCTGCACGTGGCCCGGGCCAAGAGCCCGGTCCAGCCCACTCTCTCCCTCAACATCCAGCAGCAGCAGCAGACCCGCAGGCCCGCGTGCAAGAGCGTCTCCGCGGCCGCGCGCAGCAAGAGCGTCGGCGGCGTCGGCGGCGGCGGCGGCAGCTGCCTCACCTCGCCGACGAGCTGCTGCTCGCCGACCGCCACCGAGATCCTCTCCCTCGAGGACGTGTCCTGCAACGCGCCCGGCCCCCCGGCCAACAACACTCGCAAGGTCAAGCTGAAGCTGAAGCAGCTGCAGGCCTCGGCCCTGGAGGAGCAGCGCGCCGCCGTGGCCCCGGCCTCGGCCATTGAGCTTGGCCTGCTCGAGAGAGACAGGTGGAGCTCGAGCTCGAGCTACAGGAGCAGCCCGCGCTGAGGGCCTCGCCTTCTTGTGCCACTGATGCGAGGAGGGGGCTTTTTTGAAAGAGTGTGTGTGTGTGTGCGCGTGCGCGCGTATAACGGGGATTTCTTCCCTTGTGCGCGGAATTTTGCGCGGCCCTCGTCGCGCGGACTGACTCAGGCGCGCGAGGCCGACATCGCCCGGAACTCTCTGCATACCGACGAGGTTCTGTTTTGGTTTTTTTTTTCTTTCTTTAAGAACGAGTCATTTTTCTGGGGGAACGCGTCCCGTATTTCGGCTTTCTCCTTGCTCGGTGGGACGATCGAGCTCTGCTTTGCTCTTTGTAGGTGTTGAGGGGTTTCGTGAGCGAGGCTTGAGATATGATGCGATGCCATTCCAAGAGGAGGTCTTTACTACTTAACGTTGGAGGAGAAAGATTAGTGGGATATGCGGGACTCTCTCGATGCTGTTCGGCTCTGAAGCATTTACTTTTTGTGAACTGACGGGTATGTTGATTTCTCCTTGTCGACTCTTTAGAATTTAGGGATTGATTTTCTTTCTTTTTTTCTTTTTTTTTTACTTTGTTGAGTATACTAATTTGTAAAAGTAAAGCACTATATCACGTTGTTTGTGAATTTAAAGGTACGTCGATGAGTCGTTTTAGAAGGGGGATGAGCATTTTTATGAAGATATTTAATACTAAAGCTGTGAATAATAATTTTTCTTTCGCTGGATACATTTGCGTACGCTTCTCGAGTTTTCTAAAGAAAAAGTACAAAAATAAAAATTACGTTGAAAGGTTTTTTCACTTTTTTACAAGAACAAAAAATAAAGAACACGCGTGTAATTATCATTTAGAATTCTATGAACGAAGGAAAAAATCCCTGGCGATGCGATGCATCCACGGTGCGCTCGGCGTGGAATGTTGTTGCGATATTATAAAACGTAAAGTAAAAAAAAATGTTGAGTATTATTACAAAATTAGACAATCGATTGACTTGCGAGTAATGAGAACTTTTCGTCGCGCCAAGAAGACAAGTTTCTTAGCTGTCGCCACACTGTGATGTTCCGATCTTCGATATTTTGCAAGATGCGCGTGTCGCATCGGCTGAAATGGCGTCTCATTGTTCTTTTCGTCGCGTACGTCAAATATACGTTAACTACTATACGGATTTTCAAAGTCCAAAATGAAAAATTCGCATTTGCAACAGAAGTGCCAAAGAACACTGACTAGATACTCGACGATTTTGTCATTGTTGCCTTTCTAAATGCGGGAGACTTCTTCCAATTTTACGTTTCACTTAAGGCTAATGGTGCGATTTAATGAGGATGTCAGCTATCTTGGAGAAATAATTTTTAAATAAATAAAAAAAATATATAATTCAATTCACAACAATGTAGCTATATATATATTCAAATCAGACGTGGACATTTTTTAAGATTTTGAAATAGACACTTTTTAAATTAATTTGTGAAAGTAATTCATAGTATATGCATTGATATGTGTTTCTGTCCATATGCATACTTTAAATTTTTATTCAATACAAAGGTTCTGTTGGTAATGTTTATACAATTTTTAATAATAGAAATATAGAGAATAAACAAAGTGTCCATCTTGAAGTAACAAAAGATTCCAAGTTCTGATTCAGATTCGCCTAAGAGTTTTCAGTGATGATATTTCATAAATATAAGCAATATTTATATTTTTGCCAAAAATGGAGAAAATACGAGAAATCGCCGTTTCTTCGACTTTCAAGACGATATGATCCTTCTGTCTTATCATTGTCGTAAAAGTCTCGATTACCAAAGTCGATTGATTTTTATTGGTAATTATAATAGATTGTAAAAAGATTTAAAAAGGTGAACTTTTGTAATTACAGTGTATCGTTGAAAATTTGATTGATTTCTAAATGCGTTTTGAAATGCTATGTCTGAAGTTTATATGAATAAAAAAAATGAAAAAAAAATGCAGAAAACTGTTATTAATGTTAACGTCGTTATATATAAAGAAAAAGTGCTTAATTTACATTATCGAGACCACGTGGTTTACTTTTACCTAGAATATACTTTAGCGGGGGAAAAATATAATATTATAAACAAATTTTAATCGACTAGTATTAAATCACGTCTATGATAGGATTAAGCGAAATAAAGATAAAAAAGTGTTAAAAAAATTATACGTTTAATAATCGAGAAGAGCCCGTTGCTGCATTCCATCGGCTCGTGCAGTGTTGTGAATTTCGCGCCGTTCTTATTAACTTTTAACGGAGCGTTGCGAATCAGAGGATTTAAAAACCGTGTATTTAATAGAGCTGTGTTTGCAACTTTATAAACGTCAATCCACCAAATATGTGCAGACAAACAAGAATTCGTATGCAATGTAAATCTTCCGATATAGCGATTGATTTAGAATGTACGTATAGATTATTGCGATAAAATTCTTGCGAGGTTACGTTTTGATTATGGTAAAAAGAAAAATATTAAAGTCACCGACTTTCGTTACTTTGGTGATGATCCATATTTTCATTATTTGTGTAATCATTTTTATGTCAACTAGTTTGAAATGAATTTATCTTGATTTATCTGAAAATGTAAAGCCAAACTATCTGTTTCTTCTTCGTCTATTAAGATCAATTATGATTGCATTAAAAGTGGACTGAGAACAATTTTTTTTCTATATAAGTAAACATAACAAAAGTAATATAAGGTGATTTTTTTAAGTAACGAAAGCTGGTTGAAAAATATGAAGCGGTGTAATTGTAAGCAACAATAAGAATGCAAATAGCTAGGGACAATATACTGCCAAACTTCGACTATGCACTAGTTAATTTGTAAAACGGGGAGGAACATGTGGAGAAGCAAATGAATCGTCTGAGCGACTTTGACCATAATACGTTTCTTGTTAGTATTTTTATATCACGAGAATGTAAATATATGAATCACTTTAACGATGATTAACAAAAGCGATTAAAAATGAAACTGCAATAGAATGTGTAATTTACAAGACAGTCAAAAGACTGCTCACGAACCAATGGAATATAAAGTTTTGACTTTCAACGCTATTCTATCAGGATGTAAAACACAAACGCACAAAAGTATTTAAAATTTTGTACACAAAAGCTTAGAACATATCGTACTAAATTTCAAAATTTATTTATAATTCTTTAGTACAAAATTGAACATATTCATAATTTTACTTCAAACTTGTATAGTGATTAAAACTCGTTTTTGTAGACCTCGAAATCGAAAGATTTTTACCTGTTCATTAAAAATGTCTCGTATTCCATTGGTTCTCCAGGCTTTTTAAATATAATACATTTAATATATAAATAAATACAATAATAAAATATGGTAGCGACAGTAACCTCTTTTTGCAAGAGTCCAATTCAAGAGCGATCACACGAAAACAGACAACCATATAAAATAGGAGACTTTGTACACTTAATTCGAACGACCGTAACAAAAACATCCTCGAATTAAATTCTTTCTTTTCCACTTATATCTTTCCTCAATGCCAGTTCGTCGCAGTTTTAATTGCGAAAGCGAGAGTTAAGTGCTCAAGCGAATCGAGCAACGTAAAGGTGCGCTGGTATTTATATTTGTACATACTGGTATACCGTAGGTTTTAAGATTGAAATAAAAATTTGTCCATGAAATCTGGTTAATGGAGGAAGCTAAATAAGACAAAAAATTTAAATATACTGGCATAAATGTTGTCGCGTGTGCCTGTCCTTTTCGCGTCGCGTTTGATGTACTTATAGTTACGCACCTGCGAAGTAAAAGTGTCAGAATTCCAATGTGAAAAAAAGTGAGAGACATCTATCTGATCTTCTCAATTTCGAATAACGATTTAAGAAAAGGTCTCATTGTAAAAAAAATATCCAATTAAATTAAATCGATGCCTGTACCACGATCAAAGGTGTTTTGCAATATTTGTCAATATATGCTAAAATTTTAGGATGACTTTATTTCTTTGATTTTCAGAAATATTTTTATTTGTCGTTATTTCGATGAGAAAGTTTTTGAACTAATAAATAATTTTTATTAAAAATGTAATTCTAATCGTTTTTTTTTATTTAAGTTCTTTTACATTTATGTACATTAATTATCGAATATATAATGAATTCCTTGTTTCATCCTGATACAAGGAATACAACTTTGGAATAAGAACACTGTTTTGATAATCAAACTTCGTTGTTGAAGTATTTTAAAATATTTCCTAGTAGGAATAACGCATTTTTTACACTGAGAGACTTTTTGTAGTTAAATTATCTTCTCCGTTTTGATATTAAATCGAATTTAGGTCTTTAACTGTGCAAATAGTGTTCTGTTTAATTAGATAACTAGATAAAATTTAATTATCATAAATTAACTATATCAGTTAGCCATAGTTGCTAAACATACCGTAGACATACTTTACTTATTTTATAATTTTATAATTGTTATTATACGTATATTAAATAAATGTCTAGTGTTTGTTGAATACAAATAGATTCTTTCCTCAATGTAATTGTTCACTTAAGGATGTAACTATTTGTATTTGATTACGAAATTCGACTAGTTTTTTCGTACTTTAAATCGATATAAGAAGATATTAATCTCTTTTTCTCTCAGTGTACACCACATCGGAGTGATATAAAACGAAAACTTGCTCTCAGTATTGGTCAATCGTCCGACTAAGATAACAGATAACAGGTGAACGATTATCCGTGATTGACTATCCGTAACTCTTTTTAATTAGCGATTGATATCGATCTATACTTATTGGTGAATTAAAAGCAAAAAGAAAACAAGCTATTGTTGAAAGAATTTTCGAGGATATAATATATCGACCTTTGTGTCACGAGATGACTTTATTTCAGATCGTACGACATTATCGAGGAAGGACTATTATTCGTTGATATAAATCTGAAATATTTCATAAGGTCACGTATAAAAGTAAGAGCATAGCGAGACACGTGTCAGAGCGACGACGACGACGACGACGATGATGACGACAAATGCAAAGACTCGGAAAACGCGCACGTACGCAAACAGCCGTACGTGCAGCTAATGAATCCACGCGAGCGGTTACCTAGTATTTTATACTTCCATCACACGTCCTAAGTGTCACTGTAAAAAAAAAAAGAAAAATGCCACGAGAGAAGAAAAACAAACCAACGTTAATTTACTTATCTTGTAAACGTTGGACGCAATGTACGATTACACGATGTAAATTCTATACATATATATAATATAACGTATATGCGTATTATATACGTAGGTACTTTTTGTATTACTGTCGCTGTGTTATTGCTTGGGCATTGCCGTGGACGTAGCTTTTTACACGTTTAACACAAGAAAAAGAGTAGCAAAGAGACTCGAGAAATAGTTTGTTCACTTACTTTGACAAGTGAAGTGAAGAATTCGCGAAATGTTGTAACGTTAACGCTTCGTACGGTGTGAATTTTTAACGCGCAATTTTAGACAACAAAAGTGAATAAAAAACTTCCGGATGATGACGACTAAATATCAAATTATTTAACGTTCATTTAATCATGGTCATGAGTGTTTTATAAAGAATCACATTTAGTGATTTAGTTATACTGATACAAATTGCTTAAATTCCTTCGTTTAACAGTTATTTATACGTTTATCTTGTTGCATTTTGAAACGTTGATATCACGTAAATAGCTTTTTTTTACTACCTATATTTATTTCACCTTTGACTGATTTAGTTATAATTCCATTATTTCGATACTGAATTTGTAAATTAAATTAAAAATGTATTCGTTCGTTGATACATTTAGAATTATATAAAAAATGTCACTTGAAAATTATGTTAAAAAAAGAAAAACTTCATTTCGAATTCACGTAACTCGTTAATGAGAAAGAAAAACAAATTTATCTCTTCATACGAGTAAACACTTCGAATAAATTTATGTTAATTCCGAGTGTAAAATCACGTATAACCATTAGCAGCATTAGCCTCTCAATAAAAACCTTTTGTTGAAATTGACGATTACGTAATGGCTAAGCACTTTTCGTACACTGAAAAATAAATTTAGTCAGTTTGGTCAGTTCAATAAAAACATTTATTTCAATGCTTCCTAGAAAATCATTTATTAGTATTGATCAACGATTATACTTTCAAATAAATCTTTTCTAAAATACAAGAAAAAAGAATTACATACTTTTTTCAAATAACCGATTTTCCAGGGATTATTAAAATACTGTTCTCACTGTAAACAATATTTTCATTTAACAACGCCTTAAAAAAATAAAACAAAAAGCATTTTAACACCCTTTTCAAAAGTACTGCATTCCTGCCGCAAACAAAACAAGGAGTGTTCTTTAAAAAATAATATTTCCCGTCGCGTGCTGACAAAAACAAGAAAAGAAAAATGCAAACGTTCATACTCAAACGCGCATACCTCGAAGCTTACTAACGACTCTTGGCGCGCTGTGACTTATGCCTCACGCGCGCGGCGCGCACGGTCATCTTGAATATGACACATATATATACATGCGCGACTCGGACACCCGCGCGCTAGGTGCGTCATGTATCCCCCTGCCCCTCCATTGAAATTCTAAAACGACGTGTAATGAAGTAATTACACGCTTGGACTAAGAACAAAAAAATAACCAACGAAAGAATTATGAACGAGGAACGCGCGCAGGGGCTTTTTACGTATACATATTACGCGAGCGAAGCGTTTACGCGCATTACTCGCTCGCTCATCCGTTTGATATTAACAATGCGCGCGCGAGGAAAACGCATTGTGTATTATACATTTTCTCGTTGGGAGAAAACTCGTCGCCGCTTCGTTACGTCACTTTCATTCCTCCGCGTTTTCAAGCGATTCTTGTTTTATCGTTATTATTCTTGAGAGAGATATAGAGAGAGAGAAAGAGAGTCCGAGAGCCGCGCGCAATGTCGAAGGGTATAATGAAGCGACATTAATGATTACGAGCATTGTTGATACTTGTGCAATAATCACCGAATGACAACCAACACACAATGCGGTAAAAAATAAATCTGTTTTATGAAGTATAAATTATACATGCCTCGTGTGTACGTGTATACTTTTTTCCCCGATCCTTCTGCCTTCCTGATATCTTTCCCGACACTTTTCGCGCTGCACTGTGTAGGTTTGTGTGCGTATAACATGTATTATATATAGAGAGAAAATAATTGTTGTGCGATTTTTACTTTCTCCCTGTTTTTTTTACCCCTTTGTGCGCGGTAGATTATTACGGTTTTAAATAAAATCGCATTGGAGAGTTGTGCAATTACTGATTTATATCTTAAAACCATTCGCAACGTCTATTATCAAACGAAAAATATGTTTTTAGTATTCTACATAATCCGCGATTCCGTGTTTTATTCGACAGGAAGAAATATACTCCCTAAATAAACTACGTCTATTTATTCGAATTACATATATATAAAGAACGGCGTGTCCGACCAAACTCGGCCTCCACCTACGCGTACACATACCAACATAGGATTTCGTTATTTCAAGAGTTTTTCACAATAATTGTAAACTCCTTTATGAATGCCATTAGCGTATCCACGCGAAATCTCATTAAAAGTCGTAAAAGCAATAAATACGGTTCTTTTCATCTTAACGTATCTTTTACACTACAACACTCTATCCATAAATATTGACACACCGTAATAAAACCTCTTTCTCAACAAATTTGGAGAGCAACTATATTCATTAAAAACATTACATCTTCGCCGAAATCCATTAAGTATCGACCAAAACGTCGCCAAGCTGCAGCCTCCGAATCGACAGCCTCCCCAAAAGAAAATCAAGTCAAATCAATAATAAACTAATCCCGCGTCGTCGGTGCACGAGCAAAGAGAAAGCCGCCCCCCTCTACAATGACAATCCATTCCATCTATATGATCGACGCAACTTGCGTTATCGGATGCAGCGCAACGCGAGTCATATACCCCCCATTCTCCATTCTTTCAAATTGACAATCGACTCGAGCGAGTCTCGAGTACTTATATATATATATTATAGACACAGATACCATTACAAAACAATCGAGCGCAGTTTACAGGTATATACATATAAACGTGCCGCGCGCTCGGACCTCACCTCGAGATTCGAGAAAGTATATAAAGGCGTGCACGCGGGGCACACAGACAAGAGAGAGAGAGAGAGAGAGAGATATAAGGCTGTGTGTATATTCGCGTGTGTCCTCGGCGTGCCACTGACTTTTACTCTTGCGCGCCGGGATTCTGGCCTCTCTCGGTGCAGCACACTGGGTACCTATATATATATATTGTACGCGGCGAGCGAGCCGCGAGTGCCTTTTCACTTATCGCCTTTTGACATCGGCTGGAGGTGGGTATTGTGTACGGTCTGCTGCTGCTGTGGCTGCTCGTAATGTCATTGTGTATGACCAGGGTCCTGGGAGATTTCATTTTTCATGAATGCTCTCCGGTAGTTGTCGTAATTTGGACCGCTTTTTAAGCGCGGGTTATGGAGAAATTAATGATGTTTTTTATTTGTAATTTTGTCGTGATGAAATGCTCATGGTTCCTGGAGGATGAGCGGAAGGTACTGTATCAATTTGTGGCCTAACGTGTTCTTTATTTTTCTAAATATTGACGATACCCATTTTTTTTTGTTTTTATTTTTTAATGAAAATTACGGTTTTTAATGTTACTTGATAAAGGCGGTTTGAGGTAAAGCTCTGAAATAAGTTGAATCTCTACTCTGTCTGGTACTTAAAAGAGATTGTTGATTAGATTTCAAATCACTTTTTCTACTAAACTAAAAATAAAAAATAAATAAATAAAAGATTATTACATGGCGTCTTGCATGAAGATTCATCAAAAACCTTTGTGCAAGCCACTTATTAAAGCTAGAAAAATAAGATTTGTTAAAATTTAAATTTTGCATGATATTTAATATAATTTTTTTATTAAACCGTCAACTCCTGACATCTGTCAGGTCTCAAAATACTCATTATTACAATAAGATTTATAAAGTATAATACAAAATAGTATAAAATGTTTAGTATAAAAAGTATTTCAACACAATAAATCTGAAAAAAATCACGAATGATTTATAATCATTTTCTAATCAATTTTTGCAATTAAATTTTTTAATTTTTTTACTCTTTTTAGTACAAGATAATCAAAAAACTTCTTATTAGATGCGGAAGAGCCCAGTCTGATCAGATCCATAGATTTAATTTGCAAAATTTTAAGTTTATCACGTGAAAATTCAACAGAATTAAGAAAAGTAAATTTCTTCTTCCTTTCAATAAAAAACTTCACTTGACTTGGAGAGGTCGTTGGAATTATGAAATTTAAATATTAGAAAATTCAGCGAGTGATAGAAGCTACAAAATTACTAACTGACAAAGTGAATGTTGGACTAGTGCAACATAGACGCCTCTAAAGCGTTAATAATGTTTTACACAGTTACCAAAATATGCCAGAATGCTACCTTAAATGTATAAATTTTCAGTTACGACTTTTAGTCTCTACATAGTCACAGCATAGTCTCTACTCTAAGCTCACTAAAGTAACTCATTTTCCTTAAGGAAGAAATTCCGTTGAAATAAATAAAATACAGTAAAAATTATTTTTCTGTTATATAAAATATATGTTGTGCAAAGTAACTACACAGCATTGATTATATAAAATCTTTCTATTTATGAACAAAATTTACTAAACGAAAAATAACAAATGTGCTTCTACCTGGAGAATTAAAGATGTATGCGTTTTACAACACATCAATCTTTTATTTTCAAACTTATGATTGTTTTAGATACTTTTTAGAATCCTTATACAAAATGCAAGGTCTCCACCGTTTCAATTTTTAAAATAACTAATCCCTGAAGAAAAATGTGTATTTGTTTGTAATACTTTTGATCATAGTTCTCATTATCGTGCGTCGAATTTTATAAACAAATGCACATTGTTCTTCACTGTTTAGGTATTTTGTTTAAATTGAAACGTTGGAGATCTTGAAAATTATACATGGATTCTAAAAAGCATCTTAAAAAATCATAATTTTAAAAATAAAAGTTTGTTGGATCGTTAACGTGCTTGAATTTATTCATTACTCCAGGTAAAAGCTGATTTGTTATTTTTCGTTTATTAAATTTTTTTCGGAAATAGAAAAGCAGTAAATTAATTTTTTTTTATATTTCCCTGATTTCAATAGAATTTTTACCTTAAAAAAGATGCCAACGGATTAATAGTAGTTAATACTTTAAGGTACAAAATCTATAT
Source organism: Gastracanthus pulcherrimus (assembly GCA_949152435.1). Lineage (NCBI taxonomy): Eukaryota > Metazoa > Arthropoda > Insecta > Hymenoptera > Pteromalidae > Gastracanthus > Gastracanthus pulcherrimus. Next base: position 2,183,879 of record OX424573.1, on the reverse strand, counting down.
CATTGTTTAGAGCTCGTCGAAATATGAATTTAAAAAAAGTTTAAGTACCTTTTACGTAGGAGGGAAAATTGAGAAAAACGCGATTGATATAAAAAAAAAAATCAATCGTATAAATAAGTAGAAAAATCCAAGTATGGTTAGACTGAATGCATCGAGTGAAATGGGGAATATTCATAGACATTATCTTTTATAATTTTTTCTGCACGTATGGTACTTAATTTTCTTTTTTTAATTCATGTTTTGATGAACTCTAAACAATGGTGGTGGTTCATAGGTGCCACCTGCGGGGCTGCCATGGGCCCTCCTTAAGCTCCTCCTTTGCTTAAAACGATGACACTAACTTACCAAAAATATGAAGGACTTAATATTCCGTTGCTGACACACAGTTACTTAAAGTAGTGTTCTAATTTATGAGTAAAATAAGTAAAATAAGTATTTATGAGTAGTAATTTATGAGTATTTATCTATATATACTGCGGTGCAGTTTATTCAAAAGTTAGATATATGTAAATGATAAGGGGGGAGTTTCATGTAAATGACGAAAATCAGAGGTGATTTTTGGAAATTTTTCACAAACAGTGTATTTATTTAAACGACCCAAAACTTTTTTGTGTATTAATACACTCTTGAACAAGTAAAAAAAATATTATGATACATTTTGATAGATATAGAAATAGATATACAGCAGTCTTGCGCAAAGAATTCGAAATTAGACCCTAAAACGACGGGGTATTCTAGCACCTGTAAAAAAGATCCAAAAATCGAAGATTATTCCCTCGGGTGATTACTGCCCTCGCTTCGCTCGGGCCGTAAACTCACCCTCGGGAATACTCGATTTTACTCCCGCGTTGCATATAGAACTTTATTCCCGACTTAACCGTGATCACTTTATTGACTTAAAAAGAGGAACTTCCCGTAAGAACTAAAATTTATTGAAAATGAATATTAATATAGAGAAAAATAATTAAAGAAAAGACTGCATTTGCGGGAAAAAAGTAGATTTTTCCCGCATATACGGTTGAGTCGGAAATAAAATTTAGTTAAAGTATGACAGTATTATGCGTATGAACCTCAAAAAGCCAAAAGAAAATGATCAATTAAAGTTTTGGTGTGACTTAGAAAAAAAGTAACGTTTTACTCTTACTTCACACGAGACTCCTCCCTTAAGAAGTCATTTGATATAAAGTAGCACTTTGATATAAAGTGAATCAGAATATTATAAAATATTCATTAGCATTAAGTAGTTATATAAAGTTTTACGTTTATTACTATTTCAGGAGAAGATTATCCCATAAAATTAAAACTTTTATTTACTCATTAAAAACTTTATTAATTTATTTGTTTCCATTTTCAATTCTATGGTATCCCAAGACGAGATGCAAAATTATACGATAATAACCTGTGACGCGTTTACGTTTTTCAAGCTAATGGTATTGATTTCAGTTATTATTAACAGTCAAAATCAATTTCATAATGCTTTCCACTTACTTGTTACAAGCACAATAACGAGCAAAATAAACAAACATTACTCGAAACTCGATTATGTTCCGATTTGTCGATACCTATTTGTTTTTACAAGAATCCGCATAATTTAAAATCAGATAATATTTATTCGTTACTAATATTATTGTGATCGATTGTACATTTTAGCAGTCAGAAACGAAGTTATAAATAACGTAGCTTCAATAATGAATCTTAAGAAATTCAACCTTAGAATCTGATTTTAGGGTACCGAGTACCTTAAGGTAATAGATCTATGACGCAAGCGTTGCGTCCACCATAATCCTTTCTCTATATAGACGTGTTTTTTTTCGCTGTCATTGGCGTCGATGTGCCAACGGGCGCCCGGCGCTGCTAATACGTAAATTTATGGTCGTGCAGTCTCCGCGCCGCGGATGGATGTATATACATGTACATAATCCGTCTTGGAAGTGTTTTTCAAGGACCACCGAGAGACTGTAAAAGGCATAATATAATATATACGAGTGAGACGCCCGAGGGCTCGTGTCTGTGAGTTTTGAGCGAGCTGTATGGCTTTTCGTTGGTTTTGTATTGTGGCTTCACTTTCAAAGGAGTTGCGCGCTTGTGTGGTGAATTTTACGATCAAGCACGACGGGAATGCGCGGTTAAATTATTTTTGTATGCTTTGCGAGAAATTGGTTCTTGTAAAATTAGTTTTGAAAATGAGATTTTTTTTGTTGACTTGTTTGTTTGTCTGTTTCCCTGTCGCGATCATATTTTGGAATCAATTTTTCACCTGTTTACCCACCGATAATAATAAACAATTGAGTAAAAAAATTTTAAATGAAAAATTTTCTGAATTAATAAAAGAAACATGTTTTTTATTCAGTACTATAACTATTAGGGAAATTAAATTTTGAGAGCTATAATGCTGTTTTTTAGACAATGAAACTATTTGGAATAGTATTATAAATTAAATCAACTTTTGCTTTCATTTTGCGTCGTATTGAAAGTGAATTTTATATGATACGCACAAAAAGAATATATTTTCTTCTCTTTAGTGTAATTTATTACACTAAACGAAATTTAAATTATATTTTAAGATAATTCACAGAAATCCTATTATAAATGTATAAAGTCAAATTAGAAAGTAAAAAAAACATTGATGTAAAAGATTGAATATTATATATTACACGAGAATTGCATTATCGCATCGTCATAAAAAAATTCATTACTGCTCTTTTATGACATACTTTTTTTTTATAAAAGTGATAAACTATCCATGAGCCATAGAGTTTTATGAATCAATTTTTCACCCGTGGACACTGTAATTGATCATATAAAGAGAATTTCCCATCGATATATCTTGTTAGCTTGTATTTTTTCGCTATACAGCTTTGATACAGGTTTATCAAGTTAAGCATTATAAAATTTTAATGATTCTAAGGTAAAATATATCTAAAATTCGCTAAAATCTATCTGTTCTAGTATTTGTATTACAACTGCGATAGTCTAAGTTAATCTTTGAAAATAAAAGTTCAACAAGCGATTAAATGTGTATAAAATTTAAAGCAACATTTTTATTTACAGAATTACGTTATGATTAAATAATAGTTCACGAAAATTCTGTTAAATTCTGTTTAATCAAATAATTAACGCGGGATTGCACTCTAACTATTCGAATGCAAACCGATTAAAAAGTGGGCGTCGGCCAGTTTTATTAACTCTCGTGTAATTGCAATTTTAAACTCCTTATTGAAGATTTTATATTATTGAAAAATATATATTTGTATATCTACCTCAATTGCGATTTACAAAAGTCACGTTAAATATGGTAAAAAGGCTAATTCTAAAAAATCGTATGTTGAAAACTATGCCCACAATCAAATTCAAATTGAATACATTCATGCATACTGAACTTCGGTGCAAGCTGTCATCGCACAATCAAATTTTTAATTTCTAACCAATAAAAACTACTCATTGTTTGAATATATCGAAATAGGTCTTTTATTAGTTAGAACTGAAAAATTTGAATCTATTATGTGCAGTACACCCTCCGCATAATTCGACTTACGGTGTAACACGTTTCAAATTTTGTCACACTCTCCAATATAAATGCTCAAAAATAAACGAAAGAGCAAACATTATCAATCACGCTACGTCATTTTAAAAAATCTGAAAAGCACTGCACTAGACGTATCAAAACCTTAACAACAATCTTTGCCACAAGCTCCAATGAAAATCTCTACTCTCACCGATTCCGAGCCAACCACCTTAATTACCGTCCAACCCCACCGCGGATTTTGCACCTCCCTAAAAATAAAAACGAAATCCACGCGAGCTCGCGCCCCTCGAATCTCCCTGCGCGCTCCCTCTTCCATTTCCGCGAAACACCCCGCAGAGATCGAAGATAGCACGCGCACCGCACGCGCGTACAGCTACATCCACCGCGATAAAGCCGCGCTCCCTACATGCGCGGGGGTAAAGGGGTAAAGCTTCGCAGCTGGCTGTTATCTCGGCGCGAGCGCGGGGGGCTCGCGCGTCGCGCGCTAATTACCCCCGCGGCAATTTGGCGAAACGTCGCACCGTTGGCCGTCGTCGCGTATGGGTACGAGTACGTAATGTAATACGCAGCAGCGGTTCGGCTGATGACGAGCGCGCGGATGTATAGCAGTGCCAGTGGGACAGGTGCCTGCGTTATATATACTTGAATAGATAATTCTGACTCGGCGTTGATGCGGTGTATACATAGAGAGAATTTTCTGATAAAAATTACCGTAAAAATCATTGTAAACGTAGGATCTTCTGACTTCATGGGAAAAAATACCCTACTGAACGGTCAAATTTACCGTGCTGAATGGTAAAATTTATAATGAATAACGTTAATTTTTACCTTTCAGTAGGGTAATTTCCCCCCTGAAGACAGAATATCCCATGTTTACAATGATTTTCACGGTAATTTTTGTCAGAAAATTCTCTCTGTGTAGGTGTGTCAGTCCTCGAGCTCCTGCTGTACTGTATTTTCTTCCGCAGATACTGATGAGCAAGGAAAAATTGTATTTGTTTATGCTGGGTGTATAGGCGTGAAATGATAATTTGCTGGAGACAAGGCGGCATTTGTACCAGGTGGCGAACAGTCCTGCTGAAGAGAACCTGCAGGTAATAAACCACCTGATGTTATGATACGATGCTATTATCATCTGATTTATTACCTAAGAGCTTTTTTATGATAATAATGTTTAATTAATGTTACAAACGTTAAGTTTTGTACATCGAAAGCTGTATGTTGGAATTAGTATCATCTGAATGGATACTACCCATATGGTCCGTCAGTCCTATTAATTTCGACATGTCACGTAATTTGAAAAAGAATTTTTGTAACGATATGTTTAGGTGATAAATTAGATAGATGATTTATCAAGTTATTTAATCAGTTGACACAATCAGGTGATATATCAGCTAATATAATTAGTAATAAAAGTAATAAAATATGTATTTGACAAAATCAGGTGATAAATCAGTTGTCATAATCAAGCGATAAATTATGTGATCAGATCAGATAATACCATTAAAGGAGGTAATTATCGATCGAATCCGACGATTTAATCACATAATCAGAATATAAGATGATAATATCAGAATAAGAAGAAATCAGAATTATCAGTTTAATATCAGATGATAGATCATGATGTCAAAACTTCAGGTAATGATTAATTTACCTGATTTTTTCAGTAGGGAGTTTTGTTGTTCAGTGTAAACATAATTGCGTAGTATGATCAGGCGCATATTTAGGGTACAATGGCTTATAACTTCGAAAAGAAAGGCTCATTTGCTTACACTTAAGAATTTTTTAAATGTTTGAATATCTTCCAAAATTAAGTAGTGTTCAGAAAAAAAAACAAGAAAACGAACTTAAAAGAAAATCTGTAACACATTCCGTCAGTCGAAATCATCAAAGAACGTACACTGAGAGAAAGAATTACTTGTGACAAATGTATCATTCATTTGTCGGCCGGCACGTGTTTTTCCCGGATTCAAAGCTCGCGTCCCAAAAAAATTGGAAAATACCCGGTTGCCAGCCAAATATAAAAAATAATTAATGAAAAGCTAAAATGAGTGTATTTTTGTATGCATATATATGCGTATTCTTGTTATTTTTTATGTATCATAACATATATTTTTGTCAATAACTATGATAATTAATGCTAAATCATTTTTATGAAAATTGCGTGGGTTATTAGAAAAAATATATATGTGCCCCCCACGGGGCCCCCGTAGATACGAGACTACGCGGCCGAGCCACCTTAAGTTATTTTTGTAAATTTTGATTACACTTTACATTGTATATCATGAAAGTAAAAATAATTATCGGCAAGTTTATACCATCAATTGCAATCTCCATATGTACGCAAAAAATATAGAAAGTATATCTTATAATTTAGTGTATTTATTTATAGTTCTATTAATAAGGAATAAAAATATCAATTCCTCATTACAATCAAAATTAAATATTAGTCATTGATATCTTAAATGTTAGTGATTGAATTCTTAACTATTAAGAACTAACGCGTTCAACGTCCAATACAAAATTCAAGTCACCAAAAACTTAATTGTTAAGAAATATTCACTTGTCCGTATTCAAAACCATAATTCTTAACGGTTAAGAAATATGCTTTGCCGCAAGGATTTCTTTCTCTCGGTGTAAGTACCACAATTAAACACCTCCCAAAGCCTCATAAAAATCCATTTCTTCGCACAGATTGCGCACTACCCTACGCGAGTGATGCATCGGCCCAACGGCAACGACGACGACGCCAATGCCGCTTTATTCTTCTCCGCGAGTGACTCTCGCACGTGCATCACGCGGCCCGCAGTGTACGTCTCTCTTGCACATTGCTTTGTTGCGGAGTCACGCGCGCGCGCGGGAGTTTCAACCGCTATGCGAACAGAGAGCGGGAGATGCGACGTCCGTGGCCGCCGCGGTCTTCATCTATTATAGGCGATGCATTGGCGAATGATGCCGCCGATGCCCTGTAATGCGCGAGCTTTGTCTCTTTTGTAGAGCTGCGAGCTGCACGGGAGGGAGTGGGAGAGAGGAGTGCTGTAATAAATTTAGCGGGACGTCGATTATTCAGCGGATGGCTTTACTAACGGAGTCTTAGACGTTGAGAGGATAGGACGTGCATAATACGGAATTCTGCGCGGGAGAGAGAGAGAGAGAGAGAGAGGCGAAGTTCAGCGTTGTTTGCGCAGTGTCGAGAGGTAGTATTGACGGAAATGGATTGATCCCTTTAATGATGGAAGAGATTGGTAGCGGCAAACGATGGAATTCTTTCTTCAAATATTAATGTGACTCCTGTGGGTAGAAGTTCGCAATGTACATTTTAAATAATAAGTAAGCGCGGATTTAATGATGTTAAATATTTCAGTAAATATTTCTGTCTCAATTCTATAAATAATTGTAAAATTAAATGTCGAGCTTCAACTATTATTTTTATTATTTTCAGATGTATTAGGGAGAAAGCTACAATTCGTTCATTTTGTTATGTAGGAGCGACCGCCACTCACCAGTCGCAGCTTCAATACAGTTAAAACGACGACACATGGCACACAGCACACGACAGTACGTCACATATTATACGTTCATAGATGAAAAGCGTTTCAAAGGAGCGTAGGCTGTTCACAATAATTACAAATTATTATTGATTTAACCTTTAAAATATGACCACATCACAGAACTATACCAATTGATTTATATTCGTACAACATAATAAAGTGATATTAAAAGTAAAAATAAGTTTTCAATTGTTATTGTATTCTGCTGTCAAGTGCGAGACAAAGCTGTAAAATAATATGAGTTTCTCCAACATTTTTGTATACTTATCCACTTTTTCTCACATTTTCTCAGTGAATTGAAAAAAAATGTCTTAAATGTTTCATCGCTATAGGTGGCGTGGCATAAGTAAACCAAATTACATGCAAAAATCGAATCGTAGGTTTACAGGCGGCACACATAAGTAACACTTAAGGGAGCAAGCTTGAGTTAAACCCAAAATATATTTTTTGGAAGGAAGATGCCAGCAGAGGCAGAGAGAGGAAGTCAGCAAACGCAGAGGTTAAACTACAGGTATTATAGGATACATTTCTAGGTACCAGAAAACATCTCTCAAAGGCTCATCAAAATTCGTTTCCGAAAGGTATGACACTCTCCTTGTTAGTATCTACCATCTTTCTAAAAAATATGTGACTGTCACTGAATTAGTGATAAATACACTCGATTAGTAATAAATGTTCACTAATTTACAGTAAAAAAGTTAATTCTCACTGCTGAATTAGCACATTTTTTTATATTAAGTGGGATGCAGGTAATGTGTCCACCTTCTTTTGATTCCCCGTAGATATAAATCGGGTTTTGGGGCTTCGGAAACTATTGAGACATGTTGTTTAAACCTTTAACTCTAATACCTCATGAGTTTTTTTGCAAAAAAATCGGCTCTCTGAATTTTAATTAAAAAAGTTCTAAGTAGTTAAAAATTGGCTACTTTACCAACAGTGTTCAAAAAATGCTTCAAAAAGTCAAGACTAGCCTAGCAGAGACTTTCTTTATGTGTTATTTAACTACATGGTGCCGTATCGTACGCCTTGGTGTCGATATTTTGGGATTAGTAGGCTTAGGAATTTTGGAGAAGTAACCGCCGTTTTTATCGGCGTCGATTGTCTTTTGTCTTGCAAAGCATTGTATGAGTTACGGTGCCCCAGAATAACGCATATAGCGAGATCTCGTGTAGGTGACCACATTATCTGCATGGTCACATTACATGCGTCCACCTTAATTCATTTACAGTGACATGCCTTTAACTTTTTCATTTTTAGAGAGATCTTCACTATGATTTTACGGTAATTCTTCACACAAAATTGTATCCTTCCATAAACTTCAAATAGCTGAATAAAGAAATTTTCGAGTCTGAAAATGCATCCCACGCATTTAGGGCGCATTTATAGTTTACTTATAGCCGAGGAGTTGACTCTCTGCTCTATGTATATTAAATAAAATTGATGAATTTATTGCTCGTATTAAATATAGATTGTATTAATTCTGACTCTATCGGTCTCCACGAGCACATTTCTCTTATAATTTTGTACCTATCTCATTCTCTCTAATGGAGAGGTGATATCATCTCTATCATCTCTTCCATCTCCATAGTAGAACTTTTTGAGAAGGCAAATGTAATCAATAAGAGGGGAAATGTTTTGAATTACAAAGTATATTTAAAATCTACGAAATTTAATTTGCGAAAATAAGGTTTCTTAAAATAATATAAAATTAAAATGTGTTTCGCCCCGTACTGTCTACTGGCCTCGTCAGGAAGACATGTAGGCATGTAATTTCCATTTATACCCTTCAAAAAATGTATCATATTGTGTCGAAGATAGTGCTGTCTACATATCTTCCTGACTAGCCCAGTAGGCAGTACGTGGCGAAACACATTTTAATTTTATAATATTTTAAGAAACCTTACTTTGTAATTCAAAACATTTTCCCTCTTATTGATTACATTTGCCTTCTCAAAAAGTTCTACTATGGAGATGGAAGAGATGATATTTCCATCGCCTCTCCATTAGAGAGAATGAGATAGGTACAAAATTATAAGAGAAATGTGCTCGTGAAGACCAATAGAGTCAAAATAAATGCAATATATATATATATACTTTTACGTAGCAGAATACACTACTAGACGCATCTATATACAACCTTGTTCCTTCACAATAAACGGATCCTTATTCATGCACACAGTTCACAAAATCGCAATATCAAATACAACGTACCCCACCGAATCTCCGTCCCTCAGCCTTTCCACACTCATGGACCATTTAACGAGGATGTACACACTACATAGACGGCCGCGTTCGCCGTCAATCCGCAAGTCCGCGCACGGCACACGCATCCCAGAGTCACACACACGACCCTTTGTTTCCTACACCCGCTTATACCTATACGTGCCAAAGCACGGAAGATGAGAAGCCCCGCGCCGGGGTAATAGTTTCACGCGTGCACACACACACACACCGAGAGTTCGGCGGTTAGTTTAGCGCGAGCGAGCTTCGGGGGTGGGAGGCCGCGATTGGCCGGCCGCCGTTCGGCTAATTGCTACACGAACCTGCCAACTAGCGTTAATGACGCGACCGCATTATCTGTCAACTCTCTCGCTCGCTCGGTAAACCAGTTGCCCCCTCCATCCCCCACGAGACGAAACTTTGCCGAGACTGGCATTGTCGCGGGGTTTATTTACGCGAGCGTGATGCGCTCGCACGTGGAGGTGACGGTGTTATCATGGGGAAGTGCGGATCGGTTGTATGTAAATTTTGCGGTGATTATTTTCGCTATTGTGGGTTGTTTTGGTGGTGATGCGCGGTGTGCTTTCGCTCGGGAAAGTGACGGTGACGTTGTTCGATGCCAGGGTGCGAGGACGCAGCGAGGTATTATAGGCTGAAATGACCACTCGATTGAGCGGGAACGACGGGGTTTTATTTGGAAAAGCAACGTGAAGGTTTGAAGGTTTTTCTTCTGTTTGACCGGAGTGGTTCGAAATTTATTTTGTTCATACTGGGGTGTTTTAGTTGGTTTATAAACATTTGAAGTGGAAAAATAATTATTTCATTCTTGGACTAAGCGTTTATTAGTAAGATTCATAAAAACTTGTAAGATAGCTATAATAGGGTAAAAATGTGAATAGATAATTAATAAAACGTTAACCTGAACTGCCTATTATTTAACAAAAGTATTACATAAGTCATGCACATGATCAAGATTATGTACGGTCTATCATATACTATTAAAGCTAAAATATTAATTGGTGTCTGCAATAGATCGTGAATAGTATATCTACACTAGACAGTTCATTTAAACGTGGAGAAAAAGAATATTACTTAATGGTTACTAACCTGGGGTAGGACAGATTACGAAACTGTCTAGTAAAAAAATAATATAAGATTTTTGCATATAAAAATTGTATTGAGTACTAGACGTCTAGAAATCATTCCCAGTTTCTCTAGTAATGCGTTTCTAACATTTTCTGTCTGTGTAGACAATAGTATACATATTATAGCGTTATCATAGTATATATACTATACACTGTATACCTACAATTTATCTCTCAACAAAAAAAATGGAAAATTATTCCTCAATTATAGTTTTTAATTCAAATGGTTATTTGTTTAATTTAATTATTCTACATATCTGACATGAACAATAATAATAATAATAAAACGAAATAAAGTAGAAATAAAGATCGATGATCCGGACTCCGGAGGTCACAAGTTCAATCTCTGAATTCAGAATTTTTTTTCTCATTTTATTCTTTTTAATTTTCTTGCGTGTTAAATTGTGCATAAGTAGACCAAATTGTAGCTAAATGTTTCAAACAGTGTAGTAAATAAAGTGGGTGCAGGTAATGTGGCCATGCAGATAATGTGACCACCTATAAGAAATCTTGCTATATGAGTTATTCTAGGGTGCCTTAACTCCTACAGTATATTTGAGGCGTTGGTGCAAAAACAACTTAATCCGGGTTAAGTTTTGCAAAAAAAGACGTTTAAAGTTCATATATTGTTGTATCTTAATATATAAATAAAACCAATCGGCTTTTCTTGTTTAGTTTATTAGTTCAACTCATATATCGTGTATATATGCGTATATCACATATATGGTAATACTTTCAAGGTTTCCGTCACCTCATGCCCTGCGATCGTTTCTTCTATCCCCTCCAAGCGGATGCTCACAGTGAATAGGTAGTTACGGCATGAGGCCCTGGACGGCGAGAGATTTCGATATATTCTACTGTATACGTTATAAAATACTTGTTTGATGTACTATATTTATAAATGAAGGATCGTAGAATACAAATATGTATGTTTCATCAAAACCCGGGTTAAGTTGTTTTTGCACCCAACGCTTCATGTGTTGTATCAAAAGATGTTGAAGGGCAAGGTAATGATGCTGCTAGCGCCCTCTAGTAGCAAGATAGCATCATGTTTACGCGGGAAAGCATCAAAATACTGATTTAATAGCAGTGTATTCACGTAAAGAAACCTTCTTTGTCAGCGTTATATGAGCGAAAAAAAAGCATATGGTACATAAAATTGTAGCTTTTTTACGTACTTTTTTAGATACATGTATTCATTATAGTTATTGACTGATAAAGTGGGCATACGAATGTGTTGCACGAAGGCAAATGCAATCGACGCACTTGAAAATGGCAATTGTTTCTTTCAAATTCCTAGGCATAATAATTCCTAAAATATCGAGACCAAGGCATATGGCACCATGCAGTTGAATAACACATAAAGGAAGTACCTCCTATGCTAGTCTTGATTTTTTGTAGCACTTACTATACGATTTTACCATTAAAACTGATAAGTGGTCACTTTACCAGCACTGTTGATAAAAAAACTGGCGATTTTTAAATGTTTAGAACTTCTTTAATTATAATTCTGAGAGTCATTTTTTTCAAAAAAACTCATGAGGTATTAGAGTTAAAGGTTAAACAAACTATTCCTAATAGTTTTCGAACCCCCAAATATACGATATATATATATATATATATATATATATATATATATATATATATATATATATATATATATATATATATATATATATATATATATATATATATATATATATATATATATATATATATATATATATATATTATATATATATATTTACTGGGAACCAAAAGTTTATGTGTAATAACATGAATATGAACTCGTGCATTTAAACATTGTAATTATAAATGAACATATTTTATAATATACGTCTTTTACAAAACCAATTTATAAAGAACTCATGAAACATCAATACATTTTGTAAGATTTTTCAAATATTCATATATTTTTATGCATGATTAGTTGAAAAACCATTAGTCTATAGCTTCAGAGATGCGCATATTTATCCCAGAGCATATATCGGGATTACGCGTAGACTGATAATTCATCATGAAGCGTTATTCACGCATATATAATGATAAATTTACCATATTCCATCGTAACGCCAACTTATCATACCTCATAGAGAAAAGTCACACATGAATCTCGAGAAATATGTCTCTAACATTTCTTCTCCGCTCATATAACTACGACTTCCCCGATGACGTTCATTATACGACGTGTACATTTCTCGGACTTCCACTTCCATTCTTATACTACCTGCAGTCACACTCTCTCTTACGTCTATGTTAATAATTGGTACTAATTACACAGCTATACGTTTTATTAAAGTAAGTGTATATATTGTCTTTGATATTTAAAGAAAAGCACGAATGTAAAAAGAGGAGCATCTAATTTCGTAAAACAACACATATAAATACTCTATTTCCTGAGTTAAACTATAAAAGAGATTTTTTTTATTAACCGATAAAAAAATTTTCTTTTAAACCAATCATTCTGAACATTTTTGTACTATAAATACTTGTAAATATTCTGTAATTAAACCGTTGTAAAACCTCAGAATCTTGCGCCTACCACGACACATCATATCGACGCTTCCAACGAAAAGTAAAACCTACTTTAATTTTTGCGGCGAAGACTAACTGTTACCGACAGAAGTAATATTAATTATTGTAAAATTAAATTGGCGGCGAATATAATAATATTAAATTGATAATAAATAAATATGTAATGTTAAACTGCTGCAAAGCAATAGCTACAGCATTATGAAAGAAAGATAACTGAATGAAATCGGCTACGCGTAAAGGTTGAGTATGTGTTTTTGCCTGAAGAGCATTTTTCATAAGAAGCTCGTAAAAAAGGGCCAGCGTTGGCGCCCTCGACAAGAGCAGGAAGTGCAGCTCTGACTCTCGATAAGTTCATGCGACAGAGGAATATATCGCTTAGGCAATTGAATAAATATAATTTTGAAAGTTTAAACTGTGATTGAATTATTAATGATGAGGCCCAGTCGAGATATATTTTCTGTTCATTAACACTAAACCTTTTCGAAATTCAATATCTATATACATAAAAGAACTTGTCCTGACTGACTGATTCATCAACGCCACAAAATTTGTGGGTATGTTCCACCCACATAGTAGGTGCTCACTAAGGAACGGTTTTTTTAAATTTCACCCTCATGGAGTGGAAAGGGTTAAAATATGATATTTAGTTTTTTCACTATATTTCATCAGTGAAAAAAGATTTTGAGACTACTTTTGCGGCATAACATATAGAATGAGATTATATCGAGAACGATTTCTGGGTTTTATGAAATTCCACCCTCGGGGGTGGAAAGGGTTAAGATGTGCTTTTCCTTTCTTTTACTATGTTCTCCAATCAAAGTAGATACAAACATGTCTCACATACATAGTAAAGTATATAGTACCGATAAAGTGCCGCTAGATGGCGACGCCGAGTCTTACCCGTAAGTGAAACAATCGAGTCTAGAGTATATATAAAGGCGATAGAGCCTTAAGGGGAGGTCGGAGCCGAATACAGATTTCTGCATTGAATCTTACATTATTCTAATTTAATTGCTCATAAAAGTTAAAAACATTCGTTGTCCGGTGTTCTCAATCTACTAAGGAATACCGGACAACTGTGATAATTGAAAAAAATTAAAAATTGAATGAGAATACTAAAAATTACGAAATTGTCGGTAACTGCGTAAGAGGCTGAAAGGGAGGTAAACGTGTTTTTATGTTTTTATCGATATCTTCGGAATATCGAAAGTTATGAATTCGATTTTTATTCCCAAAGGTTGCCTATGAAACTACCTAAATATCAATTTATGGATTTATGGTTACCCAAAATGGGTAAAATCCTTTCTTATATAAATCATAATACATATATATTTCATTTTATTATAAAATTTTAAGTCTCCAAGTCAAATAATAGATATTATTTACTTGTGAGTTCCACGCACTATTAGCACGGGCGAAGCCGTGAAGAGGGATGCTAGTGTATTATATACAAAAATTAAGAAAAATAACCCAAAAGACCTCAAAAGTCCCCTTAAAAGCTGAAATATTCATCAAGATTCGTTAAAAATTGTCAAAAATGAAGATTTTCAAAATAGTCCAGGCGACGAAGGATTCGATTGCGACAATTTTACTGGGATATTTCAATTGTAATATACGTAATAAAGAGATTTGTGATGTGGAATTGCTTTAGATGAATGATAACAAAAGTTACACGTGTTATAACGTACGACATTTAAAATAGCCCATTTTTCAGTGTTTTTTCATTAATTTTAATATATAGATATTCATATTATTTGTAAAACATAATCGTTTCTTAAACTGTACCCCAAATGAACCGGCATCTTTGGTTGGATCAGTGGTTGCGTGGCGGATAATATATTTTTATTTACCCGCAAATGCTTTCTATCTTTATCTCAAATTTGAGCTATATCTTCTCTTTCTGTGGGTCCCACTCTTCAAATCAATAAAGTAGCCACAGTTAAGTCGGAAATAAAATTCTATATGCAACACGGGAATAAAGTCGACTTTATTCCGTTATTGCATAATGTACTATTCTCCGATGAAATGATCTTTGTGTAATAAAGCTGCACTGCTGAACAGCTTTGATTCCATGGCTGCATCAGATGGTTTGTCTTTTCCATCTCCAAGTTTTTTACAGATATATTCTAGCTGCTCAATCTGTAGACCAATCGATTTGTGCTCTTCCAAACGAAGCGCCTGAAATTGCTCCCACAAATTATGTGTCGCACCTTCACTGAAATCATCAGCGACATCCTTTGATTTTAAAACAAAACTCTCTCCAAAGTTCCACGTTGGACCATGGAATTTTGTTAAATCTAGAGGCTCTGTATCAGTCAAGATAAAAAATTGCTCCGGTGCATCGATGTACTTTAAAAGAAGCCAACTTTGCACCTGGCGTGACGGGAATATTGAGAAAAATATATTCAACATCGATAAGCAATTATCATTTTCAACACATTTTTCTGAAAATTTATAAGCAATTATTGATTTTGAACTCGTTTTGTGAAGTAGAAACCATGATTTACTAACACCAACGCAGGTCACAAAGATACAGTTTCGGCCGTGGATCACGTTAAAGGGTTAGTACTTTATACGTTTCTTACCACCTATACTAACTCGAAAGTAAACTACTAATGGAGTAGAAGTGACTAGTAAGCCGAAAGGGACGATATTTGCTGGAAGTTACCGTCTACTATTCGTTAATATTATTTCTTTAACTTACATTATTTTTTAATAATTTAATTTAAAACTGTGTTAAAGGTGTATATCCAATAATTAATAATTCATTAAAAACGTGGTTATATTGTAAATCTATCAACAAACTTATTATATAATCGATCAATATACAATAATTTTTCTTAATAAAATAATACCCAATTTATGAGTTTTTCGGGCACTAAACTCAATTTTTAAATGTTCAATTAGGGGCCATTAATAAATTACGTCACGCTGTTTTTGTGAATTTTGTACCGCCCTCCTCCCTCTAAACCCATTTCTACTGATTTTCCTATATATTTAACACACATTGTCACGGCAATAAAGACCGCTCCAAGCGTAACATAATTTGTAAATGCTCCGTTAAATTACTCGATGTTTGGAAATAATTATTTAACAATTTAATTGTTAATTTCGTATGTCTCAAATCAAAGAAAAATATAAAACAAATGTTCCGGCTTAACTTATATGTTTGATTGATAAAAAGGTAATCTACCTACTAGCCGTGGAGACAGATTATCATAATTAATTTTACTTCATTTATTAAAATGAGTTAATGCTTTGAAGAGTAAACAAAATAAAAGCAATTTTTATTATAAAAACGTACTTGATTGTAAGTTTTGTGTTACATATTAATTTAATATCTGTATGTAAAGAATCTATTTTTTTAAATTATATATCTATTTTTAAATATATAACTCCAATATTTTTCAATAATTTTGACGAAATCAATTTTATATAAAATATTGATCTTCAAGCTCTGAGATATACAATGAAAATCGGCAATAGGCTCATGTATAGCGATTGATTTTTGTAGTAATAATTTTTATGTAATAATTTTTTATTGTATTATAATGGGAAAGGTTTTTTAAATGATTAAACGCTAATTATGTCATAAACGATCGTTTCAATTTATTATTCCATTAAAATATTGGTTATTATAAATAATTTTCAATATATTATTTACGGTCTACAAAATTAGTATTGAAATGCATATTAAAATTTGGTTAAGCTAATGGTAAATAAAGTAAATTTTTAATATGTACAATAAGATAATATACATTTATTTGAGTACAGTTATACAGTACGTCTTTATAAAAGACAAAATTGAACAAATTATGTATAAGCAACTTTAACAAAATAGTATAATAATTACATGTTCACACATTAATCAATATAAACATTATCCTGATTCTCTTGGAAGATGAAATTTTAAACCTTAAACACACTTTCGAAAGTCGTCTGTACACCTCAAACAGCGCTGCGTTTCTATTCAGCTGGGCGGGTCTCAGTTGCCGCTCGTCCTCATCGTCGATAAAGAACTCCTGAAAAGCTTCCTGGTAAACTGCGCACTGGTGATTTCCAGCTTCTTTCACACTGGGCTATTGCTCTTTTTGCTCTTTCATCTTCAACTTCTCGTTTCTGAGCTTCTCGAAGTAGCAGTCACCTCTTGTCTCGTCGATTTCATTGGTCAACTCGTCCTTGTCGTAATTCACCCAATCGTCGACCGGAACAAACCAGCTCCGCGTAACTCCTCTTTTCAAATCGGCCTTACGCTGGCGGTTCTGATGCAAGTGACAGTCCATGTGGCGATGATACTTCTTGTCGGACTTGGTCTCTGGAACGTCTCGTCGCATGAGCTGCATTGTACGCCCGCATAGAGTGCCTCAATCATCGCAGGATTCTTGGTCTTCAGCACAGGGCGGTCGAAGAGCTCGTCCATCAGTGATTTGCGTTTTGTTTGCAAAGTTGCATCGTCTTTCACCTCTAGAGTTGCTGTGGCGGCGGTTGATTTATAGGCAGCTTCGTTTGATGTGTAATAACCGTAGTCTTCCGGTTGTATCGGTGCAAGTAAGCCTGCATTTACAAGCTTTTTAAATAGTAGTATAGGATTAACTGCTGATGAATTGTCTAATGTCATTGGTGCGGTGTCCTTGTTGACGTTGTCATTGATTTTCCGTTGTTGTATTCCATTTTTAAACAAAACTGGCTGATAATTTGCATCCTTCACGAAGTATGCCTGACTAGACTGGTTGTCTTTAGTTGGAAGAACTGGAACATAATTTTTCTCCACCCCGCACCTCTTTACATTCCTCTCTTCCCAATTCGCGATTTCTTCAGCAGGCCTCTTTGTGACATTGAAAGTGTCGTTATTTTTGTAGATGAGCATCGATCGTCGTCTGGAGTCTAAGAATTTCGTTTTGAGGTTGGTTGATTCTACTGCCGACGTCCACGTTTTCCATAATAATGGTCTCCCTCGGGTAAAATGCTATCCAACCATTCCTAAGTCTTCTAAGTGCTTGTATGCGTCCTTCTTCGCGACATAATCTGAAGACATGACAATAGGATCTTACAATATTTCGCGCAAATAGCCTAGCGTAAGGTTCGGTAACTTGCTTGACGATGGAATCGATAGGCAGCTGCAGGTCGTACTGGACTCTGCCAAGATGATTCTCGATTACGTCCACGACGACTGGGGCGAAATGCACGTAGCCACGGGCAAGTTCCGTCAACTCACGAATGATGTGTTTGCTACAGGTTCGGAGCCTCAATACAGAGCTATGGTAAGCCTGAGCGGCCATGGACGGATTGTGTGGCATGGAGGTTCTATATGAGTACACTGCCATTGTATTATTGTTAAAATTAGAGATTTGAAAAATTAACGTTTATACCTTTAAAAGCGTCAGAAGTTAATCAGTGACACAAATAATGTAGCAATTAATGTTATTCCGCAATGCTATATTGAACTACCGTTATAGTTCAGTACTAGAATCAGAATAACTGTTGACCTAAAAACCGGCTCTCTTTTATACACGATTTGAAATGGTTAATTAAGGCACATTAAGCTTACACTGAAAATAGACCCAAGATTCACCGAACTGAACCCTTTGTTTAGAGTGATTATATAATATAAAATTTAACAGTTTTTAGAAAATAAAATTACTTGTATTCATTGAAAATACATTAATGTATTATTTTTGGAAACATATTAAAACCCTTTGACAACTTGGATGATAAGGGTTTGTACAAGGGTTTGATTTTAAGAATTTCCAGGCATAAGGTTTCTGCTTACGAGGTAAAGGTTCAAAATTGTATCAAAGCAGGGTAGCCCGCGGAAAATCTACCCAAGACCAAGCATTACAAATGCAACTGGAAAAATATAATCGATGAAAGAAACAGAAAACTTGTATATAGTAAAATGTATAAAACTTATTTGCATAAAACGTGTATATAGTGATATGTGCAAAACTTATTATACAAATAAAGATACAATTTTTAATTAAAACACTTAATTATTTTACCTGATAATCCCCTTTTTTATCTAAAACAATAGGGTTTGCTATTATAAAAATTATTTTAGGAATGACATATACACAATGGATAAAATACCGAAGCCGACTCATATTTTTATTCCAAATTTTAATTACATGTTAATTTAGCGGTGTACAAATAAAATGCTCTACATTTTTCTCTTATTTTTAAACTATTAAACAATTTTTTTTAGTCCATACTACATTAAAGAAAATTATATTTTAAAGTTCTATATAAAACGCACATTTTTTTATCGGCCTAAATACTGCATTTTAGAATCCGTTATTCATTACCCAAACACATTTAATTATACATGTACCAACAAAATTAAATACCGATTAACGGTATTTCTGGCACTTCAATACCTCATTCAAAACTTGATACTTAAATAAAGCTCGCTTCATAAATAGCAGTATATAATTACCTGAATATGTTTCTTTGGTTATCTATAAGCACGTCTCATAGATTTTTCGCATGTCTCACATTCACAATCAGAATTCTCGCAGCCAAAATCAAGGGGCGCGGCAGTGGGCGCTTGCACGTATAAGTACCCACGGTACGATATAACTCTTACTATAATAAGCTGTGATTTCTTCACCATTTTTTATCTCTGTTTAGTTATAACACAAACTTTGTGTTATAAATGAGTCCCGCTATAAAGAAATCCCTTTTCCGATAAGGAGCAAATCTATGCGATGCACACTAATAGTAATCCAAGGTTTTTAAATATGCCAGAAGAAAGATAAATTTCAAAGCGTTAAAAAGTTAGCAGATTGTCGACTTTGAAAACAGATAAGGTAAAAGCACCAATACCTGGTCAAATCAAAAATAGGGACCTATAGTGGGACGCGGACGAAAAATGACTGTTTTCATAAAAAATGCAGCCATAAATCGTTATAGTAAATTTTTTATCTATTGTCTAGGGTATCAACTATTCAAATGAACATGAATTATTCCAAATCTACGGCAGAAATTATATTCAAAGCTTTTACTAAATATGTGTTCTGAGCAGGATCCAGGAGTAACGAATTAGTCAAGTCATATTAATCTTTTTTGAGAAAATCGTGTAACGAGGATATGTTACAATTGAATCTTATAAATAAAAGTGTCCTTAACATAGGATAAATAAAAACAACTCGAGAGAAGTTCCGGAACATTGTTTAAATAATGAGAATATTCACGAAAAACAGTTTTTTGGCTCTAGAGAGAAATGTGTTGCTAATAACAAAAAATAAAAAATAGATGCTTATAGGCATTAAAGATACCTATCAAATGAGCTCCCGGAAGTTAAATTTTATTAATTTGTTTCCTTATAAAAAATCAGAAACTACGAAAATAAGCCTATTTTAAAATTATTTTTAATTTGTTTAAATAATTATCAGAGGATTTTGAAACTATGTGATAATATAGCCCTTATAGTACTTGTTATGTGTACAAAATTTCAGCAAAAAATAATCATTAATTGTTGCAAAATCCATTTTGCAAGTAAGAAAACCATCGTGGCAAAACTTAATTTCTACAGCTTTGGGGCGTTACTTACAATCGTTTGAGGTCTCATTCTCTTTTTTAAGACTTGTATTATAATAAACAACTTGAGTCTAAACGATTTCGTAAGTTTAAAGTATTTAAAAATGGCGTCAAAGAAAGGGTCGTTTTTTCGTTATAAACAAAAGGGCACAGTATCATAAATAATATTTTTATTTAAATTGTGCATAGATATTCGAAAAGCTACTATTTCTGTGTAAATTTTAAGCCCCGAAAAGTTAGTCTACGATATCTGCAAGCTAAGAATTTTTTTTGTTGTTTTAATTAACTTGGGCTGTATATGCAATATTAGGATTCGAAAAAAATATCATTATTTAGATGGATACTTGTAGTATGTGCGCAAAATAGTGTGAATAAAGTAAAGCTAAAATTGTCGTACAAAAGAACCGATAAGCATAGCTATATCCGAGTCAGCGGCTGCCAGCGCAGCGGACGACGATAGCGGCGCCGCGCAGGCGCAGTCGGCGCTCGTAACGGCGCGCGCGCTCATTTTAAATCACATGTACTTGGTATATTGATTATCTCAGCTTAATATGAAGATAAATTCGATCTTTTTTTTCATATTAAAGGGGTTGGAGCTCGTCTCGATACTTACGAATTGAACATCTGAAAAAATATTAAATGTAACTGGAAATTTAATTTTATGTTTGAAAAATATTATATTTTCAATGTTACATTTATTAACTATATCTATTTGAAATTGTTTTAGTATTACTAAAATATATAGTTTATTATATCGTAATATAATAGCTTTTTGTGTATTATACAAAAAATAAAAATGCAATTTTCAAAAAATACAGTGGAGAAAGGACTATATAAGTAAAACGTAGGTATATTTTCATGTATGTTCTATAAACTTTTTATTACAATAATTTGTTACACAAGTAACGCAACCTAATACGATATACTTATTATTACTGTACAAAAGAACTTTTTTACAGGTACATATAGATAAATACAAATACGTCGAAGAATCATTCTTTTTTGCGCCTCTTTATATGTTGATCGTGCGTCTCAATAAAATCATCACAGTGACTTATTTTGTCACCGTCTCCATCACCGTCGCCGTCACCGTTGCTATCATCGTCGCTATCATCACCGTTGTCGCTCTCGTTATCATCAGTGTCGCGTTTCTCACAATTACTGCCGGTGATGAAATCTACACGATTGGATTCGATATCAAAATTTAATTGATTTTCTTCCGGTATATCAATTACTCTTTCTTCACAATTTGCATACGATTTGCCGTGGCAGCCGGCACATAGACGGGAGCATCGTAATCCATGCTTCCTACAGCTGCAAGTTTTGTTCTTGCACCCCGATTCACATCTGCAAGTGATTGTTTTCAGTAATTCATCGGGTATCAATGAATCTTCAGTGGGTTTTGGTTGAAGTACATGAAGTGTTGCTTTCCATCCCCACTATGCAGCGTCAATTTCATTTCCAAGCCACATTTGAATTTGATAAAAAAACCCGGAAAGAATGTTGCTTTGCAGCTCCTTCGGTTGGAGGTAGCGATTCTAGCTTACAAATTTTTTTGAGAGTTGATTTTTGAAAATGGACAAATCGTAAATCATTTAAACTTTCTTTCTCTTTCTTTGTACTATACATTCTAGCAATAATTTAATTGCCTTTTTCTTGTATATCACGTTGACTAGCATTTTTATTATAGAATGTTTTAACTAGTGTTTGCAAATTTTTAGTATCAAGCAACAATTTTGTTAATATATTTTTACCTTGCTTGTAAACGTGGTATCGCAGCCGGTGAAAGCATGTAAAAAAAGAACGAATTCTTGTAATTCTAAGTATTTAAAAGAATGATTAGAATACAATTGTTGTGCTATTTTGCCTCTGCTAGGCTTCAAAAATAAAATATCACTGTCTTTCGGAGCTAAGTGAGTTAACAAAACTAAAAGATCGACATTTTCTCCTACGATTATTATATTGTTATCATTACGCTTGAGATTAATCGCTGTATTAATAATTAAACAATCGGCATCTTCTTCTGCGGGTTTTGTTAAACAACCTACTTTGTGGAGCTCTTCGCGCAATAAAATAATTAAGTTTGTTTTATTGTTTTCGCTTGCTAAAAACTTGTCTTGTCTAAATGAAATCTTTGTATTTTTGTCAAAGTTTATATCTCGACCAAACATTTTATTTTGTCGGCGTAAGCGCTCGGCTGATTTGGTGCCACTATGAGAGTACCCATCAAAAACAATGCAACAATTTTTTGTATAATACTTTAAAACATATCCAACGTATTGCTGTAATATTGCATCAACGGTATCGTGCATGTGCCAAACAACTCGATGAAGGAGGAATCCACCATTGACTATATAAAAAACATTTTCTGTCGGCGCTGTCGGTATAGTAACAAAATTATCGTAAAAACCTGATTTTCGTGTTTTTCGCATCCCTTCTTCATCAAACAATGACAGTGGATAAGGAGCCAGTTTATAAGTCAAAAATTTTTTCATGTCACTTTTACATTCAATATTTAATGAAAGTCGCTGAAAAATTAATGTAGGGTCGATAACTTCTATTTCGTTATTTATTTTGATTGATGAACTGACCGCATTTAGTGATAAAACTTTATTTTTTCTCCGAAGTTTTACAGTACCGAAATTTTCACCGATAATTTTATCAATACAAGAAGTACCTATTTCAAGCGCTCTGTGGCAATTAATTTTTTCATCGTCAATAATACCAGTACTAATAGAAACAATATTATTTGTTACGGGGAATGGATCATGGCTTTGGATATTCGAGAACTTGAAGTATCTACATGCGGCTCAGAAGTAGAGTATGAGACGTTACAGAAGTTTTCCATGGCATCTGATACCTCCACTAAAACGACCATAGACTCGATCCATTTACAAAACACATTTTCTGTCATGCCGAGATCATGTGTTAAGCCTCCACTGGTTTTCATAGGCCTCATCGACATTTGTTCAATCGTCATATCTGACCATATACCCGAACGATACTTGTCAGAACGCCTCATTGTAAAACATCCTATGTTTGTAAATTTGTCAAATTCAAAAATATCCATACGATTTTCTAATGCATACATTTCTGTAGATATAAATGGCCCGATTTCGCATATAAAAAGTGCCCACTCGCGTGGAAATAAGGTAGCATTTTCTGCATACTGTTTAAATGAAGCGTCCAATTTCCTGTTCTTTCCGCCTCTATCAATTGTTTTGCGATTTCTAATCTAATCTTCAAAAGAAATATTTTACTCTACCAGTATCAAAATAATGTTTTTATCAATAGATGACACGCTCATGAATACGATAAAAGCTGTATTTAGTGAAAACAATAATTATTTTCTGTACAATTAGGTGTCCAAGTTTTGGTCCCATATTTTTACGAGGGACTAGTAGTGGGACACTCAAAATATACAAATTATAATTATATTCAGTGATTGCAAACTACTTTAAAGCTTACTAAACAAGATATTAAATAACAATCAATAATGTCAACTCTAATGCATTTCGGAAAAAGTGGATTTTGGAAATCTATAACTTTTGTTAAAATTAAAACCTTCAAACGTTAAAAAGAAAAGTTATAAATACGTCTGAAAAACATTGGTAAAACGTTCTCAATATCCGGAGATTCGTTCCACATAAGACGTTGTAAAATCGTTTTTAAAACGTTTGAAAAAGGTCTGTTGAATGGTAAAAATTTAAACGTTTTTAGAACGTCTTATGTGGAACGAATCTGCGGACATTGAGACGTTTTACCAACGTTTTTCAGACGTATGTAACATATTTTTAAAAACTTTAGAAAAACGTTATGTGTTATCAGGGCTATAACCTCAAGAAGTGGGGTTACGGGTCTCTGTTTATCAATTTTTGTGATTTTTAATTGACCGATTATTACCGAACTACAAAAGCATGTAATTCGAATAGAATTATCTTATGAATTGAGAAATGAGCTTTCTTGTATTTGTTTGCAGAATGGTAACGAATAAAGCTACTTAATAACTGTCCCAGTATTGGTGCCAATTGCTTGTCTCAGAACTAGGTTAACTCAAAACACCGCGTCCCGTCTAATTTTTAAATACGTATTTAATAAAATCGCTAAAACAACTATTAATTTTGTTTATAAGCATACTGAACATGAGCCGAAATATTTTTTGTCTATTAATATGCCAAATTTACTTAATTCATGAGTATAACAGTTTGCTAAAGTATTTAAAACGCAAGCAAAATGACGTGTTCATACGTGCTTTATCCGCAGCTTTTAAGGAGTACTTTTGTATTACTTTTATGAAATGCATAATGTTTTGGAATAAAAATAAATAGTGCGAGTAAATAAATAAGAAATTCAAATATATTACTTTTATGATTATGTTAAGACGTAACAAACAATCAACATAATCTATTACTGTCTTAGTATAGGACACGCTTTTGACATTGTCACAGTAATGGCTATTTTACGTTAGTTTGTTTCATCATTTATGGTAAAGAAAATTGGTATTACGAAAAAGGCCTAAGAATAAAAATATGTGCGCTTTAATTGAATGTAAAAATGAGGAGACGAAAATGAACAAATTAACGTAAAAAAATTGCGAAGAAGTAAAAAAAAATACGGAGACCGCTATGTGGCGTGTGTACTACGTTGGATATCGCCCTTCATTTAGCCATCATAGGCGGTGTACCTTTGCGTCGCCAACTGTGCGGCCGGCAGTTCTAGGTAGCCGACAAAGACATCCGAGTGCAAGTGTGGGCCGGTTCAAGACCTGACCTGCAATCGTCCGTTCTCCAGCGTCATGCGAGGGCCATCAAATCTACATCGATATCATTACAAAGACAATGTACGGCTTAGTCCCTTACTTTCCTTTAATTTTCCCGGAAGATTCAGCAGGTATACATTCAAAATCCCGGTGGAAAGAAGACATGATGTGATTATACAAGTCTCCCCAACCCTCGCCATTTATGGCTAATGTACTTTCAATGACCATTAATGGTTTTGCCGTTTTAGAATCAACTTTCTATAAATTAGCTCACCTCTTGCCAGGACGATTTAGTTGGCTTGAAACTTCAGACGAATAGTTGCAAGTTCAATTTCTACAGAGAACGTGTCGAAGATGTGCGATTCCACCACGAGCAAGCTAGCAAGCTCAACGAATGTAGAGGTCATCAAGGCGAGCTACACCTGGACCATCTTCTCGATGGGGGACAACAATGAGTTCGAGTGGCGCCTGCGACTGTACCCGGTCGGTATGGATGGAAGCTCCAAAAACCACATCTCCCTCTATCTGGAGAAGATCTCGTCCACCAAGTCGAAGATCATCATCAACTTCGACTTCTCCATCATCAAGGCCGACGGATCCAAGCACATCCTGGCCTCGCACAAGAAACGCAGCCACGCGCTCTGGATTTCGCTGGGACAGCCCAAATTGATAGAAAGGATTCAACTGCTGGACAAGAGATCTGGATTTCTAGAGCATGACAGACTTAGGATAGTATGCGAGGTAAGGACAGAATTGGAATTAAAATTATAGTTTTGAAAATGAATTTGGAAAATTTAACATAAATTAATCGATAAGATTGTTTTTGTGTAAAAAGTTGCTTTTATTATTATTATTAATGTAAAGTTTCCTCATTTATTTCAGGTGACAATTGGCACGGGCAACGTACTTAGTCAGCCGACGTCGGAGGAGCCGGAGCCGATGAGAAGCGAGGCCGAGCTGGGGCACGAGATAGAGAGCCTGCTGAGGAGCAAAGCCCACGCCGACGTGACGCTGCTGGCCGGCGGGGCGCGCTTCGAGGTGCACAGGGCGATCCTGTCGGCGCGCAGTCCCGTCTTCGCCGCCATGTTCGAGCACGACACGAAGGAGCAGCAGCAGCGCGAGTTCGAGATCCTGGACATCGACAAGGAGGTACTCGAGCAACTGCTGTGCTTCCTCTACACGGGCCGCGTGGAGAAGCTCGGTCCGGTCGTCGACAGACTGCTCGTCGTCGCACACCAGCACGCCCTCGAGGATCTCAAGCTCACGTGCGAGAGGTGGATGGCGAAGAACTTGACGATCGCGAACGTGTTCGACACCCTGATCCTCGCGCACAGGTACAAGGCGGTCACCCTCCGGGAGCACGTCATCAATTTCACGAAGGTGAACGGGGTGCAACGGGACGACTATTTCGAGAGCCAAGAGCCAAACTCCGACAACGATCACGCGCAGACGGAGATTGCCACCTCAACCTCGCTGTACTTTTTGAACCGTCGTTGATGTTTGAACTAGGATAGGATTTTAATTGTCAATTCTTATATGCGGATAAGAATAAACTTTAAATGTAATAATTTACTTTAAATGTTTAAATAATTTGTGCGTTGTAATGTTATATAATAAATAAATAATTATAATAAATACAAATAGTTTCTTAATTTTTTCTAATACCATGTTACCTTTTGTGAAATAAATGGAAAAAATTATAATTAATATGTCAAATTATTATATTCTTTATTTTAAAGTATATTTCGATTAACAATCTAGGCTGCTCTTCTATTCTCTGATAATTATTACATGTGATACTTGCGTTAATTTAGAAACATTTTTTATTAAAGATTGGAATGGTCGTATGATGTTAATACGAACACTCGTTTCTTAAAAATGATTTGAACATCTATCTTTGATAAAATTTCGATGATTGCTTCTAACAGCAAATTGCAGATGAGATTTTTAGAGTGTCACATACACTCTTTAACAAAAAATCTACTATATTTATTAGAAAAACAGAAACAACTACTCTGCGGGCAAATACCCCTCCCAGCATTGAATTAAACTGTTAATTCATAAAATATGTAAATGTAATTAGTATTAAAAATTCAAATATTTTTCGTATTTATTCTGCAAGTTTCTCGTAAACTTGTTAAACGGATAAAACATACACTTTAATAAAAAATCTACTATATTTATTTGAACTACAGAAACAACTACTCTGCGGGCAAATACCCCTCCCAGCATTGAATTAAACTGTTAATTCATAAAATATGTAGATATATTTTAACATTAAAAAACCAAACATTTTTAGTATTTATCCTGCAAATTGAAGTTTTTTTTTTCCTTTTTTATAGCAATAAAGGGAAAACCATTTTAAAGTAGGTTCAAAGAAAACAATCAAATTTAATTACTTTTTTCATACCTGTAACGTTTGTGTACATTATCGTATTTTATATTTACTGTTAAATTTATAAGAAATAACAAAATTAACAAACAATTCATAAATTATTTATATTATACAAATAAAGCCTAAAAAAAATAAAAAAATTTAAACTTTGGCAATAGATAAATTTTCACGATTACTATACAATTAACCGCCCCCATCCTCCTCCAAACCCGTGCAGGTCGGCGGTTTTGGGAGCCGAAAAAGGTGATTTATACGACTTTGTTTTTTAACTATATTTATCAATATAAATGACTTGACACCATGTGCAATAGCTTAAACTGTAGCTTTCGGTCCGTAGATTTGAATTATGTACAAACTGTTTTAATGTCGATGCGATTTTTATTAAATATGTAGCTGTTTCACAATACAATAACAAAAGTTGCAATTTTCGCACCTGTATCTTAAAGTACTTAACAAAGCTACAATTTTATATACCATATTGTTTGAGCACTATTCAAGATAATGACACCTATATTAACAGTTAGCTTCCACGAAAGATAGCAGCTGTACATTCTCCATATCGTCGGGGAAACATAAAGGAAAGTAGGGGATTAAGCCGTACATTGTCTTTGTAATGATATCGATGTAGATTTGATGGCCCTCGCATGACGCTGCAGAACGGACGATTGCAGGTCAGGTCTTGAGCCGGCCCACACTTGCGCTCGGATGTCTTTGTCGGCTACCTAGAACTGCCGGCCGCACATTTGGCGACGCAAAGGTACACCGCCTATGATGGCTAAATGAAGGGCGGTATCCAATGTAGTACACATGCAACATAGCGGTCTCCGTATTTTTTTTACTTCTTCGCAATTTTTTAACGTTAATTTGTTCATTTTCGTCTCCTCATTTTTACATTCAATTAAAGCGCACATATTTTCATTCTTAGGCCTTTTTCGTAATACCAATTTTCTTTACCATAAATGGTGAAACAAACTAACGTAAAATAGCCATTACTGGGACAATGTCAAAAGCTTGTCCTATACTAAGACAGTAATAGATGATGTTGAATTTGTTACGTCTTAACATAATCATAAAAATAATATATATTTGAATTTCTTATTTATTTACTCGCACTATTTATTTTTATTCCAAAACATTATGCATTTCATAAAAGTAATACAAAAGTACTCCTTAAAAGCTGCGGAGAAAGCACGTATGAACACGTCATTTTGCTTGCGTTTTAAATATTTTAGCAAACTGTTATACTCATGAATTAAGTAAATTTGGCATATTAATAGACAAAAAATATTTCGGTTCATGTTCAGTGTGCTTATAAACAAAATGAATATTTGTTTTAGCGATTTTATTAAATACGTATTTAAAAATTAAATGTCCTGGTTTTGGAAAATTTGTTTATGTAGTAGCCTATACCGGGACAGATATTTCCACGTGGATTTTATCATGATGTTACTATAAATGTCGTAGTACAGTATTAAAGACATTATTTATTGACTTTATGCTCGTATCCAAGTAATTATAGAATGTAGAAAACTTAGTAAAATCATGTATTTCATACTGAGCAATATAACCTCGAATATAACCTAAGATGTCAGATTCAATCGCTTGAGTTCGGCCGCATAAAATTTTCATTGTCCCAGTATTGGCTTCGTTTGTCCCACTTTAGGATTAACCCCCAAAAATCTTGTCCCTCTAAAGGGCAAACTGATTGCCTACGAAAACATATTTTTATGAACTGTATTAGATGTTAATACGTAATTTTATTTTTGAAATCAATTAAGCAATGTATTAGCAATTTGTTATATATTATATCTTACAAAAAATAACAGTTTACTATTTCTTAATCATGCTTATGTGAGTTAGGTTGTCGTAAGCGTTCCAGCAATGGCCATTTTACCTTAGATATATATATAAAAGAAAATCATTTTTCGCAAAGACTACGCATTCGAATCAAATTTTCTTATCATACCGGAGCACTTGAATCTAAAATTAGTACATATAATCACGTAATTTTGCTAGTTTCCGATTCTGATAACAATTCAAGTGTTTCGCCCTTCAACAAATATAGCGATCCTAAAAAGAATACTTGATTCTAATGCGTCTTTTCTGAGATAATAAAAATCAAAAATTTAACAAGAGTACGCAGCTGAATACTGCCATCTATATCCTCCAAATACATTTCTTTCTGCTTTATAACAGGTACCGCGTTCATTATACGACGCGTACATTTCTCGTCCAACTCCCACGTCCATTTTTACCACCTGCAATCACACACACACACACACATACACGCGCGCATACTACTTACACTCCTACATGCAGCTACACATATAGAACTCCGCCTCGTCTCTCTCGCGTCGTCGACTCTTATTGCGCGTGCACTTGCTGGAGCTCGAGTATGTATATACCCCTTTAAACTCAAATCTACACCTCCTCCCCCTCATCCGACGTTTATCAAACCTTTTTGCGCTTACTGGGTCATAAAAGGATGCATTAGGTTACAGTCGTCAGTTGCGCTCACTCTCTCTCTCTCTTGCCAGCATCAAAGATCCCCGCAGAGCGAGATGCCGAATAGGACCCGGAGGACGCGCGTGCACGAGCGTAGAAGCGTATAGGTTAACGTCGTTACATGGGTCGACATTGTAATTAGAAGCGCGCGAGTCTCCCCTTAGGCTGGCTCTACAACAGGGTGTTTACTCGTGTTTGAGGATGTTTGAGCCTGCTTGTGCCAGATGGAATATATAGTAATTTCCAAAATCCCAACTATGCACTGTAAAAAATCATTGTGGAATTTTACTACTCGTTTCGTAATTTTACGACTGTGTACGTAAAAACACCATTGGAATTGTATTATTACCAAAATTGGTAAATTTACCACTTTGAAAATGGGTCGGTTTGTTACCTACTTTGGATATGGTGATTTTACCAACGGAAACGGTGTGATAATTTCGCAACAGTAGTAGTAAAATTCACACATGCATTGTAAAAGTACCACATATAGAACGTTTGCGCTGACGCTATCTTGGACGCAGGAGAAACTGTCAGTTAGCTTCCGAAGTATGTTGTATGACAAACCAGAAATTAAGGTTAGAGACAGTCTATAGGCTGTTGAATAAAGTATAAGATAGTAATTAAATACACTGTTTAAGAGTGACAAAGTGTTTCGAAATTTCTAATTGTCTGCATAGTCAGACTAAAATGACCAAAAGGCAATGAATTTGTGAAGTGAAGTAAAAAAATTTCAATTCTCTCGCGTATGATACCAGAAACATGTTCAAGTAGTTTATCAAAAAATACCAAACGTATACATTACTAAGATGAAGCCGTATACCGCTTAATTACTGTTTTATCGACATTCACGTTATTGTTAATATTTATATTTATACATTTCTAGATTTTCTGGAATTTTTTGAATCATGCCAAACATATTGTTTTTGTAACTGGTATAAAAATTAAGAAAAGTTTTGAAATAAGTATTATTAAAAATGTACGTAAAATTTCTATTCTTAACCTTAATTTCACCATGTTCATTGAAATTTTACTATTCGGATGGTAAAATTACTACTTCGGTAATGAATTTCTACTCCTAATCCCTCTACTCCTAAAATTACTACCCTCCGTATGGTAATTTTATTTCCGTACGGTAATTTTACTACCCTATGGTAATTTTAGTATTGTTTCGGAAAATTTACTACTTTGGAAATAGGTCGGTTTGTTACCTACTTCCGATGTGGTAATTTTACTACTCATATTTTTGATAGTGTAGAAAGAAAAAAAATGTTCAAAAAAGAACAAATTCACCGTTCTGTTCTGGTTCTTCTTTCTCTCTATAGTTAGTCCCATGGAAGAATTTACTCTCGGCAGAATACTGTTCGAGTATTAGTTGCCGGCACTACCAGTATTTGCAAATGTTAGAGGCCCAGCACTGAGATATAACGGGGATGATAAGAACGGGACGGTACAACACTTTTCTTCTTGATATATTCAAAATTGTACAAAAAATATAAATTTTTAGGCACACGCGAGACACTTCACTCAAAGTTTAGTGTAATAATCATAACTACAGCTTACTATTGCGCGGCCGAAAATTTCACGTAAGCTTAGTAATCGTCGTACATTAAATTAATATTTTATTAAAAATTAGCCTAAAAAGTAGGTTAAGTTACGCTTGACGATTTCGCAATGTTTTGTTTTCTTTCAATATCGGTAAAAAGTATTGCACCGACTCTGAGACGTTTTTCGGGCCAACGTCGATTCTTTTTACCAGCCCATTCTTATCAAAACGATATAATCCCTTTATTGTTTCAGCACCGAAAGATAATTTACCGGTATACAATATTCATCCAGAATCGGCCCGAACTATCACTGCTGGCAAATTCTTTCATGGGGTATTCCAGAAAATTACTAGACACTCCATCCGGCACACACAACGCCCGAACATCCTCAAACACGAGTAAACAGCCCGTTGTAGAAGCAGCCTTAGCCGAGCTCCCGCGGCTCTGGCTCGACAGTACGGCACATACGTGTAATATGCGCGCAAGCACGCGTGTGTTCGCGCGTGTACAAGTCTGCAGGTGTACGTGCGTGTGCGCGACCGAGGGCGCGATTGCGCCAACACGAGCGGTATGAGCACAGCTCGCCGTCGTCTCTCTGTCTCTCGCTGGACCGAGCGAGGCGCGCGCGTGTATGTG
The DNA here is from genome assembly GCA_949152435.1 of Gastracanthus pulcherrimus. NCBI lineage: Eukaryota > Metazoa > Arthropoda > Insecta > Hymenoptera > Pteromalidae > Gastracanthus > Gastracanthus pulcherrimus. Next base: position 2,151,524 of record OX424573.1, on the reverse strand, counting down.
CGTGGCATGGGTGTACGTATAGGTAATGAGTACTTCAGTACTTGTAGTACGGGGATACAGTGGTATGGAGAGAGAGAGAGAGAGAGAGTCCAAGGTCTACCAAGCGTGATTCGCGTGATTTGTAGCGTCTGACGTGCGCGCGCCGGTGAGTCTGCTCGCTTTGCGCTTATTTTCCGAATTGCGCTCATTTCTCTCTCTCTCTTTCGGTCTTTCGGTCTCTCTTTCGTATCCTGCGATTGGATTCTGGACCTGAGTTACTTTAAGATTGTACTGATGGGTATACAATCAGTGTCAAAAGTTAGATTTTCATATGAAATTGACTGTGAATAAGAGTATTTTATATTTTCCTTATTATTGACTAATAAGGAGAGTATTGTACATCTGTGAAACGGAATTATGATGAGGCTTTGGCAAGTGTTTTCAGATATCTAAAAATTAAATCCCGGCACATATACAGTTTGGGAGTAAGCACTTTTGCAATCGATGTATTTTTGTAAGTATTATCATATTCGATAAAGGAGTTTATTAGGACATTATGTAAAATATACACAGAGAGAATTTTCTAATAAAAGTTATAACGAAATTCAGGGTAAAAAAATAACCATAAAACTGGGACAGTCCTACTTTCTGGCACTTTTTACTGACATTTTACTAAAAACTTTACCTCATTGACTACAAATTTTACTGCACAGACTATAAATTTTACCGCACTGAATGGTAAAATTTACCTGATTTGAGAAAAAGAAGACAGCTGATAAAGGAAACAACTGAGCGTGTACACATTTTAGGTTAACTCAAATATAAATGTGTATAATGTACTTATTTAAGTATTAATGATACTGCTACAACAATTGGAAGAAAATCCAGAGTTTTAAAACATATTTCGTAAAAATTTTACCACAAATTTTGGTTTTCTCTGAGATTCGTACAGGGAACTTTTACTCTGCGGCAGGCAAATTTTACCCTTCAGTACGGTAAAATTTATCGTAAATATGAATAAAAACTGCCGGAAAGTTAGAGTGTCCCAGCTTTATAGTCATTCACGGTAATTTTTACTGCAAATTTCGTCATAATTTTTATTAGAAAATTCTCTCCGTGTATGAATCGCAAAAGTAGGTAATAACTTCGATCATAACAGAGTAATAATCAAAACTAAATGTCTCATATTTCACTAAAACAGCGCACAATTGACGAAAAATTGCTCTTCTCTTGAGCAGAATAACCTCTGTTAATTCCAATTACGGACAGGTGTTACGCTTTATGTTTATGTAACTACAAACACCTCCCCAGAACTTGATCAAACTCCGTTTCCTTCATGATGTGGACTGTTCTTGTTAATACAACATTGAAGAATGCTCTAGTGAAAAACATGAACGTTTAAAATAGACAATTGACTTAAAAAAATTGCAAATAATTTGGTTATTTAAATAGTTTCTTGAAAATAATATTTCATCCATTTGTTTTCAGAACAATTTTAATGATTCATATAATTCTAAAAAAAGTTGAAAATATAATTAATACATTGTCTTAATTATACGTTTCATGAAATATCAACTTTTGACATTGATTGTATAGCCAGTACACCTTAACGATTGCTGCGTGCGTCGTGGAATTCGCGTTTTTCTCCTGTGTCTATGTAGAATTGAGTGATGCAGGTGGTGGAGTTTTGTATTTTTTACACTTGCTGATGAGGGGAAAAAGGAATGAAATGGTTTTTCCTCGGCTTTTCTTCTTGTTCTTCTTTTCTTTTTACGAAAGAAGAACTGATGTATTATTTTTATAGGCACGTTGAATAATGGCATTTTCTTGTTAAGCCGGCGAGATTCGTAATGTTGTTGTTCTGGATAGAGGTGGAGGCGTATAATGTATCGAGGATACGGGATAATTATAATGAAGCGAGTCGAACGTTAATGACGAAAAGTGTAGTAAAGAAAATGTAACCACCAAGGGAATGAAATCGAGGTCACGAATCGCGCGCATGAGGCGATGAAAAAATCAGGTTTATGAATATTATTTGTCGAAGTAGTGTGTGAAAAGTATTATTATCGTTCCATGTCAACTTACTACGTATGCAAATATATCATATACGCGATATTTTCTGCAATTATAGACGGGGAATAAATCATTTTTAATAATTAGTCCGACTGCATTTTGCAATAATTGTAATCTTTGTCGTATATACCATAATAAAAGATGCTGCACATGGCGGTTGTAAAGCCGAGGAATTTTTTAATGAATCTCAAAAAGTCTAATGAACTTACAGATTGTCGTAACTGCTTTACGGTCGACACTTTCGGGATCTTTAAACTCTTTAATCCCACCCGGAGACGTGACACCGCTTCCACTTAATTCCTTTGACATCTTTCACAAAGAGTAAAATACGAGCAAGTTTAACGAGTTTTTATGGCGTACTTTAAATTTGATTAAAAATGTTATTACAGAGTAAATTAATTAATCTGAGATTATTTTCTTTTATTGTACTGTCAAAAAAACATTGCGCTAATTTATTAAACTGTAAATAGACTTATCATGAAAATTATAAGATAAAATTATACGAAAAATTTAGTCAGAAATAACAAATTTTTAGCGGAAGAAAGCGAGTGATAAATAACGGATTTTACTTGTCAAACTAGAAGTACTGAGATAAAAACGTCAAAATTATACTTTGATAGAAATTTAAACGTATACAAGCGCATTTAAAAACTGGTCTAAAAGTAGATTAATTTCTTATGGTTCTCGGTAACTCTGCTCCTAACGGCAAACACTTGCGGCTGCTGAGAGACTGTAAACAGTTAGTCGGACTAAAATATTCTCGAATCTTGAAAATATGTATTTTAATCTTTACGACTTCTGCGCAGTCGATGCAAATACTTAAAAACTGCACAAAATTGTTAACATTGTTATTTCGTCTCATAAAATCATGAAATATTATAAAACTAAATAATTAAAACACTTCAAATATAAATTATTTTAAATGACTTGGCAGCCGGAGAGAGGTAAACATTTTAGTTGTTTAAAGAAAGAAAAAGAATTACATTTTTTAATTATATTTTGAATAGTGCCGTTGAATAAATTAAACTGATTTCCACATCCAAAAATCTGGATTCCGATCTTAAAGGGTTAATACCTCGCTCATGTTCTCAATATTTATGAAAAATCATTTAGTATAATATAGTCACCGTTAGACGAATTTTATTCGAGAGAAATCAAATCTATTCAACACCGATTTTTTACGTGTATTGGCATTGCTCCAATTGTCTATATTCGATCATGATTACTTAAGCATAGCCATAAATATACTGTTTGTAAATTAGTCATTTTTCGAATATCATAGACGCTATCAGGTATATATATATATATTTTATAAATTGTTAGAAACTGCTTAGATGCAGCTGATTTAGTAGGTATGTAAAATGGCTTTTCACATTTTGAAAAAAAATGAGTGAAAAGATGAGTATATAATCAATTAGAATTTCAATAATATCAGCAAAAGACAGAATTCTTTAAAATATGTCGACTTGCGTTACTTAAAGTATAGCATGTTTCGAATTTGTAATAAAAATCATGACTTAAGCTTTCATTTTTCAGAGAGTTATTATGTTTGATAGCGATAAAGTTACCGAAATATATTTCATTTCTTTAATATATTTCGTTTATTTACTTTATTTATCAATGTTTTACTTTCTCAAAGAGAAAGCTTTGCAACGAAGAAAACTTTTTAATCCAAGATGTTGATGTACTCTTATTATTTTGAGGTTGCTGAAACAGAAAAAAAGTATTTTTAATATTTCTGTATATGTATGTATGTAGGCATATGTGTAATGCTGTATGTGAGTGCGTGTATGAGTGCCAATGTGTGTATTTGTGTGTGTGTGGGTATGTGAGAGGGTGTGTGAGTATGTGTGTATGTGTGTGTGTGAGTGCGTGTGTGTATGTTCGTGTTTGTGTGTATTCATGTGTATGTATAAATATGACAAGAAAATGGATTCACTATAGCTGATTAGATTTTAGAATCAATTAGATAATATTTAGTAATTAATTTAATAAAAACAATAATTTTGAAAATATAAAAAAAAAGTTTCTTGGCATATATTTTTAAAATAGACGTAATTTTTGTTTGATTTATATATAGAGTATATATTATATATTAAATGTAATAAATACGATTTTTATCATTTCTTAAATTTTTTTTTAAAATAGGTAACAAACGTCTCTAACAAATTAGTATTTGTCGCTTAAATTTGGTATGCATTACAGGTATCAACAACCTTACAAGTTAATAAGAGATTACAACTAATTGGATTCCGGTAAGTTCTACTTAAGAAAAAATAATATGTAAAAATTTTCTTTTTTATTAGCAAAGAATTTAGAAGATAGCGGTACGATTCCTAACTGACAGGGCTTGAACCATTTTTTAAAATTTATAATAGTTCGTAATTGTGTGTAAAGAAACTCTGAAATTTGAATTAAGGTATCTTTGAAAAATCATACCATGCTAAAAGCACATAACAGTTATAATTCTTTTCCTTTTTACGTCTCGTTAAAAAGAGCAGGTTTTGTTAAAAAAAGAAATGTGATACGCTTTTTGTAACGCATGTTGACGTAGTGTACACCAACAAATTCTTACAATCTAATAAACAAAAAATGTAATCCAAAATAACCCATTCCCCAAAATAATCGATCAAAATCAACATCGCGCCCATTAAAAATACAAGCCAATAAAACATCCGACTACCGCGCGCTTACCCAACCGAGCAATCCCATCGCGCACGCGAAATCATTGTCGCATATATACCTATACCCACAAAACGCGCCAAACGCTGCACCCAACGCAAAAGCGTAGATATAACAAACCCAAATTGCACCGCGTCGCGCGGTAGCCCCAGCCGAAGGCTCGAGAGAAAAAAAAACCCGCACACACATCGGAACGTACGTGCGCGCACCGCGCGACCCGTATACATTGCGCAACGATCCTCGCTGCAATCCGCGAAAAACCAGTTTACCATGCGCTATATATACGCGCAGCCGAGAATCTTCAAGCGCAGCCACATACTTCCAGAGCCCATAAGAGAAAACGAATTATCAGCGGCTCGCGCGTTCTAAACACCTATATCTCTCTCTCTCGAGAGAGAGAGCGCGCACCGGCACGTATATACAGGTATACAATGGGCGTGCAAAAATAGCCACGTGCACGCGCAGCTGTAGCAGTCGCGCAGCGGCAGTCGATCCATCAGCTGAGGCTAAGCGTTTTCATGCGCGGACGGAATGTAGATACATAATATGTGTGGAAGGTGCACGGTGCAGTTTCTCGCTGTGCGCGAGCGCGAATCCCCGGGGTCCAGTTATGCGTGTATCGCTGCGTTTGTAGTGTGTCCGTAGCCAGGGTGTAAGAGAAGTTTGGACATCCCTGTATATCTCGAAAGGAAAGCGTTATTGCTGAAAGTTTGAGGATTTTATGAAATTATAAGTATAGAGCAGAGTTGGGTTCATGGGGATCATAACGTATTTAGGGTTTTTAATTTCAAATATAATAGCGATCACAAAAGTGGTGATACTTTAAGCCTGTATAGCTCACATGATGTTTTGGACTTTATGGGCTTATTATCAATTTGTCTCATTAGGAAGTAAAGCCATCTACTAAGAAATAACTGCACATTTAGAGCAATTGTATTTTATCACGAAATACAGAAATTAAGCCCGTCAGGCCCAAATAAACTGTTGCGGGAAGTCACCTGTTTGAACGTAAAATTTTGCGTTCAATATGACTCTGCGATTAAAAGGAAGGGTTTCTAATTGAAAAAATTGAGTTTGTACCAGGTAAGACCCAAAATATGAATATTTCATCTGATTGCTCATTTAAAATCCCGAAACTTTTCAATTTAATGTTTTCAGCAAACACGCTTTCCTCCCGACATTTTCGAGCGCTTCCATACTTTTCTTACACCTTGTATACGATTGTTTATAGAAGAGTATTCATACAGGTTATATTCATATAGCTTCAGAGAAAGAGAGAAAGTCTGCCTCTTCTCCTGTATCCTCTTGCGTTCGATAATTCATTTCGCGCTGCGCGCAGCATAGGATGGTTCTTCGCGAAGTATATAGTCGCCTGGAGAGAGCTTAGAGATCCCGCTACAACTGCGCGCACTTGCAGTTTAACTGCACTCGAAGACCGCTGTAGTATTTTATGCGTGTATGGATATAGAGAGAATTCCGCGAGGAGCAGCTGGATCGTCGGCGATGATTGATTGATTGATTGATTGATTGATCGATCGATCGATTGATGGAAAATTATGGCTGTTCGGCGATGCATTGGGAAAAGTTCGTTAAGCGGTGACTCGTGCAATCTTTTAGGCCATTATTTATCGCTGGCGTTAATTAAAAGATTTGCTTTAGGTTGCGTACGTAGGTACTTATTGTTCGAATCATTCATCTCGAAACATTTTTTATTAAATTATGCTAACATTATTATCGCGCTTAAAATGCTTACTGTAATTCTACTAACTCTACTAACTACACTGGTGGATTTTATTCTAGAAATATAATTGAGTGTAATTCACTTTGTAAGCGTTTTAAGTGAAAGATGTATTCTTAGCTGCGTGAATATATACTCCGAGAGAAGAGACTATTTTTCATATATTTATTATTCTTTTATTTGTGGGGGTTAGAAAGAAAGAAATTTCGATAATTTGAAATCAAAGTTGAGAATCAATCGATCAACCGCATATATATGGACGCTGATGTTTATTAGAGTAACCGAATAAAAATTTGCTCTAAAAATGATACCCAACCTCTAGGGTATTTTGGTATGCTGTATCGATTTCCGGGGTCAGTTTTGACGTACAAGTCTTAAATTAATATTAACCGAGATCTTTATTAAGTATGAGATCTACAATAAGAGAATGTTTAAAATTAGTTTTTACAAATTGTCACTTCTGGGATAAAGTAGGATGGGTTATAGTAAATAAAATTAACACATGCAATTCAAATTAAACTTAAAATACATTAAAATAAGAAAGCCCTTAAAAGGCTAAAAGAACCGTCTTACAATTTAATTTAAATATTGCTGAAATAATTATAATATGAATATGCGAAAATATGTAAACAATATTCTAATTAGCTAACTAAACTATCGCGTAATCTAACAAATGTGAAGCTACTATAGCAAAGGGCTAGAGTGAAGTGAAACATATGAAGCGTTACTCGTGCCTCGTGCCTATCGTCTGTAATCGGCGTTGCAATGCCCATTGCCTTACCGACGACTGTCGAAGAAGTACGAAGTAGTCAGCCTTTCGGCTTTCCCGTGTTGAGGTGACCTTCGCTGCGGAGACGAGCTCCCTACGAGGTCTATGATAGTCTCAGGGCGATCACGAAGTCGCCCCTAACTAGGGCCTGAAGTCAACGAATCGCACTGCCGATTCACGCGAATGAGAAATAAGCCGCGGAGGAACCATCGCCATGCTCACAATACAATAAAACATACACTATAAATGACTTCATGCTTCTTTAGCACATAATATTTATATCCGTAACAAAAATAGTGTTTACTGCAGAAGATGGTTAGACGTTTCTGGATTGACTCTATATCATACCTAATAGTCATTCATTTAAGGAACTCAAAAATACCATTATCTCAATTTATTTGAAAATGTGACTTACAGCACTATAATTTCAACCCCTACATTTGTTTCTTTAGTTAGTGAAATATCGAATAAAATTTTTAAAAATTATATAGAAAGCAGTACATTTTAATATTAAAATTAAGTTATAGACCACTTGCATTCCTGGCGTGGGGTCCGTGAATGTTCAACCGATCAGTCATTTAAGTTAAGCATCCCTTGACGTGACTGATAATTCTGTAAATAGAGTATACAAATTTTGGTGCTTTTCGCGAAAGGAAAAATGGTACTTAAATTGGACTGTCTTGTTGAGCGTCGGCTGATTCCTAGCGTAGGTTTACTTGACGGCACACGTTTTCCCCGTAGTTTACAGAGCAGTAACCTGGGAGAATTTTGCGGGATCAATGGGCTTGTAAGGTTTGGTTGATAAACACCGGGCATTTACACAGATGTGGTAGGTGCTGCTTTCCCGTTAAAAAGTCCCGTTTTATATGGAGACCTCTCAGATAAAGAAAGTTGAAGTAAAGAAGATTATCAAAATTAGGCTACAACTAACTATAGTTGAGCGGTTAAATGCTCACTCTTATTAATTAAGTCAAAAAGCTACAAACATCTCTTCGAGTAAACTCGGAAAAACAATGTCGATTTGTTTTTCTCCTAGAAAAATACGGTTCTGATATTTTTTTATCAAACTCAAATACGACCCTCCAAAGTAGCCAAAATATGTTTGAAAAACAGAAAATTTTTGTTTGGTTCATTTTCTAAGTTAGAAACAAACTGACACTATACTAAGTGCATAATACCTACATTTCGAGTGAATTTTCTCTCTTTTCTTAAGTGAAAAATTGTCTCAAAAAAGGTTCACTGCATTCCGACTAAAAAACAGTAAACGCTTCAGACGCTCAACTTTCCAAGATGAAAAAGATACGCTAGATGCATAGCCTCCATACACTTACACAGATTTACATACAAATTGACACCCGCCAACAAAACAATTTCTCATCGCCAATAAACTTATAATCTCTTATCATCCACTCATCGCTCGCGCAACCTTTACAGTATACGTACTCCCATTCTCCAACCGTACAATTCACACAACACTCGTCTGCACGTACCTATACGCCACATCTGCAGCACATTTCCAGTTTCCACGCGTGCACGCGTCACTCTTTCACGGCTCCAGTATAGCGCTGCACACGCTACGCGTCTCTGCACGTAACGCGCATTGCGGGCGAGTTTTATGCAAACAAGTATAGCCGCTCTCGCGCGCGCGCGTGTCGTTCCGCAATATCCAACCGCGTATAATATCGCGGCTATCGCTATATTGTGCGAACGCAAGAGCTTTGCGAGTCATAAGAGAGACGTAGCCGTTTTGCGGCTGCAGGGGTTTCTTTTCGCCTCGTCGTCGTCTTTCTTTGCTCGTGCGCGTGTGTTTCTTTCTCGCTTTTCTAGATCTGCGCACGTGTTGCTGGACAGTCGAGATGTGCCACGAGGCGCAGCTTCGTCGACGTCGTCGTCGTCGTTGTCGTCTTGGATAATGCCGCAGGGAGTATAAAGGCAAATATGGTAGTTTTCTTAGACGCGCGCTTTGACAAATTGTGGCGGCACTCTTTATACATTCTTGTTTCTTGCCTTTAATGGCGATGTTTGGAGGAGTTAGTGTGTATGTGTGTGGGTGTGTATGTGTACTGCTTGTGCTGATGTAAAAATGAGTATATTCATGGAGGAATTGGTTGAGGTTGTTTTATCGGGTAACGTTTATTATTAAGAAACTTGTGAGGTTGTATTTATTTTATACAATCTGTATCAAATGTTGGTGTATCACTTGGAATGGATATTCATTCAGTGTACAAATTACTTTTTCTACGTTTGGCTTCGTGAATTGATTGAAAATATCAATCGACATTGATTTGGTTGCTTCAGAAGTAATGGATTAAAGTGAAATTGAATCAATAGTAAAAAGAGTTTAATTGATTTTTTGTGATTACAAATAATAAATTAAAATTTGAGTATACATCGCAAACATATACAAAAAATCAATTAAACTTTTTAATCATTGATTTGATTTAACTTTCACGTGGTTCACGTTGTTTAGTTAAGTTTTTGCATCGTATCGATAGACCAGTAATTAATAAAACAATTTGCATCGTATCGATAGACCAGTAATTAATAAAACAATTTGCATCGTATCGATAGACCAATAATTAACAAAACAATTCTAGAATTAATTTAAAATATAGAAATAAGACATCATTATATTATAAAAAATATTTCCAGAACCTTCCTTTAAGCGAGAACTAACTTTAGGCATAAATTGTACAATCAATACAATTCATTTTTTATGTGTATATAATCTGCATAAAAAATATGGCAATACTATAAACGATAAATTGTCTACTTTCCGGATTTAAGTGTCCTATCTTGTATGCGCTCTTATTCCACTTATATAATAAAAATAAGCTTTTCAATTTTTTTTTGTTATAATGTTAGTGTATATTTAATAGAAAGTTTAGAAAATCAAATGATAGGTTCTTCGAAAGAAATGTATAATTACTCGCGGTCTAACCAATCTCGAACATGGTCTACTTTAGAATCTTCTATAGGTTAATAATCCATATAACAAAAAATGTAGTTCATGTTTTACGCCTACTAGCTATCTACATGCTGAACCAGCTATAGCATACAATATGTAAATACGTTAAATTAGACACCCATCGCTTTTCTAAAATCATTTTTCCTTGTACACATAAACGTATATTATGGGCAAGGAGGATGCTTATAAATGGCTTATGCCGGTCCCAGGTAAAATATTAATAGGGGGCCTATAAAACTTATATGAGCAGGAAGGATTTATAAAATCTTAAGTAATAAAACAAAAATTTTCTTCTGTATAAAGTTAAAGTCATAAAAAAGATTATCTTTCGACCAAAAAATTAAAACTTTTGTAACATTTTTTTACATGATTAGGAGAGGTTATAAAGAAAATTGGTATTACGAAAAAAGCAAAAGAATGAAAATATGTGCGCTTTAATTGAATGAAAAAATTTGTTAAGATAAATGTTGCTCTATGTGCAGTATTTTTCAAGTTATTGCCAAGAAACCACAATTTTGCACTAATTATTGTTAATAACAACGGAATGACCAAAATTTCGAGTTGAACGCCGAGATTTGCTTAAAGAGGAGATGAAAATGAACAAATTAACGTTAAAAAATTGAGAGGAAGTACAAAAAAATACGGGGGCCGCTATGTGGCGTGTATACTACTTTGGATACCGCCCTTCATTTAGCCATCATAGGCGGTGTACCTTTGCGTCGCCAAATGTGCGGCCGGCAGTTCTAGGTAGCCGACATAGACATCCGAGCGCAAGTGTGGGCCGGTTCAAGACCTGACCTGCAATCGTCCGTTCTTCAGCGTCATGCGAGGGCCATCAAATCTACATCGATATCATTACAAAGACAATGTACGGCTTAGTCCCCTACTTTCCTTTATTTTTCCCCGACGATATGGAGAATGTACAGCTGCCATCTTTCGTGGAAGCTAACTGTTAATATAGGTGTCATTATCCTGAATAGTGCTCAAACAATATGGTATATAAAATTGTAGCTTTTTTACGTACTTTAAGATACAGGTGCGAAAATTGTAACTTTTGTTATTGTATTGTGAAACAGCTACATATTTAATAAAAATCGCATCGACATTAAAACAGTTTGTAGATAATTCAAATCTACGGACCGAAAGCTACAGTTTAAGCTATTGCATATGGTGTCAAGTCATTTATATTTATAAATATAGTTAAAAAACAAAGTCGTATAAATCAGCTGTTTCGGCTCCCAAAACGGCCGATCTGCACGAGTTTGGAGACACGCAAAATTGAATGATTTTTTATAATACTACTTATTGTATCACAATACTCATATTTGTGTACTTACAGACGAAAACATTCTTAATTATCAATAAAATGTTTATATTCGCTTATGCATGTTATAATTATTTCTTCTTTTATCATTTTTGATACTGTTTCATAAAAGAGACACAGGTAAGAGGGTATTTCATAATAGGTACTTTTACCTTGGTAAGAATTAAAATAAATAATGTTGGTTTTTACCCCTCATCAGGGTAATTTTTCCCCTGAAGGCAGGGTACGTATACAATGATTTATATAGTAATTTTTATCACAAATTTCTCTTTTTACACGGAAACTACATGTAGGTTGTAACAATTTTATTGGTTAATAGTTACCGACCGATAAAAAAATTCCTCTTATATGAAATCTTGACTAGAAATTAATTAAGTAAGTTTTAATAAAAACTGTTTCTAAATTAACGCAACTATCACATATAATAATTATCAGAGAATAGAAGAGCAGCCTAGATTGTTAATCGAAATATACTTTAAAATAAAGAATATAATAATTTGACATATTAATTATTATTTTTTCCATTTCTTTCACAAAAGGTAATATGGTATTATAAAAAATTAAGAAACTATTTGTATTTATTATAATAATTTATTTATTATATAACATTACAACGCAAAAATTATTTAAACATTTAAAGTAAATTATTACATTTAAAGTTTATTCTTATCCGCATATAAGAATTGACAATTAAAATCCTATCCTAGTTCAAACTTCAACGACGATTCAAAAAGTACAGCGAGGTTGAGGTGGCAATATCCGTCTGCGTGTGATCGTTGTCGGAGTTTGGCTTTTGGCTCTCAAAATAGTCGTCCCGTTGCACCCCGTTCACCTTCGCGAAATTGATGACGTGCTCTTGCAGGGCGACCGCCTTGTACCTGTGCGCGAGGCTGAGGGTGTCGAACACGTTCGCGATCGTCAAGTTCTTTACCATCCACCTCTCGCACGTGAGCTTGAGATCCTCGAGGGCGTGCTGGTGTGCGACGACGAGCAGTCTGTCGACGACCGGACCGAGCTTCTCCACGCGGCCCGTGTAGAGGAAGCACAGCAGTTGCTCGAGTACCTCCTTGTCGATGTCCAGGATCTCGACCTCGCGCTGCTGCTGCTCCTTCGTGTCGTGCTCGAACATGGCGGCGAAGACGGGGCTGCGCGCCGACAGGATCGCCCTGTGTACCTCGAAGCGCGCCCCGCCGGCCAGCAGCGTCACGTCGGCGTGGGCTTTGCTCCTCAGCAGGCTCCCCATCTCGCGCCCCAGCTCGGCCTCGCTTCTCATCGGCTCCGGCTCCTCCGACGTCGGCTGGCTAAGTACGTTGCCCGTGCCAATTCTCACCTGAAATAAATGTGGAAACTTTACATTAATAATAATAATAAAAGCTACTTTTTACACAAAAATAATCTTATCGATTAATTTATGTCAAATTTTCCAAATTCATTTTCAAAACTATAATTTTAATTCCAATTCTGTCCTTACCTCGCATACTATCCTAAGTCTGTCATGCTCTAGAAATCCAGATCTCTTGTCCAGCAGTTGAATCCTTTCTATCAATTTGGGCTGTCCCAGCGAAATCCAGAGCGCGTGGCTGCGTTTCTTGTGCGAGGCCAGGATGTGCTTGGATCCGTCGGCCTTGATGATGGAGAAGTCGAAGTTGACGATGATCTTCGACTTCGTCGACGAGATCTTCTCCAGATAGAGGGAGATGTGGTTTTTCGAGCTCCTATCCATACCGACCGGGTACAGTCGCAGGCGCCACTCGAACTCATTGTTGTCCCCCATCGAGAAGATGGAGGAGTAGACTCTCTGCGACAGACAGCTGAAATTGCGGATGGTCCAGGTGTAGCTCGCCTTGATGACCTCTACATTCGTTGAGCTTGCCAGCTTGCTCGTGGTGGAATCGCACATCTTCGACACGTTCTCTGTAGAAATTTAGCTTGCAACTATTCATCTGATGTTTCAAGCCAACTAAATCGTCCTGGCAAGAAGTGAGCTAATTTATAGAAAGTTGATTCTAAAAGGGCAAAACCATTAATGGTCATTAAAAGTACATTAGCCATAAATGGCGAGGGTTGGGGAGACTTGTATGATCACGTCATGTCTTCTTTCCACCGGGATTTTGAATGTATACCTCCTGAATCTTCGGCGAAAATTAAAGGAAAGTAGGGGACTAAGCCGTACATTGTCTTTGTAATGATATCGATGTAGATTTGATGACCCTCGCAAGACGCTGCAGAACGGACGATTGCAGGTCAGGTCTTGAACCGGCCCACACTTGCGCTCGGATGTCTTTGTCGGCTACCTAGAACTGCCGGCCGCACATTTGGCGACGCAAAGGTACACCGCCTATGATGGCTAAATGAAGGGCGGTATCCAATGTAGTACACACGCCACATAGCGGTCTCCGTATTTTTTTTTACTTCTTCGCAATTTTTTAACGTTAATTTGTTCATTTTCGTCTCCTCATTTTTACATTGAATTAAAGCGCATATATTTTCATTCTTAGGCCTTTTTCGTAATACCAATTTTTTTTACCATAAATGATGAAACAAACTAACGTAAAATAGCCATTACTGGGACAATGTAAAAAGCGTGTCCTATACTAAGACAGTAATAGATAATGTTGAATTTGTTACGTCTTAACATAATCATAAAAGTAATATATTTGAATTTCTTATTTATTTACTCGCACTATTTATTTTTATTCCAAAACATTATGCATTTCATAAAAGTAATACAAAAGTACTCCTTAAAAGCTGCGGAGAAAGCACGTATGAACAAGTCATTTTGCTTGCGTTTTAAATACTTTAGCAAACTGTTATACTCATGAATTAAGTAAATTTGGCATATTAATAGACAAAAAATATTTCGGCTCATGTTCAGTATACTTATAAACAAAATGAATATTTGTTTTAGCTATTTTATTAAATACGTATTTCAAAATTAGACGAGACGCGGTGTTTCGAGTTGACCTAGTTCTGGGACAAGCAATTGGCACCAATACTGGGACAGTTATTAAGTAGCTTTATTCGTTACCATTCTGCAAACAAATACAAAAAAGCTCATTTCTCAGTTCATACGATAATTCTATTCGAATTACATGCTTTTGTAGTTCGGTAATAATCGGTCAATTAAAAATCACAAAAATTGATAAACAGAGACCCGTAACCCCACTTCTTGAGATTATAGCCATGATAACACATATCGTTTTTCTAAAGTTTTTAAAAATATGTTACATACGTCTGAAAAACGTTGGTAAAACGTTTAAAACGTTAAAAAGTTATAGATTTCCAAAATTCACTTTTTCCGAAATGCATTAGAGTTGACATTATTGATTGTTATTTAATATTTTGAGTGTCCCACTACTAGTCCCTCGTAAAAATATGGGATCAAAACTTGGACACCTAATTGAACAGAAAATAATTATTGTTTTCACTAAATACAACTTTTATCGTATTCATAAGCGTGTGATCTATTGATAAAAACATTATTTTGATACTGGTAGAGTAAAATATTTCTTTTGAATGCAAAAGTCAATCCTTGCAATTCAGTGAAATCTGCACGATTTAGTAGCGCTATTCGTTAGTCCTGGATCCTGCTCAGAACACATATTTGGTGAAAGCTTTAAATATAATTTGTGCCGTAGATATGGAATAATTCATGTTCATTTGAATAGTTGATACCCTAGACAATAGATAACAAAATTTACTATAACGATTTATGGCTGCATTTTTTATGAAAACAGTCATTTTTTGTCCGTGTCCCACTATAGGTCCCTATTTTTTATTTGACCAGGTATTGGTGCTTTTACCATATCTGTTTTCAAAGTCCCCAACCTGCTAACGTTTTAACGCTTTGAAATTTATTTTTCTTCTGGCATATTTAAAAACCTCGGATTACTATTACACGAAGATCATTTGATCAAAGAATAATACATTATGCAATAACGGAATAAGATCGACTTTATTCCCGTGTTGCATATAGAATTTTATTTCCGACTTAACTGTGGCTACTTTATTGATTTGAAGAGTGGGACCCACAGAAAGAGAAGAAATAGCTCAAATTTGAGAAAAAAGATAGAAAGCATTTGCGGGTAAATAAAAAAAATTATCCGCCACGCAACCACTGACCCAACAAAAGATGCCGGTTCATTTGGGGTACAGTTTAAGAAATGAATATGTCCAGCAGTTGATTCCTTTCGATCAGTTTGATTAAGACTCTATCGCCTTTATATATGTATAATCTAGACTCGATTGTTTCACTTACGGGTAAGACTCAGCGTCGCCATCTAGCGGCACTTTATCGGTACTATATACTGTACTACGTATGTGAGACATGTATGTATCTACTTTGATTGGAGAACATAGTAAAAGAAAGAAAAAGCACATCTTAATCCTTTCCACCCCCGAGGGTGGAATTTCATAAAACCCAGAAATCGTTCTCGATATAATCTTATTCTATATGTTATGCCGCAAAAATCGTCTCAAAATCGTTTTTCACTGATGAAATATAGTAAAAAAAACAAAATATCATATTTTAACCCTTTCCACTCCCTGGGGGTGAAATTTATAAAACCGTTCCTTAGTGAGCACCTACTATGTGGGTGGAACATACCCACAAATTTTGTGGCGTTGATGAATCAGTCAGTCAGGACAAGTTCTTTTATGTATATAGATATTGCTGAATTTCCAAAAGATTTAGTGCTAATGAACAGAAAATATATCTCGACTAGGCCTCATCCTTAATAATTCAATCACAGTTTAAACTTTCAAAATTATATTTATTCAATTGCCTAAACGATATATTCCTCTGTCGCATGAACTTATCGAGAGTCAGAGCTGCACTTCCTGCTGTTGTCGAGGGCGCCAACGCTGGCTCTTTTTTACGAGCTTCTTATGAAAAACGCTCTTCAGACAAAAACACATGCTCAACCTTTACGCGTAGCCGATTTCATTCAATTATCTGTCTTTCATAATGCTGTAGCTATTGCTATGCAGCTGTTTAACATTACATATTTATTTATTATCAATTTAACATTATTATATTCGCCGCCAATTAAATTTTACAATAATTAATATTACTTCTATCGGTAACAGTTAGTCTTCGCCGCAAAAATGAAAGTAGGTGTTACTTTTCGTAGGAAGCGTTGACATGATGTGTCGTGGTAGGCGCAAGATTCTGAGGTTTTACAACGGTTTAATTACAGAATATTTACAAGTATTTATAGTACAAAAATGTTCAGAATGAAAAATTTTTTTGTCGGCTAATAAAAAAAATCTCTTTTATAGTTTAACTCAGGAAATAGAGTATTTATATGTGTTGTTTTACGAAATTAGATGCTCCTCTTTTTACATTCGTGCTTTTCTTTAAATATCAAAGACAATATATACACTTACTTTAATAAAACGTATAGCTGTGTAATTAGTACCAATTATTAACATAGACGTAAGAGAGAGTGTGACTGCAGGTAGTATAAGAATGGAAGTGGAAGTCCGAGAAATGTACACGTCGTATAATGAACGTCATCGGGGAAGTCGTAGTTATATGAGCGGAGAAGAAATGTTAGAGACATATTTCTCGAGATTCATGTGTGACTTTTCTCTATGAGGTATGATAAGTTGGCGTTACGATGGAATATGGTAAATTTATCATTATATATGCGTGAATAACGCTTCATGATGAATTATCAGTCTACGCGTAATTCCAATATATGCTCTGGGATAAATATGCACATCTCTGAAGCTATAGACTAATCGTTTTTCAACTAATCATGCATAAAAATATATGAATATTTGAAACATCTTAAAAAATGTATTGATGTTTCATGAGTTCTTTATAAATTGGTTTTGTAAAAGACGTATATTATAAAATATGTTCATTTATAATTACAATGTTTAAATGCACGAGTGTATGATCCATTATCATTTTAAAATCGTTCATAAAATATTCATGTTATTACACATAAACTTTTGGTTCCCAGTAAATATATATATATATATATATATATATATCGTATATTTGGGGGTTCGAAAACTATTGGGAATAGTTTGTTTAACCTTTAACTCTAATACCTCATGAGTTTTTGTGAAGAAAATGACTCTCAGAATTATAATTAAAGAAGTTCTAAACACTTAAAAATCGCCAGTTTTTTTATCAACAGTGCTGGTAAAGTGACCCCTTATCAGTTTTAATGGTAAAATCGTATAGTAAGTGCTACAAAAAATCAAGACTAGCATAGGAGGTACTTCCGTTATGTGTTATTCAACTGCATGGTGCCATATGCCTTGGTCTCGATATTTTAGGAATTATTATGCCTAGGAATCTGAAAGAAACAATTGCCTTTGTCAACTGCGTCGATTGCCTTTTGCCTTCGTGCAACACATTCGTATGCCCACTGTACCAACCGATAAGCTTTAACTAAAGCTGCAATTATTGCATCGAAAATGCAGTCAATAACTATAATGAATACATGTATCTTGAAGTACGTAAAAAAGCTACAATTTTATGTACCGTATGATTTTTTTTCGCTCATAGAACGCTGACAAAGAAGGTTTCTTTACGTGCATACACTGCTATTAAATCAGTATTTTGATGCTTTCCCGCATAAACATGATGCTATCTTGCTACTAGAGGGCGCTAACAGCATCATTACCTTGCCCTTCAACATCTTTTGATACAACACATGAAGCGCTGGGTGCAAAGACAATTTAACCCGGGTTAAGTTGTTTTTGATGAAACATACATATTTGTATTCTACGATCCTTCATTTATAAATATAGTACATCATCAAGTATTGTATAACGTATAGAGTAGAATATATCGAAATCTCTCGCGCCGCCCAGGGCCTCATGCCGAAATTACCTATTCGCTGTGAGCATCCGCTTGGAGGGGATAGAAGAAACGATCGCAGGGCATGAGGTGACGGAATATAGCAATAAAGGAAACCTTGAAAGTATTACCATATATGTGATATATGCATACATACACGATATATGGGTTGAACTAATAAACTAAACAAGAAAAGCCGATTGGTTTTATTAATATATTTAGATACAACAATATATAAACTTTAAACGTCTTTTGTTGCAAAACTTAACCCGGATTAAGCTGTTTTTGCACCAACGCCTCAAATATACTGTAGGAGTTAAGGCACCCTAGAATAACTTATATAGCAAGATTTCTTATAGGTGGTCACATTATCTGCATGGCCACATTACCTGCACCCACTTTATTTACTACACTGTTTGGAACATTTAGCTACAATTTGGTCTACTTATGCACAATTTAACACGCAAGAAAATTAAAAAGAATAAAATGAGAAAAAAATTTTGAATTCAGAGATTGAACTTGTGACCTCCGGAGTCCGGATCATCGATCTTTATTTCTACTTTATTTCGTTTTAATATTATTATTATTGTTTATGTCAGATATGTAGAATGATTAAATTAAATAACCATTTGAATTAAAAAATATAATTGAGGAATAATTTCCCATTTTTTTTTGTTGAGAGATAAATTCTAGGTATACAGTGTATAATATATATATATACTATGATAACGCTATAAAATGTTAGAAACGTATTACTAGAGAAACTGGGTATGATTTCTAGACGTCTAGTACTCAATACAATTTTTATATGCAAAAATCTTATATTATTTTTTTACTAGACAGTTTCGTAATCAGTCCTACCCCAGGTTAGTAACCATTAAGTAATATTCTTTTTCTCCGTGTATAATATACCAATTTTGAACTTATTTTGTCGCCGACAGTCCTAGTTATAGAAGAAAATGCATATTTATAAGTTAAAAATAAGGGTTTTTAAAAAAGTTCCTTGTGCAAATCTTCCGGGTCAAACCTATTTAAAGAATTCAGAGATACTTATTAACTCAAAATGAACAAAGCATGGGCTTTTAAAGTTATATATACTCAATTTTAGGTCTGACAAAATCAAAACACTTTTAAATACTAAGAATATGAAAAACTTGCATATTTCAACACTAACGATTGATAAATAAAATATTTAACATTGGTCCACCTTCAATCAAAATTCTTTTCGTAATACCTGAGGCAATATTTCCTGAATATTTTCATCAAGATGAAATGCACAATGAACTTTTTGAAAATAGAGAATTGGGTTTCCAGAAAAACGTGTTTGAAGTATTAAGGTTGCACGATAATTCATGTTACTTGTTTTACTTAAACGGCTATAACTTCGTTGCACCATCGAATTTTTACATTTTGGTCCCAAAATGTTTTTCAAAATGTAAGTATTACAGAAATGTGATAAAAGAAATTTGCGATTATTTGACAAAAAAACTGATGCAGGTCCACTCAATGTCTGATAAAATTTTGATATTTTCACTTATTTGATCATATTTGACCCTCATTTTTTAAAGTTTCTCTTCATTTCCCCGAATTCAATTTTTTCAATGTTCATGTTTTAATAAAATTAATCCGTGAGCATCGTCCGTTGTAGTAATTTTAACCTTTCTTGTAATCGTTGAATTCTTGTAATCATTGAATGTCTTTAAATATTACATTACCAGATAATCTCAGAAGAATTCATACACCTAAATAAATTAATGTATTATCAAATTATTGAAAATTAATTTTCCTTAATTTAATGTTGGATCAATTCTGTAGAATAATCACTTGTAACTGTGTAATTTACAGAAATTATAAAAGGCGAATGCTTAAATATATATATATATATATATATATACATACACAAGATGGTATGTACATACTTATATATATACATACCAGTTAAATACACCTTAGTAGAAAAGCGTGTCTCTTATCTCTGACATTTTATCACTGTCCCTCAAAATTATTTATTACATTTCATAGTTAATAACACTCGTAACATGCCTCGAACATTTTCTTAAGAACATTGCATTATATTTTATACACAAATGAACGAATCTCACTGCTACCGCGAGCTACTCCCTTCCTCAGCGATGATCAGCAACGACGCTCATATAGTCATTCAACGCCGATAATGGGTAAAGTTAAAACCACCAGTCGTTCGCCCATCATACATCGCAAGCACTCTAGCTATATATACTCCTCGTAGCTATATAACTTCGTTCACCCGCGGGGATTCCCGCTTTATGCACGCGTTCTATCCGCTCGCCGCATCGCAACCGCGAGTTATTAACCCTGATGTGCACCGACACTTTCTCTCTCTCTCACACACACACGGAAAAAAATAGCCGGCTGTTCCTACAGGGAAGAACGTGGATACTCCTGGCCGAGTCATGTCAATTTTCCAAACAGTGTCGCTTGTATCGACCCCATGCGTGATCTTGGATACTTTACAGACGCGGCTTGAGATTTTACAAAGTAAAGCGGCTTGAAGACTTGCGCCTGCTTACGCCGCGTAGTAACTATATATATAACTATATATTAGTTGAAAAACAATCTATTTGTTTGCTTTTATACAACAAACAACCTAACCTTTCTTCATCATACACGTGTGAATTTATTGGCATAGTGCGTTTCTTACACATAAGAATTGTACACGTAATTATTGTGCACAACTTAGCATTGGTCAAATATATCTATATATAATTTGACCAATGCTAAACTGTGTACAATAATTACGTGTATAATTCTTATGTGTAAGAAACGCGCTATGCCAATAAATTCACACGTGTGTGATGAAGAAAGGTTAGGTTGTTTGTTGTATAAAAGCAAACAAATAGATTGTTTTTCAACTAATATATAGTTATATATAGTTACTACGCGGCGTAAGCAGGCGCAAGTCTTCAAGCCGCTTTACTTGGTAAAATCTCAAGCCGCGTCTGTAAAGTATCCAAGATCACGCATGGGCGATACAAGCGACACTGTTTGGAGAATTAATATTAATAAATATATATTTATCATATTTCAAAGTCAATTTTATTGTTAGTTTTCTTCGCATTCCGATAAATTGGCATAGTGCGTTTCTTACACATAATAATTGTACACGTAATTATTGTGCACAACTTAGCATTGGTCAAATATATCTATTTATAATTTGGCCAATGCTAAATTGTGTACAATAATTACGTGTATAATTCTTATGTGTAAGAAACGCGCTATGCCAATAAACTCACGCATATACACGTGTGTGATGAAGAAAGGTTAGGTTGTTTGAGCTCAAGCTTAAATTGGGATTTCTACAAACCGGGCCTGTAAGATTATCAGGAATCAACATGTTGCGGATCCAAATTCCTGTCATGCAAAATATTACGAGACATTTCCATAATATACAATGGCTGCGGTGCGATGTGTGCGCGCACGCACTATAGGTATCCACCGCTCGCGGCCAAAGGGCGACATTGAGGCGTTTTTCAAGGCCTACATCATATATAAACGATGGGATTACGCATGAGGGGGCATGAGGGGGCGCTGTTACGACCTGTATAGGGCGCAGGAAGGCGTGATATTCTGACTCTCTTTCTCTCGACTATGTAGAGTATGCTTGATGCATGTATGCAGGATGATGTATGATTTTTGTTTGTGGGAGGAATGGATGGATGTCTGCGTAATGTGTGCGCCGTGGATCGTGGAATGGATGTTGGTGAAGGAGACTGGCGCCGGGATAGAGTTTATATGGTTAAGGAGGGCCTTTCGCTAGATATAGGGCATAAATCCAAATTCGTACGAGAGTTTATAAAGGTCCTATGATAAAACTAATGATATGTACTTAATAATAGTCCATAACTATATGGAAAAAAAAATTGTTCCGAAATAATCGTGATGTCACAAGTGTAAATATTGTCAATTTAAAAAATATTTAGTTAAACCCAATTTTATTTTTTATTTCTTAACCAATTTTAATGTTTTGGGGCTTATTTTTTTCTTACACATTTCTCTACAAAGTTAACGAAAGAAAATTTAAAATTAATATATCTGTAATAAGAGAGCTAATTATATAAGTAAACGCGTAAAATTTTATAAACAATCGGCTTTCTCTAATCACAGATTTTTACAATACTTTTTAATAATGGTGTAATATGAAATATTTAAATAAAGGTATAGCCTGATGAGGGCAGTGAAATGCTGCCGAAACGTCGCTGACAAATAAAATTGTCTGTTTGGTTTGCAAAAATCATTTATTAAACCTCACCATATAAATATGTTTTAAATGGACAATATTTACACTTGCGACAGCACGATTCTTTTGAACAATTTTTTTTTCATATCGTTTTGGACTATTATTAAGTACATATAATTAGTTTTATCATAATAGGACCTTTATAAATTCTCATATGATTTTTTGTTTTATGCCCTATATCTAGTGAAATACCCTCCTTAAGTGCATCGCAGTTCATCGGTGTTATAGGATCGTTTTTAGCGTCGAAAGTATTGATTGAGGATTATAGTTAGAAGTTTTAACGGATCGATGTCTATTCTAGGATTGCAGGGAAGATCAAGACTTTTGACGGTATTGACATCTCTGCTTCGAGTATATAAATACCCACGAATATATAAATGTGTTTCAACTATAAATGCTTCAAAACTGATTAAAAGTGTAATATAAAATAAAATAATAACCCGTGTAATATCTTATTTAATATAATCCCGCATCAAAAAGCACGTAAAATAATCAAAAGTATTTTAAAATTTATATACAAGAAAAAAATTACTAATACTCATGGTATCTCGAGCTTGAAGTTTACCTCGAGAGTGAATCTCTGCCCGGGCAAAGTGAACATCAATAAATATGCGGATAAAAACTTAGGTTACGATCAGTTAAGGCATTTGATTAAACTTTTGAACGATACTGAATCCATTTCTTAGAGAAAATATAAATTTAGAGCTTCATAAGATGTATTTATCGTACATAACCGTATAGCAAGTTTCAGGTTAAACTCTCGCTTATTGTTTATCAGTTCGCTTTACACCAGTTAGTTTACCCGAATGCACGCACGGCGTAAGAATGTTTTTTAAGAGATATCCATGTTATTTTATTATATTACAAAAACATCTATTGATAATTAAAAGTACTTGATACATAAAAAAAATGTTTTGTTATTAAATAATATACATAAACTTAATTTATCCGAAAGCTAAAACTTGTAAAATTATTATTTGGAGAAGCTCAAAAATTGATTTTAAATTATTTGATTAAATAACCGATTTTATGTACTGAAAAACATTTAAAAATCATTGTTTTATAGGATAATATTACTATGTAAGTGAAATTAATACAAATATTTTACTTATGTCGCAATATATATAGACAGCTCACTCTACCCCGAGGCTCACTTTATCCCGGTCTCCACCATATAACATTACCTTATAATATTATATTATTACATTCATTATTAATATTTATTTATATTTTTAATATCTGTATCCACGCACGTGCAGATTATTACCTCAGGTGAAAATAAGTAACTCAAGCGATAATTTACTTTACTAAACTTTATTAACATTTGTGATTATTATTAATTATTAACAATTATTTCAAACAGACAAAACAGCTTCACAACGCTGCTTATTTGTTTATTTCAACATAAAATATTACTCGATAGACTGTACTCGAATGATTTCTAATATATTTTATACGATTTTATTTGACAAATATTCAAACAATATACAATTTTAATGTAAAAACCACATTTATAATTATAATAGAAGGGATTATTAATTTTATAAATGAATTCCATGCCGATCCGTAACAATAATATTAATATTGTTATATATTGATAATATTGAATTTATTCTGCATTCATTGAATACGAATTTCTCGGTATAATTGTTGTTTTGATTAGCAATATCAAAATTATAAAATAATTTTTATTATCATGTAATTAAAATAATAATTATATTTAGAAATTTACATTGTATAACGTTTGTCGTTTGAAATGCTACATTAATATAATATTAAATCGTAGTTAGTAGAAAATCACAAATTAATGTTTCAAATGCAGGTAAATTTATTAATATGAAATGTAACTAACTGTCACTAACCATTCAAGGAAATAAATGAATGAGTTTCCATAGAAATTTGGATTCAAAGCAATTAAGCGATGTACAATATTTTTAACGGTATTAATGCAATTGCACTGTAATATGTATATACGTTCTACTATCGTTTAATTTAAACTGCATTTTGGAACTTGAAAATATTAATTAAATATATATACATACGGTATAATGAGTTTTATAAACATCAGATAGCTGACCAGTATAAGAGTTTATAAAATAGAGATACCCTTAAAAAGGTAAAAAACTGGAATAAATAAACTTTTATCTTTTAAAACTGATCATTTTTTTAGCCGTAAAAGTTATTGGACAGTTTGTAAAATAGTAAAAAATTTGATTTAAAATCATTAGATTATTGAAATACATCATAGAAATACATTCGCGCACTGTTAAAGTTGAATGATTCATATTCAAGCACCTTCATTGAATTTTCAATAAAAAGATCATTGAGCCTAAAATACCTAGAATATAGGTGAAATTATTAGAATATATTCTTGAATAGTAAAGTGAAATGGAGCTGTACGAAAGTTGTGTAAAATACATTATCTGCAGATTCCGGAGCGAATAACAACTTTACCCACATTCGAATACTTTACTTTAACTTAATTCATTTTTAAGAAAATTTTTTTGGTTTGAACAGTTGAATTTTTATTCTACATACTGTCGGATTTAATTCAAATTTATCACAACTTCTTAATATTATAATTTTCACGTCTCAATTCTCATCTCGTCTTGGCGGCCGCTTTTATTTGATTTTATACTCTTAACTTTGGGAAGAATTCCTCCGATTTTCGAAAAAAAATTACTACCTATCATCGGACCATATATTATTGAACATAAGTCATATTACTTAGCACAAATAATTCGACTCTACTAAAATCAAAAAATGTTCAAATCAAATCGCCGCAAATCCACGAATCATTCTTACTAACGAATAAAAACAAACCCATTTATTGTATCCGCACAGAAATTCCAATCGCGTGGAAATGAAAAAAAAAACAAAACACACGCACGTACATCATGCACGTTACACGCAAGCTGACAAATACAAAGCGAAAAACAGTCCGCGCATTCAGCAACACGACAAAAGTACCCCCGCGCGCATACGTACGCATATATCTGCCGATTCACGCAGCTTCATTATAGATCATCCTACCATACTTTTGCATACTCTGTCTCTCTTTCTGTCTCTCTCTCTCTCTCTCTAAAAAAATCAGAAAATCAGCAAAACGATGACGCGTAGAACTCGTATGTTCGCCACGCGAGTGTACACTCGCAGTCGTCGTGTCCGCGCGATCCTAGGCGCGACCGAGGCACGCGATCTCTCTCTCTCTCTCTCTTTCGCCCTCGGCAGTGCACGTAGGTATAGACACAGCTGCCGCATGGCGATCCGAAGATTAATTTAATGCCCACGTCGTCGCGGATATAGTCAGGCCCCGCGCGAGCTAGCGAAGGAGCGGCTGCGTACCTATACACATATACCTATACATGCGTGTGCAGTTTCTCTCTCTCACCTGCGAGAGCAAGCGCGGCAAACCTGATATGCCGGCGGACGACAAAAATGAGAAAACAGGTTGCCAGTCAAGCAGTGCGTGAGTGTGTGTGTGCGCAGGATTTCTCGATTGCCGATATATATGCAGTGGCTGTGCGCGCAACGACGGCCAGGCGATTTTCTCGCTGCTGCTGCTGCTGCTGCGGGTGTCGTTGAGAGAATGAAGCGAAGTCTTGCTGAGAGACTATGGGTGGATGATGGGTATGAGAGAGATGGTCGGTGTAGGCATTGTGTGGATGGTGGAATGAATGGGTATGAGGGTTTCGATGTTTGGGGAGTCCGAATGTAATCTGGATGTGATGGGTGGTGGTTGCTGGTAGTTTTTTTTATTAGGTTGTGTGTGTGTGGGGGGGGGGTCTAGATGTGAGAGAGATGTATTTTTTTTCAGAATTTTCAAAGATTCGACTTGAAAGTTACGGATACGTGCGAATGAAGTGCAGTTTGTTATTTTACTGTAGACGTTATCCTGGTGGAAATCAATTAGATTCATGTACCAGTAATCGGCTATTAATAGCTGTAAATGGTCGTTAATGGCTGATCACTGGCCATGAGAGAGACTAATTTCTATCAGGGTAGCAGTATTTTTTATAATTCAATTTTATAATTAAGTATTGAAGGAAAACATAAATTATGTGTATGTATTCATTACACGCACGTCCGTTAGAATGGAGGCATTTCGTTTCTAGACCAAAACAGAGTCTGTTTTCAGAAAATGTTGAAAAAGAAACTTTTTTATTATAAAAATGCATATATTAATAAATGTATTGTTTCAATTTTTAACAGTTCGTAGTATACAGGCCAAATTTTGCAAGTCATTCGTAGTTATAAAATTTTGACTATTAATTTTCGAAAGTTTGTCCATTACAACTGACGTCTAGAAATGTTAAACAAACTGTAGTTTAATACCATTAATACTATGCTGATTCATTGGTTCAACTCGCCTATTACTACTGCTGACTAATTAAAATTATTTCAATTATACTTATTTTATATTGCTTTCACTCACAGACAACTTTGCTTAATTTTTCTCGACTGTAATTCAGAAATTATGCTGAACAGTGTTATATTATTGGGATATATGAGCATGAAATTCACACAACAAATAAATAAATCGCAAAAGAGAAACTTTTGGTTAGGATTTATATCTTTCCTCCGCGCTTGACCAGTTGAATAACATGGATGAATCTGAAATAAAAATACCCGTTTTTTGATTAATTATCGCACACTTTCACTTTAAATATTAAAGAAAACACGATCCTGCCGTAAAATATTGCTTTAACCAATCAACAACAAATTTTAATATACAATCGCGCAATCGGTGGAAGAAACTTTTTAAACGGGCAAACTTTATCCTTCACGAAGCAAACATTCTGACCACTCCTCATTCAAAATCCAATTTCCTTGGTATACATATATAATTCCGAATACAATATTGCAAGAATGAGCGAAAAATGACAAAATTTCAATTTTCAGTTTTCTCGTATTTATTCTCCGCTCCAATCCTTTCCAGCCTCGAAACTTTACACGATTTCATACAAATATCCCGTTCATTCAGTTCACCGAATGCCATTATCCGCGCGCGCGCGCGCTTGCAAAAAAAAACTCGCCCATCGATCGCGAATATATAGAGCGCGCAACGCCGCGCGCGTAATCCGCAGCGGCGGCGGCCGTTCTCTCGAAATCAATGAATTCCCAAGCAGTCACCTACATACCGATCGGACAATTAAATTTCCAAAAAAGTCCACAATGATCTTACGGCCACCGGCCCGCAACGCTGCGGAATAAATCGAGATTATCCCCAAGGGGAAACGTATATAATCACTTGCGACTGGTAGCAGTGCATTGCGCGCCGCGCCTCTCTCGGCTCTTCGGCTTCAAAGTGTATATATATATATATATATATAGAAGCGCGAGCGAGGTAGCTCGCGAACGGTATAAATTCCTTAAAGTGAAAATACTACCGGCAGGGTTATCTTATGAATGAAGTAATTGCGTCTCATCGGAGTACGGAAATCGGACTCTTTTACAGTGAGAAAAGAAGTGCTTGGCAATGGTTGTTATTTCATTTAATTCAAATTATCTTATTACTATTTATCGGGCTGCAATAGAATTTATTGTTTTTTGGACTTAACATTAAAAGTTAAGAATATAAAGTTAAAGATACCGATCAAGAAAAGACAAATTTATGTTAGAATATTTCCGTAGTTTTTATTAGGAGTCACTGGGTTTCTTTTATTTTGTTGTATTCAATATTTAAAAAATTGTTTTAGTGAAAATCACTTTTTATTATAGCAAATGAAAACTTTTATAGCGGAAACATACTAAAGTAATTTTGCCGTTCCTGGACTTTTATCTTTAACTGTATATTCTCAACATTTTATAATTAAGAAAATTATAAATTTAGTTTAATATCGATCATTGGACATTAAAAAATTCGAAATATATCTGATAATTGAAAGTTCTAGTCCAGATTCTTCTATTTTCTACCTTGACTAATATACAATTATATAAAATTACCTCGATATATCAAAATTTAAAAATTTCGAAGCTCCACGATAATTTGAAAATTTGTCTACTTAATTATACAGCATCTTATGGAACAAAATTTTAAAAAATACGTAAAAATCACTGACAATCGCGGACAAACAATCGAGTTAGCTGTGCAGATCCTGTGATTTTTTCTGGACAAAATTTGGAATCGTTCGTTTTATGATGCAGTTAATAAGAAAATTTTAAGTTATTTTAAGAAAATCTGTTTAATCTTTATAATTATTAAGAAATTATTTATTATGATCCTACTTATTCACAAATATACGTAAATCTTTAATAATTCAACATTATTTCTAATTTTTTAATAATCTTGTAGGTATATTAAATTGAAACTTAATTAATACTTCGAAATCATTACTCAAAGCCATGATTGATCCGTATTCCGAATTATCGTAGATCGACTGCAATACTAATAATAAATCCAAAAAACTTCTTAGTTATTATCTAGAAAAATACAGTTGCGTCGATTTCGTATTAAAAAATTTAATACTTACTTTTAGTAACAGATTCATTTTGCACTTTTCAATGCTGACTCGGCGTCAAAAGAGTGAGTCTTTTCACTCCAAGCAATTTGCAGCGAGAGAGAAAGCTACAATAGCACACACGCACACACACACACCGCAAGAGCTGTACAAGAGGAAAATTAAGCGCAGCGCAACACGTCGCCGCAGCCGGTTTCGCCTTTACAGCGCATACATATAGGTACCCGCGATCTGGGCAAACGCGTTTTCTCTCCCTCTGTCTCCGTCTCCGTCTCTCTTTCATTCTGGTCGCTGCAGCGGCGCGAGTGCGATTAATAACGTTACGGGCGAGCGCTCTCGTGTGCAGCGCATTTCTCTCTCTCTCTCTCTCTCTCTCTCTCTCTATCTCTTTCTCTCTCTCTCTATATATATATATTTCTCTCTCTCTATGTAATATATATATATATATATATATATATATATATATATATGTGTGTGTGTGTGTGTGTGTGTGTGTGTGTGTGTGTGTGTGTGTGTGTGTGTGTGTGTGTGTGTGTGTGTGTGTGTGTGTGTGTGTATATGTGTGTGTGTGTGTGTATATATATATATATATTTACATAGAGAGAGAAATATATATATATATAATCGCGAAATGCGCGCGCGGTGACCGCATAATACCGTCCGTACAGCGACGCTGCGCGCGACGCACTTCAGACTCGGGCTGCGTGTATATATATATAGTGCGCCCGACAAGTGCACTGTCTACCTGTGTCCCTCTCTCTCTCTCTTTTTCTCTCTCTGCAGTGCAATGAAAGTGGACGAGCGGAATTTCAGAGACGCGAAAATTTCGTCATGATGGCCGCGGGACGCGCCTCTCCATGTGTGTGCCACTGTCATGCAGCTGAGAGGAAATGTGTGCAATTGCTGTTTCGCGGGATTTTTATGGATTTCCACGGACGTACAAGGAGAGTATCTCACCTCCGGGTCACGAATTCTAACGAGGCTTTGGAAAGTATATCTTTCGGTACCTATAGAAATTAAGACTTTGAGTAGTGAGAGCGGCCCATATCCCGAAATACAACGTGTTTTAATAACATTGCTAGTATATCTATATAGGTATACTATAATTTTAGCATTATGCATATGAGCAATACTAATTTTCTTAGCTGCAACTCCGGATTCGAGCAGTGTTAACCGCTTTAACCAGTCAAAGGCTTTATTCCTGGGTACCAAAAGACATCCCCCTGAACCTCAACAAAATTTGTAACCCGGAGGTGAGATACTCTCCTTGTTATTGATGATGAGCTCGATTAAGTGGGTATATCCAGCCCTAGTGGCGATGGAAATCAAGAATGAAATAATTGGAATTTTTACTTTATTTTCAAGGTAAAAATTGAAATTACTTGTTTTTATTGCTTCGTAATTTTTTTATTCTTAAAACGTGCAGTACGAAAAACACTAACACTTAGTTTAACCCGCGAGCACGCGCGTGGCGTCTTACAGACAACACACATTTGTCGTATTGGGACTTTCGTATACTCTTCAGAAATGTTATTTAGCTTCAAATACAGTCAATAAAGGATTTTGAAAAAGAAATTTTTTTATTAATAAATCATTAAAAGAACTACTGACAAAATAGAAAAAACATTAAACAAATGCTTGTTATTGGTAAACAAATTACCCTAAACGTTTTTAGTACCTTAGTTCTGCTAATACTCCTTGCTAACACCGATTATATG
The DNA here is from genome assembly GCA_949152435.1 of Gastracanthus pulcherrimus. Classification (NCBI taxonomy): domain Eukaryota; kingdom Metazoa; phylum Arthropoda; class Insecta; order Hymenoptera; family Pteromalidae; genus Gastracanthus; species Gastracanthus pulcherrimus. Next base: position 2,120,716 of record OX424573.1, on the reverse strand, counting down.
AATTTGGCGCCTCAGTGGAACCCACGTGCGTGTTCGTGTAGGACCGTAAAGTGCGCCTACTCGCGGGTTAAAATACATTTTTACTTGATAATAGGAGGAGCATATGCAAAAAAAAGCAATTCTTCTGAAAATCAAAAAGAATCTGTATTTTAAAACCGAACTCATAGCATCGTGACCATTTGAAGATTTGATAGAAAAATAAAATTACTTATCGTAATAAGAAATACTTACTTCAAATAAGAAAAAAGTTCATAAAAAAATATATTTCTTAAATTTATTGCTAATATTATATTAATAAAAATGTATTTTTAAAATAAGGAATTTTTCTTACTGTGCTCATTAGTTGTATCAGAAAAAATAGAATTAAACATCATTTCTTAGTTGCAAATTCGAAGCTATTTACGAAGCATCCGCAGATTTATAACACGAGATCGTGATTTAATCTTGGGTATGCGATCTAGCCGCAACACCGTGACATCGCAACTAAGTAAATTTCTCAACCAACCATATACATTTCCCTTCTATACATAATCCAATTTTTTCTTAAATAAGCAATAAAAAAAAAACCCGCCCATTAGCTCATCTACCTGCTGCTCTCCGCCGATAACCATTAATTCAATCTTGTACAGCTAATAGATGAACGCACAGGAACTTATAGTACCAAGTTATGCGCGCTGCAGGTCCTACAAGATGCAAAAGAAAGCCCGCGATCTCATTTTCCTCGCGTAAGCATACCTACAAAACATGTCTCGCTTTGACGCTCCTTCGTACATAATGTAGGGGTGGATGAGGCACGATGGTTCTGGTGGGCTTTGAATCTTCTGATAAACTAAGTAACTTCTTTTCTAATTCTTTCTCAAGATTAGAAAAAACAAAATAATTTCACCTTTAGAATAATTGTAAGGGTGAATGAAAAGTACGATAATTGTTCTTTAACTAATAGCGTTTATTAGCTTTAAATAATTATGTTTAAGTTATGCGATAGCTACAGAATATAATTATTATACTTTTTTATGTAAAGTTTTACAAAGTCCACGAGGTTCTACTGGTGTGGTTACGCGAGCTTTTTGAATTGTTAAAGAATAAAAGAATATTTCTGTTACGTATACACAGAGTATTTATACACAAAGAATTTTATGATAAGAATTTGAAACAAATATTAATTGATCATAATTATACTTTTAATCCAAAGTTATTTGAATTTTTTAAATATTATAATAACATATAACTTAATAATATTATAAAGGATAAAACCTTGTTATATTTTATATTACAAACATTATAAAAGACATCATATTATATCAAGACATATATAAGTTATAGTTATTGTTATAGTCCATTATAGTTATTCAAAGCACCTTAAAGTTCTTTCCAAATACAAAAAGAAAGCAAATAATATAAGCCGTATTATTAATTTTACTAAGAATATAATATTAATAAAAAATACTTCCTTAAAACATATTAATAATTCACATTTACTTTAACGGTGGCTAAGCCCCATAAAAACAAGGTGGCCCATCGTGCCCCGAGCTTCCCCTGTCCACATACATCGTGTCTTTCCACTGCAGCTGAGATAGATAACGCCTTAGGTATATCAGGGCCGCGCCACGCCCCGTAACTGCTCCACCTCCTCCTCTTCCTCCTCCTCCTCCTCTGCGGAGGAGAGCAGCTTCGTGCCAAAGCTTTTTTGCCGCGACCCACGCTCACGCGAGCTCTCTTTATCTGTATGCGTGTGTATAGAAAAAAAAGGGCTGTTAAGAAGGTTCATGCGCTACGGTCGCTAGTCAAATCAGCATTCAGCCATTCTGGAGTAATAAAAATTTAAGTGCAAAACTTGCGTGTTATGTTTACTTGGTTTTGTATTCAAATAAAATAGTATGTATTACCATGAGAATTATTGTCTCATTATTGATTTGAGCTGATAGAATGATTAAATGACTATTACAAAACAGGGAAAAGTTTTTTTTTTAACGCTGAATTTCTCTGAAATTTAACATCGAATAAAAGAAACGACATGGGCTCTCAAATGTAAAAATCGATTTATAATTATAGGGTAATACTTAAAAAAGAAAATTCTCGTAAAAATGCGAAATGTTTTATACCATTGATTTATCTATCAGCTGAAATTATATTTATGGTAAATCATTATCGTAAATAACAAGCAAATTTTGCAGTAGAATGCGATTCCAAATAAACATAGTTCGCAATTTGCGACCTCATAACCAAAGGGTTTTATATCACATTTTTACTAAAAATGACTTTTTTGTCTAATTATTTACTTTAAAATATTCTCTATAGAATTGTAGTAAATATTATTGATAATTCTAAATATTTAGCTAGATTTTGATTAATCCAAAATACGCTTCATCTAATATTTGAGAACCAAAAGGTTCTAATTCGGTATCGTGCCAAATTAAATAGTTATACGTAAATGTATTTGCTATAAATTTCATTTTAAATTATAAAAATATAAATCCCTTCTTTGTAAAAATGTTTTTGATGTATTATTTTATTTGAATCAAACATCATCTTATTTAATGTCTATATGTTCCATATTGTCGTATTTTATCAAAAGTTTGAGCTTAAAGATTCTATCTCTAACGTACATAATTTACTGTGAGATAGTCTAAAAACTTTAGAACGTAAAATGTAATTTTAACATAATGCTTGAGCTTTATTGTGACAGACTATATATTTTGTATTTATAAATAACAAGTAACGCTTCGCAGTACTCGGGATAAAATTTTCAATCGCGTCTCACGTGACAATGTCAAAATTTGGTAAAGAAATCTTTGCTTCTGAGGTTGCGAATTATGGTTGAGCTTTCAGTACACGTGTCAACCTTTTACACAATGAAGTTGCACAGCGTCAAAATATTTAAGATTCTGAAAGAATCCATTGCAGCAGCGGTGTACAATCCTATATGGGCATTACTCCCCTTACCCAGGTAGCGAGTTGTAGGCCCTATCTCCGCCACCGAAAAATCCAGAAATACATTTTCTTTAAATGTCCTCGGAAAATTCGGATTGATGGGGATTCGAACTCACACCCTTTGGGCGGCCTTTGTCTTACTAAGAGGTATGCGTTAATTTTAGTTTATTTTTTAGTTAATTTAAGTTAGTTCGCTTTAAATCTCTACGAGATCGGTTTCTTGGTTAAAACAATTTATTTGGAATTAAACTGTACGTACAAATCTAAAAATAAAAATTACTATAGAATAAATAACAATCAAAGAAACATGATATCAGGAAATTTTTTTTTACAATGTGAGTTTTAAAATTACTATTTAATATTTTCGAAAATTGCTATAATAAATTGTAAAAGTCACTAATTATACGAGTATGTCCCAACATTGCATAATATATATATATATATATATATATAGTAATCTGCGTGGGTGCACCCTGCGAAATGTTCTTCTGCGCGGAGAGGAACAATGTTCTAATTCTTATTAATAAGTTATTCATTTTTACTACTTTTTTATGTAACGTTGGGACATACATGTATATATGTATATATACATGTATATACTACAACCCGCGCGCACGATAGTCGCAGCAAGTCGACACGCAGTCTGCGAGCTTCGAGCTGCGAAGTGAGTGCAGCGCGGATTGCGTGCGTTAGGCGTGTGCACCGCAGTATATAGGCAGCAGCAATACCTACACTGTAAAAGATCTTTTCGTAATATCGCTATCGTTCAACGAAGGTTATAAACCAATCTACGTTAAACGAAGTAAATTTACAATTTTGTTCGTAAAATCAGTATAAAAATACTACTTGTCAACAGTACAATTTTTTGAGGTTGGGGTAACAAATTGTGTGTCATGATTATGTGACAAATAAAGTCCGTAGATACTTGAAACAGGTCAAATATACTATGTTATGCATTTATTTTAAGTAAAACTGTTTATATAAAGCTGAAAATATGCTGAAATTAACAAATTAAAGGCGAATTTCCAAATTGATTTGGTTTCGCGTATATTACTATAGAAATTGTAAAATTGCTGTGACAAATGAAATTCCACTATTACTTTACTGCATTCAGCTTAGATACTTTACTAACACGGCTAGGAAATTTACTACGTCTAACGCAGGTTATAATCCGATCCCCGTTGGGCGCAGCAAATTCACTACATTTATACTGTAAATTATTCGCGACTAAAATAACATTACAATTTTTAACGAAATTTTTCGCCATTGAACTACGTATTTCTATGTATAATATAACTAACTGAGAAGTAATATTACTTTGATTTTTGACAATATGGTCGATCGCCTTCGCGCTTCACCGGAGAAAGTCTCGACGTACGACGCGAGGCGTCGATGCGTTTCGATTTATTGCGTACGAGGCTGCGACTTTTCCGCGCTTAATTTACGGCCTTTTTATGTATTTATGCAGCGGATGGACGCTTTTAGACGCCGAGAGCCTGGTGTTTGTTTACGTAAGAGATGTTTATTCGAAAGTACTGCTGTTTATCGGGCGTTTTAGTGGAGAATCGAAGAGGCGTTGATTTTTTTTTGGAGGATTTATGTGATCGGTTTTTATATAGGCAGATTTGTGTTTTGTGGAATTATCGGGGATTTGTTAGTGGTGATGGATGTATCGGGATAAGAGTTTAATTATGCGAAAGCGAGAGAGTTTACTGAGATTAAACGTGGTAATTATTATCGAATGAATTCAAATTTGTCTTTTGTGAATTATTTGCTTCGGAGACAATATTAACGGTTACGTTATTATTGCAAGTACTTTGAAGAGTATTTTTAAGAAAATTTAAATGAATAATGGCTATTGCGGTTTATTCTTGGTAAGTGATACAGAATTAATAATTCATAACATTTCCTTGTGATAATTATTCAGTCTATAATTGAAACATAGAGAAAAACACCGCTCCAATAATAACGAGAATTCAATATACGTGTGGCTGTATTATTTTAATATTTCAATTTTTTTCAGCAAAATTATTACAATATTCTATTGATAATTTGTCATGTGAGATAGGACAATGTAAATAGCTTTCATTAAATAAAACAGTCACATTTCTCTGATATAATAAATGGTCATTTAAAAAGCCGTTATATATACTACAATTATATTTATTGAAACAAAACATAAGATACTAACAATAGAACATCATTATTTATACAGAACAATAAAATATAAAATGTTATTTTAACTTTCAGCCACTTTTGGTTCTATAAATTTAGTAAATTGTTGGTAAGTACATGCGCGGGGGATAAATGAGTTATTTTATCGAAATACACACAAGAGAAAGAAAGCAGAAGTCTGAGAGAGAGAGGGAGAGGGAGCAAAATGGAATAAAGTGCGACGCTGAAAATCTTAATTTTATATGCAGAGGGGCAAACGCGACCACTCGCGGAATACATAGCGTGTTTAGCATGGGTTTTGCTCTACGCGAATACAAAGGTATTCCTCGCTGCAAATGCATAATTCTTTTACTGTACGCGAAACGTTATATTTTTGTTTGATGTAAACATATAAAATAAAACACGGCAAAAACCTCTATAGTAGTGCAAGTTTATTCAATTTTCTTTTTTTACTTCTTTTGTTTTGTACTTGTAAGAAAAGCATTCCCAGTAAACACAGATTTCTTAAATATATTTTAAGGTTTTCTATAAGAAATTTTATTTCTTAAATAAATCTTTAAGATATCTTTAACAATTTCGTGTTTAGAGGGTTGGGTTCGTATATTACCTCAAAGTAGACACCTAAATATATTATATTTATTAAAATAAATAAAAGAAACTGAAAAAGCAATGAAAATCCGATATTGCAAAGATTTGAATTTAAGTCGAAGGATTGAAAAATCCAAGATTTAGTATATACGATCAAACAAGATTTTGTAAATGCTTCGAAATAAATCAATCTCTACATAGATTTAAAAACGAGAATTTATTAAGTTTTGTGCGCATAAAATTCCAATTATCTCGTGTCATCACTGATGTACAACATAGACGTCAAGATTCTCAATCGCACGATTGCTATTCTATAATTTAAAAATATCCCTGAGAGCATTCTAACTTATTTACATCAATTAATGCCGTAGTCAATTATTTGCACATAAAACGACTAACAGATCAAATTATGAATTGATCAGACATACTTACTCGTTGCCCAAGTAGGAAAATACTGCGCATCGATCCTTTCAAGAGCACTGACTGTGATTCATCAGAATTATTGGATGAGTGAGATTCGCCACAGTGATACTTTTAATAAAAATGAAATTGTCACAAAATGATTCTATTCATCAAATAAAAGGAAAATCATTTAACGCGTCAAAAGATTCTACTTATCTAAAAATGAAATAGTGAAAAGTATAATAAGTACCACGGTATTGTAAATAATCTACTAAATGGGTAAAAAGATTCACAGAATTAGTGAAAAATTCGCTGAACTAATGGAGAATCCACTGAATTAGGAAAAAATCAACCGATTTAATGACAAATATACTGAAACTATCACTTCACATTTTTGTACCGTAATTTCACTGTAAAATTACGAAAACCCAGTCACTGTAGTGAGCTTTTCACTCCAAAACTTTTACAACGTAATTCTCATTAACAACCAAATTACCAAATTCTCCCTTCATCGCGCTTTCATTCCTGCGTAGCGAAATTTCGTAGCAAAATTACGCGTGCGAAAACACCCGCTCCTCAATCGTTAATCGGGCAAATCGACCCTACGGCACTACAGCATTCGGTCCGCCCTCGACAAAGCGACAAACCTCACAGCGCTGTAGATACACGCGCTCGCGCATATAAGGTATATATATATATATATATATATATATATATATATATATATATATATATATATATATATATATATATATAGGTACAAAGCAGCGTCAACACGCGCGCGGCTTAAGCACGCCGTATAGGGCGACAGTCGGAAATAATGCATCCGCGCGACGTAGAGCCAGTACAGCTCCAGCGCCTGTGCGGGGAGTGCGACGCGACGACGCGGACGACGGCTGCTGCAACGCGGCCAATAAGCGAGCCGATTATAACGTCGTGGTCGGGAGGTCTGCGAGAGATTGTAGGTGCATTGTTAGGGTGAATTGGAATGTGGGGGTTTTTTGGAGGAAGATGATAGTCGATGCGTAGTGAGTGGGGGAAAGTAGAAGGGAACGGATAAGATAAGTCTGTTGTTTGGAGCTTGGTGGGGAATGGTGAGTGAAAGCAGATTTGATTCGGGGCAGCGGAGGGAAAATTTTAAGAAGTGGGTTAAATTCGATAATGTAAGTGGAAATGAATCAAGATTTTATTAGACATTCGGTTTTAAAAAATTAAAAATTTACATTTACATTTTGCGTATTTTTCAACTTTATGCTAAAGGAAATAGCTGTTTAAGTGCTTAAGGTTTCATAGATTATTCATGCTTATGTTAGTTTCATGGGTCTCCAAGATGGGCAAACAACCTTAGTGAAATCTACTTAGTTCAGTCAAGTACACTTTCTGATCTTGAGTTGAGTAAAATCTATTTTGTAAACTGAGCATTATTCACCAAAAAATAACCAAGCAGAATTTACCAAATACTTAATCAGTAAAGTAAAGTTTACTTAATGATTTAGTAAACTCAACCAGTTCAGTTCAACTATTTAAGCAAATTCTACAATAAGAATTGACTGCTGGATAATATTTACTAACTAGGAGAGTACCAGGTCTGCGTTTCACGGATCCTGCTAAAATTCTGGGATACGTATTCTTAAACAAAAATATAAAATAAGTCAAAGCAGCTTCCTTTAATGCTCCATAGTTTCAATATTGCAAGATATGATAGAAATAAATTTAAATCTTTGATTAAAAATGGTCATTATTTACATGGTAATAACACAACTCCTAGGAATGCAAACAATTATTTAGAAAACGAAATTTAAGTAGACAAAATCAATTTCAATTTGGGATATTGAACATTAAAAATAATTAAGTAGATCCAAAGTTATTAAATATCAAAGATGATGACTGAAAATACATGAAAATATTGACGTATACTAACTATTCTTTTATTATGGTAATTTTCATGTATTTTTAATCACTATCTTTGATTTTTAATAACTTTAGATCTATACTCTTTCATTTTTAATGCACAGTCTCAAATTAGAGCTCAAAATATTGCTATCATATCTTGCAATATTGAAACTATGGAGAGTTAGAGTAAGCGGTTTTGGTTTTTATCATATTTTTTATACGGGCGATTATCGCGAAATTGTTAGTTTTAACGGCATCACGTATAAATGCTTTTAAGAAGTAAAATATCAGAAATCTTGCGATTGTATACGACAAATATAATACTTTTACATAATACTCAATGACATTAGGTATGGAAATCAGCCGAATTCATACAATAAATAGGTCAAATATGCCCAAAATGTCAGCTCCGTGGAATAATTTGTTTTTAAATTGCAGTGCGTTTGAGATATACATACCTATATGTAAGATGTAAGTAATTCAAAAATTATGCTTCTCAAAATATACGTTAATGGAAACATCTTGTAGACAATCAGAATTATTAAATATTTAATTTAATCTATTTAAAAAATGAGTTAAAAGTGTCCTATGCTCAAAATATCAGCTCCGTCACGCTCCGTGGCATCAAATATCCATGTAATCTGTCCATAAAACTTTCCTATACACTTATTACACCTATATACACTTACAAAGCCTATAAATACACCCTTAAATGGATACATAGGTTCGTTATTAACAAAGTATGACGCCACGGAGCAAAAATTAACAGTTTCTTGATACTCGCCCATATCAGAAATTATATCCTAGAGTTTTAACAGGATCCGTAAACCGCTAGCCTGACACACTCTCCTAGTAGTCATTTCTTCCGTGTATCAATGTTTATCTTGGGGCCCTATCAGCCCTATGGGTCTTCATGGGAAAATAAGTCATCCTCCTCCAAGCATTATCTAACAATATTCTTTTAATTATTGTTTTGTATGATTGTCAGTGTATCTTTATTTTGTTTCTAGAAATCGATACACGTGTACCTATGCAGATCTATACTAAGAGGCCATGTGCAAATTACGTAAGAGCAAACCCATACTTTCAACTCCCCCGTACGCCCACATAATGAACCGTAAGTTTTTGTTGTCAAACAACGACGTAATAGATGTTCTCTTGAATCGAAAAAAAATCTGTTTCACCGCATCCAGTTGCCGCAAGTACATTTTACTTGATTCTATTAGAAATATATTTGATAAAAATGATGCTTGAAAACACTATTTTAATTAACAAGAAGAAATCCACTTGTAGCCAATATCTGCCCAGGGTAAACAAATTTCTTGTTGCAGTAAAAGGATATTTTTAAAAGTAAGAATATTTTATGTTAGAAGGAAAAATACTATAATTTAAATGGAAACTTTTGCCTACTTTCGGTAAACAGATTCTGGCTTACTTCAAGTACATTTGGATGAAGTAGAATTTTCTACTTGCTTTCCAGAAACCATTTTTGTCAGTGGAATCACGGATACCCGCAAAGAAATAAGTTTCGTGTAAATACCCAATTGATAATTCGAGATGTTACAAATAATTTTGACAGTAAGACAATGAAATAAAGACTTGCCTCGTTGACTTACAGACTTACAGAGCTACGACGTACATAAAGACACAAAATTTAGTTTTTTTACTTATCCCGAACATTGTTCGTTAATTGCAACAAAACCTTTTTCATCCAATTCGCGTGCACATCGTAAAATACGCAATACTGCATTGATGCGAGCCATAACAAAGCCTTAAAAATATCTTAGTCAATAAACTTGAAAATGTTCCAGGTGAAATGAAAGAAGCAACAGCAGCGGCAGCAACAGCAGAATAAGCCATTGCAAAAGTATAACAAGTTATACGCGAACAACTGCCTCCCGCGACCGCAGCTGCCGCAAATACACGGTGTACAACCCGGCTCGCGCTTATTAGAGAGCTATTCTGTTATACCCGCCAGTGAAACACTGTCCGCGGGCGTACGCGTTTGTCGCTATGTATATATATACATTAAGCAGCACGCACGCTGCGAGGAGAGTAGGGGGTTGCATTATTTCCGACTGTCGCCACGTTTAAAGTCCTCGTTGACGTCCTGTATACACTTGCCTGGGCAAGCACTGTACACGGTTTTGTATAGGTATAACGTACACGCACGCGCGGATGCGAACCAGCTGCATTAGATCCGCGACATGGTAATATCGCGTAGTAGCGCTGCTGTTTGTGTGTTGGACTTTTTTTACGTGTTTAGATATTTAGAGAATTTTGGAACTGGGAATTTATAGGTAATTTAAAGACCACCGGGACTACAAACAGGAATCAGGCAATTTTTGTTTATTAGAATGTTGTTATCAGCATTTCGAAATACATAGGTGAAAGATCCTCTGTGAACCCTCTTCTATTATAGACACTCATGGGTAATTTGGCTCCTGCCGCTAGCTGGCAACACACAATATGCACGCTGGAATGAATGCATGTTGTATTTATAGTTCTATTAAATAGATGATCAAAAGTTCGTGTTTTTTAATCATCCCTCGAAAAGTTCTCGCGAGAACAACGATTAAGGGCTGAAAAGGAACTATAGGTGTCTATAATAGGGGACATCTCAAAACTTACAAAATTTCAACAAGAAATACGAATGCATTCAAGAGTCGCACTTACACGCGGATTTACACACGTGCACGCACACACACACACACACACGCACGCACGCACAGTGACACCTCTATTTGCGGTCACCTCCCAAAAGCTGACAGCGCCGTAAATAATAAATGCATTGGAAATATTACATTAATTTTTATTGGAGAAAGGTCTCTGGATACCGGACACTACCAATAGCGAACACCTCTACTAACGGATAGGCATGCCTACCTAAATTAAGGAATACTGAGAAAATAATTTAATTAACTCAACGGAAAATTCTGTTGATTCAACAACATTGGGTTTTTATTTAATTTGATTAGATAGCTCAATCACAATCACACTCACACATCCAACCGAGAATTCCAAATTTGTACATAAACAATCCCGCCGTTACAAAGCTTTCTCTTTGAGAAGGAAATAAAACAGCTTCGTTTTTGCTATCAAAGTGATTTCCCTCCTTAATTTTAAACACAATCCTTACTTACCTTCGTACATAATTACCTCACTCTATATCCATATACACCGGCCAACCTAAAAATACACAAAAAAGCTTTTATTACCATACTCGCGTTCAATAGCACTCGATTTTACGCTCGTTCCCGGTATTCAAAGACCAATCCGACTCGGTAAAAGAAATAGACCGTTTAAAAACCTTCGAGTGTACCAAGCATCTCCTTCTCCTCCTCGCTACAGAGTGCAGCGTAAACATTTATTTCCGCGTCTCGTGGTGCGCAGCGCGCACTTCCCGGAAAATCGGGTCACATTGCCTGGAGAGTTTATATAGGTTTTGGTTTTTCCCTCGCGTTGCCTCCTCTAGTTTAATATTTTGCTCTTGAAAATCACTCGCTGTACGTATAAAACGCAGCGCTCCGCGGCCGCTGCACCCGACATACGTAAACTCCTCCGTATATAGTCGCTTCTGTGTGCGCCTATATACGTCTTATGTTCCTCCGCGCGGCGCAGGGCGAAATTATTTTTCCTACTTTTAGCTCTCGCGGCTCGCGCGAGCGCGCAGTTACGCATAAATAAGCACACGCGCAGGGGCGCCAACCGCGGGTGTATATACTCGGCCGTGTGCGCCTCAGTCGATCTTGTTTATTTCATTCACGTTCCGCGGTCGTGGAAAACTGGAAAAATAGACAGAGCACCGGCGTGTATAGTGTACGGCTTCTTTTCTCGTGCGCGCCGCGAGCGGTTTATAATCGACTTTCGCAACGGGCATTCATTTTAACGCTTCTTTTCGGTTGAAGCGAGCGCGCGTCTTTTCTGAAGAAGAGGAAGGATGCTGATGTGAAGCATTGAGGTGGAATTTAATTTTTTTGCTCGGTATTGTGCGGTTGAGTGTGCGCATGTGTGTGCGTTTTTAGAGTGGATGTTAGGAGCCTGGGGTAATTGACGCTTTCGTATAGAAGCAATTTTAGCTTTTTGAGTGAGTTTTGCAAGGGTGCGAGAGATTTTGCATTCGGAGAAGAGATTTATAGCTGCTTTTACCGAGCTGTTCAACAGTTCGCATTCGTTAAACTACAAAGTGTATGTGATTTTTTACACTTTTTTGATTATACATGGCTTATTCAGCGAAGCAAATGCAAGTCTTATTTTTGCATCAAAGTTTTTTATAACTATTTTTATTATTTTTTTTTATTATATTTAATGATATGTTCACACGCTTCACACAGCTTAACGTTAACTTGCTTCTATCTTTCACACAGTTAAAATGTTCTTTTAATTTTAATGTCCACACAGCTTCAACTTCATCTGAATATTATCTCCTGCTGATGTTCTTAAGTTCGATCACACTCTTGAAAAGTTTTAGTTTTCCTCGAGTCTTCAAGTGCTCACTTAAATTTTCTCGTCTCTCTCCTCAATCGCTAAGCACGCCGCATCCCGGTGAGCTCCCTAGTGTGCAGTACGATATTATTAAAGGTCGAGCCTCGGGTCGAGCGATAAGGATTAATGATTAATAAGTTTTTCAACTATATTCTACTCAAGGATTTTAACTCTGTCCCCCTTGACAGGTAGTAGCAAGGTAGCAAGGTGTTGAAATAGGAACCACAGTGTAAGGATGCTGTAAAATAATTATTAGATATTTAGTATACTTGTCCGACAATTATTGAATAAAATTTCAAGAGACGGAACTCAATTAAGGTCGACATTTAAATTAAATGAGCATGCAGGAATTCAAATAAATTATTTTTAAAATCATTATCAATAAAAAATTAAAATCAACCAAATATGAAATCAAGGAGCTCGGTAGTGTCAGGATGGAAAGTAATAATACTAGGTACGATACGAAGCCATCGGGGCCTCACCGTGGATCTTATACTTTGATTTCGTGTTCCATAACCTCCTAAAAATTTCATATAATGTAAAATGTTGATATACAATAGACCAAATGACCGCATTTTTGGTACTTTTTCAGATATTTCATAAAAAAAGTATCATTCTGTATATACGGAATTTTATGTTTAGATTCTTGACTTTTAAACGGATAATTTGAGACCTGGCAGAACTATGTGCCTCTTCAGGAAGTTTTTGTAACAGAGTTTAGAAATTCTATTATACCGGTGTCCTAAAAGTCAAAAGTAGAATCTCTCATATCTGTGGCTTCCCGGAACAACCACTTCAGACCACTATTTTTTTTAAATTGAGTTTCCAGTCATTTTGGTGTCTATGCATGGCGAATTTTTATATAAAAAATCAAAAGTTGCAAAAGTTCAACTATTACTTTCCTCTTTTCATAATCTACTCTTTTCTCTTACATAGGTTTAAATGACAATTGAAAAATTCAAACCTCATTATCGTACATTTTCAAAAATGGACTTAAGTGATTATTCCTGGAAGCCATATATATAATTATCGATACTGATACGTTTTAGAAAATAGAAAGGAAAGTTAAAATAAATTTGTCGATTTATTACGCCTGAACCTCCTTAATTACTATTTTATCGCCACTTTGAAATACATACAATAATTTATTGTATGACTTATGCACACGCTACAATTTATTTATTCTTGGAACTACTAAATTATAGTGTGTATTAAATAGATCAAGTGTAATTGCTTTGATTACAAACGTATTTGCGTATTCAGTAATATTTGCAAATTTTTATTTCCACAAAAATTGTGCTCTCTAAACTATTATACTTTCTCTGTGTATACATTGACTGAACATACTTTTTTAGAAAGAATTAATTTGCCATTAAACTTATAATTTACTTCTCTGATTATTCGAAGAATGATTTTTATTCAGCTGAAATCATTACTTCTTAAATTCTTTGATCCTATTGAAAATCCTGCACTGTGATAAAATACTACTTTTCGCAATTTCCCGAAGAAAGGAAACTCTGCCTTTGGAAAAGCCAGCAGCTGTTTTTCAGCGTCGCGCCGAGATCTTTATCGCGCGCGCCCTACATGAGAGAAAAAAAGGAATCGAATAACACAAAGGAAAAACGAGAAGAGGCCACGTATACATTATACCTATGCAGTGGGGTTGAGTTAAACGCGAGGCAACATTGCATAAAGACGAATATCATTCGAGTGCGTCGTTTGATCAGATCAACAAAGACAATTCACGGGCGAAGGTTTAAAAGAATAACACTTTCTGTAATAACGGGACTCAGAAAAATAATAGGCTTCATCAAATGTATATTATCTCTATTTGATACAAAGTCAACATTAAACTACAAAACAAACTTCAGCTACAACAACAACTACTCAAACTACAACTTTTTGGAGTCGGCGCTAGAACAGTGTAGTACAGTAATTTGCTGAAATTTTTGGCGCCAACTTCGAGAAGTTATAGTTTTAATAAATGTTGACTTTGAATCAAATAAGGATAATATACATTTGATTGAGCCTATTATTTTTCTCATTCCTGTTATTACAGAAAGTATTATTTTTTACTTTTACAGCGTTATATTTTTGAAGTCGGTTATAATGTATTTATTTTTATAAAACAGCGTGCGCGAAACTGGTTCGTGCACGCTTCTGTAAAAATTCGTAAATCGGGCACTTTGGACATGAGAAACCGAGCTGCTCACACGGCGTTTCAAAAAATCAAATTTAAAAGAAATGGACTCAAATTGTCATGTTTCGAAACCACAGAAATGACCGATTGTAAGGTAATAGGTTTCCATTTAATTTAATTTCATGCAAAAATATCAGTTTCTTCCAAAGATACGAATAACGAATGAATTCTCTTACCCCATCCAATCCGTAGTAATCGTTACCACGCCCCCTTCAAGATATCCCTTACCATTGCTTAATGCCTCGCGCTCGCACGCTCACCCGCTAAAGACACTCACTTAATCATCTAAAAATCGCGCGAGGCCCTCTCCACCCCCGCAAAAAAAAATCGTCGATCATCCATAATACCCTTATCTCTCTCCCCTCTCCGCGCAAATTCCTCATGCATATATTCACCTCGGCAAATGCAAACTACATTAACGACTCCACACACACACACACAAGACTCACTGAGTAGTATATATAATGTACACCGCTGCCGCATCGAGAGGCGGTACCCGCACGTAGCGCATCGGCATCGCATCGCCGGCTGTGCAGCAGCAGCAGCAAGAGAGAGAGAGAGAGAGAGAGAGAGAGAGAGAGAGAGAGAGAGAGAGAGAGAGAGAGAGAGAGAGAGAGAGAGAGAGAGAACACGACTGCCTCGAGACTCCGAGATATTATATGAGAAGGAGGAGGAGGAGATGGTTGCCGATGCATGCACGCCGTGGCGAACTCGCGAGATCGACGACCCCCGCTCGCGCGTCAATGGCTCGCAGTCGCCGTGGGTTATATGTATATATTCGCAGCATCGGTAGCAGCGCCGCGGCAAGCAAACTCTATATATACGAGAAAATAAAGTGGCGGGAGAAAAAGGAATCGCGAGCGAGTCCTCGCGCTCGCGTTCCGCGAGGAAAATATAGGAGACGCGGAGCGAGGAGCTGGGTAGGTATGTTATACGGGGGTATATAGTGTGCATAAGCGAGAGCTGCGAGTCATGGGCGAGGAATGAAATAAAAGGGGCAGATAAACAAATGGAGTAGAAGGTGGATGGGTATAACGAGTGCGTGTGTGTATGTGTATGTGTGTATGAGGGCCTGACTCTTAGTAGTATGTGTGTGTGTAATAGTGTCTTAGTGCGTATGTATATGTATCAGAGTCTCTTAGGTCTCGGGTGCATGTGTGTTTGAGTTTCTTAGTGTATGTGTGTGTGTGTGTCATTGTCCTGTTTATTATGCATCGAGTGTAGTTGAAGCGATGTGTTTTTCCATCCGCGAGGATTTCTCCTATGCAGCTGAGTGTTCGATTGGATTTATGTAAGATATGCGCGTAGAAAAATGCAGCGACTTTACTTGCGTGGAAGTGAATCACAGTAGTTTGTTGCAAATCGATGCAAGTTAAGTCGTGGATAAAGTAGGGAAGTAGCAGGTGATGAAATATGTATAGATACCTTTAACCCATTATAGCCATGTGCGTACTGCGTGATATACACGTAATTCGAAAACTTGTAGGCAAGTAAAATTTAATTGTGTATGTGACTGTCGATTATTCACAGTCATTGAATTTTAAAAATAAAAACTATGCTAAATTAATAAAAATTCATTTTTTAATACTGAATATATTGATGGGGAAAATTTATACAGCCACGATCAATAACTACTTCTAAACTATTAAAAGATTTTTAAAGTCTTGTGATAAGTCACGCTGATTGCACTCAAATTACTCACTCATAATTATTAATATCTCATTTTATTATTCTTTTGGTATTTTCTGTTGATATTAAAATTTTAAAAGACGTTAAAATTATTTTTATTTTTCTTCTTTCGGGGATCAGACTGATTTTTTGAAAAATATTAATATAAATTTTTTAAAAACTCGGTTAGATCTCCGAAAAGAGAAAGAAAAAATATTTAACGAAAAAGTGCTTCGCTTCATTTTTAATCCACGTCAAAAGAAGTCGAATAACCATCAGAAAAAACATTTTTGTACATCATGTCACCTACAAGCGTATGCGGAACAAAGTTTCTGTCATAAATCTGGTATTGAAAATAGTGATTTATTGTGACTTGTAGGATCAAGATTTTGAGGTTCTACAAAGGTAAAATTAAAAATATTTTTAAGTAATTATAGCATAAATTTTTTCAGAATTAAACATTAAAAGGTTCCTGGACTCCTGGAAATTATTTTCTTTTGTTTAACACAGGGCTGCTTCCTTAAGCTTTGTTTTGTATAAACATATTATTCTTATTAACAATTAAAGATAATTTTAATACAGCTATAATTTAAGTTTTGTTTTGTATAAAAATAATAATTATTTCCAAAGTTATTAACGATCAAAGATAGTGAATAAACACGAAAAATCACGAAAGAATAATTAATAGTGAAAAATCATGAAATGTAATAATTGAATATATCTACAAAAAAGTTAGTTTTATTGAGAAAAGTTGGCCCCGGTCAATGCATTTTTAACAATAAAGACAACTTTTGCAATTGACTTGAATAAAATAAATTATAATTAACATTGGCGATGATTACTATGATTCTTGTTACGTATAGGCATGCTATGTATTTTCATCATATAAGTTTTTACAATGTTACGAATGTTAAATAAACATTTCTACGTTTCGATTATTAAAATCTTGTATAATGTATTGAACATAGATTACAATGTGTTCGATCTTCGACTATTATATCTTATTGATTTGTAATAAATAAGTGAAAAGCGTTATGTAGCAGTTGTAACTGTTTATAATAATTAAAATCAGTATCGTTTTTAATCTTGGTAGTAAAACACGTCACTAGAATTATTATTTTAGTTCCCTTTGTTTAACCCAGGGATGCCCCTTCCCTTTGCATATAATATAATAAATCGATTTTAAAAGAAAAGCGTGAAAAACAATGTTTTAAATGTTCATCTTATTTTGTCGTGATAACTGCTTTGAGCAGTAACAATTGTCCTTGTTAAAATTAATTACATAATGAGCCAAATGGTTTTCATTACTCGATCACGAAGATTTATAAATTATTCCTGACTTATAAAGTGAATTATACATTGAAAATTTAGAGCTTCTCACAATTTAAGCGAATCATAAATTAAATTGTTACAAAATGGATATGTAAGGTTAGCATTCATTTCATAAATAGAATAATAATGAAGTTTAAAAATATGACAAATGCACGTACGTTATAATTTGAGTTTATTATCAAAAGAGAATAATAGTTGATAAGAATATGAAATTAAAAATAATGTAACAACACAATTTTCTATTACACTTATAAATGTACTACTTTGTATAATTTATTTTATAGCTTTGTAACTAAAAATTAATTGGAAATAAATGAATGAATTATGAGAAACAAAACATAAATGTGTAACAATAACATTTTAACTGAAAATTCTATAAAATCAAAAGTGTAATCACAGGCTTTGTCTTCTAGCAACAAAAAACCACTTTTCAAACTTTTGTAAAAATCTACGTTCCATATAGGATTATGAGGCCTCCTTCAGACTAAGAATGCCGAACAGTAGCAATAAAGCCGCATAAGAAACTTCAGTAATGCACAAAACTCAGGAAAATAGCGGCAATTAACTCGTAGTGATCTGTTCTTCTCTTTTCGTCCTCCTCTTCCTCCTTCACCTCGAACGGCTGAAAAAAAGAACCTTCCGAAACTTTGAATTCCAGAACTTCCGACTTTCGCAGCATCTAGATTTCAAGCCCCCTACTCCAAATCTTTGACCTCGACTAATATTTTCTGCCTGCTAGTAGAGAACCTGGGGATTTCAACATTCGTACAAGTTAGACAATTATTATTATATTTTGTTTAGAAAAAAGTATACTTATGTATTCGCATGCACATAGTTAAAAGTTATTTTTCTTCAACTGAAATATTTAAATACCTTATTGATCCATAATTACTGAAACATAAATGAATATTATTCTACAGTGAAAAAAATTTAATCTATCAAAATAAATGTTGTGTTGAATTCTGCTAAAAAACATTATTTTTAAATTAATAATCATTTATTAGTTTCAAATATTGATTTTGTTATTCAAGTAAATATTTACTAATAAAATAACTGAAATTTTTGTTGAAAATAAATGTTATTTGAACGTTATTGACATTACGTATACTTATTGGAATATATCTACCTGGTTACTAAATTTGTTTCAAACCATTAAAACTATTTTGAACAAATATATGTTTTATTTGAAATAAAAACAGAAGTTAGAATATCTTAATTTTTCATTAAAAATATGCGCTAATTCAAATGAACTCTGAACTGCATCGAATAAAATAAATAATCTCTTTTCACAATATCCTTGATAAATTTATATGTTTATAAATACTTGCATACACGAATATTCAGCATAAGAGACTCTAGAATCTACCAATTGATCAATATATTTATATAGCCCTAATTAGATTTCCGAATTTTAACCGACTTCGAAAAAGGAGGAGGTTCTCAATTCGACCTGTATACTTATTTTCTATTTTTGTTCGCGCATTACTTCGAAGCTGCTGGACCAATTTGAATGAACTATTTTCTTAATGAAAGAGGATGATCCAATGGTGGTCCCATTTCAATTTTGTAAGGATTGGTTCAGTATCTGACCAGTAATTTAGTTTTTTGCTAGATATTTCTTCCGTACTTTTCGGCCACTGCCGACTCTATCCGCCGATTATTCGAAAACTACTGAACCGATTTGGCTAAACATTTTTTGAATGAAAGAGCATGATCCCATAGAGGTCCTATTGTATCACTGAGCAAGTATCGAGCCAGTACTATGTCAATACTGGCGTTTTGTTATGTTCGTCAGCCGATTATTCCAAAACTACTGAACCGATTTGGATAAACTTTTGGATTTGGATAAATAAAATGAAATTTGGCCGATACAACTGAAAAGTATAAAACAAAAAGATTAAAAAAACGCACTAGAAAACGGACTAAAATGTATGAAATAATCGATAAGAAGTATGAATTTCAAACTGACTTATAGTATTTTTCTTATGGATATGATTTAGAACTTATACTGGATTGGGTCGTAACACATATACTTATAATGCCTCTAAAGTCAGAGACCGTAATTCGGTGAAATTCGGCGCCGTCTTCAAAAAGGTTTTTATATCGATTATTCATACTTTTTATCGATTATTCATACTTTTTATCGATTATTTCATACTTTTTATTTTTTTAGTGCGTTTTTTTTCGAAGTCGGTTTTTTTTACCGTATATAATACATACGCGAATTGTTAAGAATTGTCTTGCCTTATAAATAATTATTTTATAATTAGGTAAAAATGGATCACTGTTAGCATCACAATTTCTTCTTTCAAATGCTATAAAACTCGAATCTGATATGCTCAATTTGTATTTTATTACAGAACTACCTAATAGGCTGCGCATTGCACATTGATAAAGAGGAGCGTTGCATGTCACTATATTTAAATGAATTCCAATCAGTTCGTCAAGTTACTAAAATAAGCTAATCGATTTTAATTAATCAGAATAATCCTGGTAGGAAAGAAGCCTGGTCGGCTGGTTATAACGTATTAATTTTTAGCTAAATTTGTTATCGAGTATAGCCCAAATCAATTAATATAATTAAAGCGCCATGATTAAACCAAAATAAATCTTAAGGAGATGCATCAGTCCGGTTTTGTCATTCTAATATTCAAAACAACTTTACGTTAAAATCAATGATCGGATTGCATTTTTCTTTTGGGGATCGCATTATTGTTGCGTAATGAACAGTGTACGATTGCGATTTTACGAAATAACGACAAAAACTTCACTTATTACAAATTTTGTGTCCATCATAACTCTTGAAAAGAATCTTATGACGTGCTGAAATTTTGCACGTATTTTAGAAAATTTTCTCGATAGATTCTTTTCAGAAAATACGCCGATTTGAAGAATGTATCAATTTTATATTAACGAATAAAAAATAATTTTTGTCGTAAATTTATATTGGAGATATATAAAATGTAGACACATATTGAAGTACGCGGGATTTTCTTTCGATTTATGTCTTTCAAGACTGCAGCTCTGAAGTTATTTTTCAGATAAAGTCGCGAATTTTAAGAATATAAGTAACAACTTTATTTTAAAAATATCGAGTAATTAATTTAATGAAAGAATTCTTTGACTTGTTGATTTGGAACTTCTCTTTGAGAAAGGATTATGTTAAATCAGCCCTGGTGGAAATGAAAGCATTAAAAATTGCCAGGAAGCAAGTATATGGCTAAAAGAAATAGCCTGTATTTGGGTTCGTAATATAATGATTTTTTTATTGGTTTTCGGGCATTTTTGGCTGTAACTTGAAAATCCCCCCTAACCTCAAAGTATTTGTTACTAAAAAAGTTTTTAACTGCAATACATGATTCAGATTACTTTTAAAAATAAAAACTTTCCTATATTAATATTTTTAAGTTTTGAGAACTGATAAGCCTAGCATCATTCTTCAATTTTTTAAGAAATTCCAGTTCTTGACCTGCAACTAGATTAGTTTTTTTTAAGCATAGTACACTTATAAGCGCTACAAAATGACTAGTAACATTCAAATAAAAATGTTTAGGCCGGGGATTTCATTTTCAATAATGGAAAAATATTAGAAAAAACGATTCATTAATATAAGAAAAATGTAATCATTTGAAGATCAGACTGTCTTTTTACTAGTCTAGGTATTATACAAATGGAATTCATTTTCACCAGGGAGTTAGCAGCGGTTTTTCAAATATTCTGAAATCTAAAAATAATGTCAGTTTGTGGTTTTATAATCCTTGAGTATAATATTACGAATTAGACCATTTACTATAAGTGAGCTGTAAAACATAGTGTCAATTGTATTTTTTCCAACCAATAATTTATGAGTTTTTGTTACTTGCAAAATCTGTCAAATCGCGTATGTTTATCATTTTTCAAAAGTTTACAGGTTTTTCACAGCAAAACTGTAAGTAACACAGAAAAAATTGTAATGGATTTATTTCTTGAAATCGCACGAAACTTCCACAAAAGAAATTCCAGAACTGAAAATCCACTATTTTGGATATATTGTTTATAAAATTCTTATGAATAAATAGATCCCCGTGAATAATTTTCTGGAAATTTATGTTTCCCAACATACTGGAATTATTAATCTATCGATTAAGACAAGTTTCATATTGTGGTCGTGGTATCGCCATTTTGATCCTCAAACCTCCGGTCTACATAATGCCTTTAGGAGGCTTTTTACTAATAAATCAGCCACAGAAAAGAATAATTTGTGTAATGGTTGATTAAAATTACTGTATATTAGCGATAATATATATATGTAAAAATCTAAGTTTTCTTTAAATTGTTCTAAAAAACTAGTATTTAATGTAAAATAACCATAGTTTGCATACACAAAAAGATATTTAAAATTGTGCTACGATGTTATTAGTATACCTATAGCGTGGTACAGTATATGCAAAAGTTAATGCTCTGCTTCGGTTCTTGGCATTATTACATTACTTCTATTCTTTATGTATACGTTAATGATTTGCATAGTAAATTAAAGGGATTTCATTATACATATTGCCATTTTATATTAATATTTTCAAAAATTTACTTTCTAACCTTACTGTCAGCCGGTCAACGTCCTTTAGGGGACAAACCTGCACTTTTGACACCTGTAAAAATGCATATGTTTTGTACATCAGTAATTTGTTTTTGTTTCTCTAAGACAAAATTTCAAACTTTTTGTGTCAGAATGTATTATATTTATCTATTATTTAAGCCCTGATATACTTAATTTTCTTATAATAGTATCCCTACTCTTCCATTCATGTATGGATCTTGTGTTCAACGAAAAATTCATTTACCTCAGGGTTCCATGTTGTACTGCTAGACGATTTTACATGAAACAGGGCTTAAAATGTTAGTTTTTGATGTTGCTAAGGTCGAAGTGGAGCAGAATTTTGAAATAATTACTATTACATTGAATAAGTAATGTTTTACATACTTTATATAATTATTTTAAAAAATGTTCACCATTTTAAGTACCGTAAAACGGTGTTATTGTGGCCGGCAGGGTTACTTTGGTGACATATTGGTAGTCGAATTTGAAATGAAGCACTTACAGAAGGTAGTTTACACCAGTTTAAAAATATTTGAACAGTTTAAAATTTTCATTTTTATATAGGGTAGACACATTAGTAGTCGGCCATCTAAGGAAAAACTTGTATTCAAGCTATTGCAAAAAATTCAGAAACATCTTTGTTTATAAATTACCGGTTCTATTATACTTTAAAGGTATTCTAGTTTTTGATAAAATGTTTGTTTTTGCTTAAAATATTTACAGGATTATTATAATATGTGTTAATAAAATATGACGAAAGCGCTAGTAGTCGGCCACCCGAATGTAGTACTCGGCCGTTTGGTCGCTAGTAGTCGGCCAAGACAATTTAAGGCAATACATCTCGCTTTAAAAACATTGTTTATTCTTTTTAATAGTTCTATGATTTAAGTTTAGCTATAGAAGATTGAATAAATATTAAATGAATGAAATTAAATATTAATAAATCGTAATGAGCATTGCAATTAAAAGTGCCTTTGGACATGGGTTACCGACCAGACCCGGCCGACAACTAAAATTCGTCAAAAATTAAAAAAATTCTAGTAGTCGACAACCTATAAGCACATATCGACAAAGATATATCGAAAAAAATTATTATTTAATGCTTCTTAAACTGTTTAACGTCAGAATTAAATGTTTAAATGGCATAGATCATTAAAAAATTATTAATCTAGCGATATTTTGTCTACGGGTTTATTTTTAAAAAGAAAATAGCCAAAGTGACCGACTACTGCGATCACTACCCTATACAAACAATAATAACTATTAAAAATGTGGCCAAAGTTACCTCGCTGATTCAAGTAATCCCGTTCATATTCATATTTTTCCTCTATCAAACTGATATACAGATATAAAAAAACCTCCTTAATTCATTAAAATACGGATACACGAAAAGGCCCAGTTTTACCCGCCAAACCCATAATACCACCGCCTCGTCGCGACTGCTGCACCAACTGCAGCGCGCGGCAATATACCTATATACACAGACCGCGCGCGCGCTCAGTCCGCAACCTCTCCAGTGTTGCTGGTGGTGGGGGATAGAGAGAGCGCGAGCGGCGGCGACGGGAAGCGCCGGCACACCAGCGGCCGACAGTTGCGAGCCGACCGCCGCGCGTCGCGTATCCCGTTCAGGTGCTCTGTGTGGTGTACATATATATATATATATATATTGTATCTACCGTATATACTGCAACCGTCGTTATAGTCCGTTCGCCTCTCTTCGACTCTTCTTCCCCTCTCTGTGTCTGCTGCAGCTGCCGTCGTTGTTGTTCTTCTGTTGTTGTTGTGCCGATCGCAGAGACACACGCCTGCACGTCGTACACGGCAGGATTAATAAGAGGCGAGAGCTACACTTGGGAGAGAGAGAGAGAGAGAGAGAGAGAGAGAGAGGATAAAATATAACAGTGTTGCATACGGTGCGTTCGCGGGTTGTATTTCGCCGCCGCCGGACGCGGCGAGCGAGCGACCGGGAGGTTGTTAGTAATCGTGCTGGGTTTTGTAAACGGTGCTCTTCGCCGAGTTGCATGTATGTATGCGCGTGCGACTGCGGCGCGAGGACAAAGAGCCTCCGAAGTCAAGCCACTGGTGTTTGCGTATGAAGAAAGAAGCTACGTAGGGAGATAGAGAGAAACAAAAGTGCCGTGGTACAGTGATTGTTGATTCCCGAGAGAGAGAGAGAGAGAGAGAGGGAAATAATTTGTATCAGTGACCGATAAGTGACGGTTCGTTCGGGGCGACACACGTGCCATCCGTGTTGTTGTTGTTGTTATTGTTGTTGTTGTTGTTTTTTTTTTGTTGGTTCTGTTCTGTTTTTCAACGGCTGGTGCTGCGTGTATCGTTGGTTCTTGGTTCTGTTCTTTTTCATTGCTTCGCGCACGGCTGCAGAGCTGCAGGTGAGGCGTGATTTTTCCTGGGGAAGGAAACAAACGCGCGCACCTCGCTCGCGCCCACGCGCGCTCGTCCTGGAAAAGTGAGAATAAGGAAGAACAGAGGGGGAAAGCTGAGCGTCGCTCGTCGTTGGATTCTGAGAGTACCGGTGAGTGTTTTGCTTTTCCTTTTAATTTTCGCGCTATTCGCCGCGGTTTGCGGCGCCCGATTCACGAGCGGCGAGTGCTTCGCTGCTCACAAAGGGCTGAGAGAATGCAAGCTTTTAGCGAATGTAGGTATACTTACTTTAGTCAATTGGTTTGAGCGTTAATTGTCGAATCGAGTTTGCTCGCAATCAACTACTGAGTGTGAGGTGTTTTTGATAGATGTTTTACAAAGTAAAGGTATCCGCAGAGAGTATTCGGTGAAACTTTAGCGAGATGGCGCGTATTTTTCAAAGAACATTAACGTAGGTATAATCAACAGAACAAATATTTAATAGAAATCTTTTGGAAATCCCTCCAATATGGTTAGAAAAAACAAGCATTCGATCCAATAGAGTTGCAGTATTTAAAAAGAATACAAAGAAATTCGATCAGATATTTGTTCCGTCCATCTACATTTTTTTGGTAAAATGATGCAGGTTAAAGACATAACGACATAAGTTCACTTTTGTGTTTTTGAGATATTAAAGTTTCAAGTTTTTATTTTTTATTTAAACTAACATAAAAAAAGAGATATAGTTACTTATATATTATTTTTACTGTTTCTTGGTTATTTGCATTTTTATCTGAAAATATACTACTCTCTAAAAATTGTTGGAGTGGAAATCTCACTCCAAGTGCAATAAGTGTCTGCGTTTTCATGATTTTAGAGTGTTATTTCACTCCAAAATCATGAAAACACAGTCACCCATTGCTTTTGGAGTGAGATTTCTACTCCAAGATTTTTAATGAGTATGTAAAAAAAGCGCTCAAAGCCAAATTTTCAAAAAATGCGGACTTATATCGTTACCCCGGGAAGCCATAGAATTCATACACAAAGTTTGCATGAATAGAAACATAAACGAACGTTGCAATATTTTCCATTTAAGCAAGCGACAGGTATAACAAACAAGAGCGCTCGCTGCGTGAATTGGGGAGGTTGTCGACGCGGTAGTTGGAAGCCCTATATATGAAAAGAAAAGACTCGCGCGCGATGATCGCTGATCCGGAAGAGCGGCTTTCTCGGGCACTTCGCGTATATGCGTTTCCTTCTTCTCTTTTTTTTCTCTATCTATCTCTCCACGTGCGTTTGCGCGACACGCCGCTGCGGATACAACACATACGTACACGCACGAGCCCGTAATGGAAGTGGGGGAGTAGTATTATTTACGAATCTAGGCGAGTTTGCCGTGTGTTTACGGCGTCGTTAACGGCCGTCATTTTGTCATTTCGGTTCGTTTGCAGTGCGGAGGTATATTTGACGAAGTAAGTGGATAACTGCAGCGGAGAGCGCTGCTTGAATTAGTTTAGTTCTCCCCCCTCCCCGTCCCGGACGGTTGGATGGGTCGCGCTCGGGGATACGCGCGGCTCTCGCGTTGTTTGTGCGAGTTAACGCGCTTTTTTTTTGTTCTATGTACTTGTGAGTGGAACGCCTTGGGTACGATTGATGTAGTATTTTTAGCACGTGATAACTTTGGGAAGCGCATTCTTGCATAATCACTTGGGAGACGTAAATGTTTTTACTTTAGAGATGGTCATTCGTTTTATGTATAATTAATTACCTGGATAAAGAGTGTAGTGAGCTTTTTTAGGGTTTATATTTAAAAAAATAAATTGCGATGATAAAGGTGATTGTTATCTGCGCGATCCACCTTTAGGTGAATCTCTTTTTCAAACATTTGTCGAGGGAAATTAATTAAAACGTTTACTTTCTGGTAGACGAAGTTGTAATAACAAGAATAATGAAAAGTAAAGAAATCTTTAGAAATATTAATAACTCAAATTATGTAGTTCAACAACGTGCATGCATTAAAGCTTTAATTTAAATTCTGTACTTATTTATTTATTTTTAGTCGAGTTGTATCATTAATTCTATCTTCCTTTGTAATTAATATATCTCTTTTATGTTGACTTTGGTTTGCTAAAATGTATCAATGGTATTGTTAAAAGAACATAAAAGTAATAATAATAAATCTTGTAAATAATAAAACAATAGTATGTATTAAAATTTCTTCAAAGGATTAATGTTGATAAAAGAATATTGTCTAATAATAGTCTCATTACATTCACCCATATACATATATGTCCATTTTTCGTATTTTTGAGATATTGGCGATACTGAAACATAAGAAAATATCGAGTCCAATGTTAAATAAGATAATAAATAAAACATTAACCACACCATCGAACTTAGAAAATACTACGCTTTTTATTTGAGTAAGCAAGGAAAATTATGGACCAATGTGGCCTTGAGCCGTTATTCCGGCGAAAGGTATATGTAACCATAAAGCAAATTATAAAAAAAGACATACATTTATCATATTTCAGGCTACTCTGACATTGTCAATGATTTTATGGATATCTGTAGCATGTACATTATGTATGTTATATTATTTATTTGTACTGAATGATATAATTTACAAATACAAGAATACTTAAGTGCAATAAAATGTAAAAAGACTATTATGAGCAATTTCCAACTAGCCTTAAGTTTTTGGGAATGTACTGTTATCAATCACAAGATTATGAAGACACCTAAATAAAACTACGTCACAATCAATTACTAAATAAAAAAGTTATTAATGAACAGTATTCTTTGAACAAAACTAAAATCTAAAATCATCTAATTCAAAACTCTCATCTGCAATCTCAACTCACTAAATGAAAAACAGCCGTGCATCTTTCTCCGGCACTGTAACACTACACAGACGCCGACTCTCCTCGTTTACTTCTAATCAAAATTAGGCTCGTCTTTCACGAGCTGATACGCGACATTAACGGCGTGCGAGAGAAAGAGAAAGAGACAGAGAGAAAACTCCGCGCTCAGCTCGCGCGATAAAAATCCGTGAAGGAAATCGGAGAGCCAATGGCTTGTATCAATTTAACCGTGAACCAGCCGCGCAGCGACTACACTCTTATACCCCACCGTACTCTCTCTTTCTCTCTCTCCTCTTTCTTCGCGTCCACAGTACAGTCCCTTTAAGAAAGTTCACTCGAGCGCCTCGCCTTTGTGCCGTCGCGTCTTTTGTATTATATACCTTATATATATATATATATATATATTCGACGTGCTTGGGCGTTTTTCCTTGCGTTAGTTCTCTCTCTCTCTCGGCTTTCTTTATGTTGGCGCGCTTTTTTTGCGATTAAATAGAAGCACGGCTCGGCGCAGGAGCGACAAGTGGGCCGAAAGTCGATTTTGATCGATGACTGCGCCGGCGGTGTATAGTGGTATACGGCGTATTAGCGGCTTTCGGAGCGTTGCCGCGTAGACGCGCTACAACACTGAAATGTACGAGTGTCGACGCGGAGAAGTATATACGAATACAGCGATTTGATCTTTTGAGAAGGAGAAATTCGTACTGTCGCACTTTTGCTAAGTACGAGAGCGTGATTTGGACCTTTTGAAGGAACGAATGTTGGATTTTAATCTCTTTAAAAGGATGCGTGTAACAATTTTTACTTTGTTAAAGTGCAAATTTACTAATGAATTTGTTGTTTTAATCTTTGTAAATTTGAGGATTTACTAATTATTTGAATCTCTTTAAAAGATGAAATTGTTAAATTTATATACTTTTAATAAGATTAATGTCTTGAAATCATTTATTTAAAAGCGTAAAATTATGTCTTTGAATTTTATAGAAGCACCTCATTGCGAATTTATTCTTTTTGAAAGATTAAATTGCTGTGTGTTGAATTGGTTCCGCCGTAAAAGTCAGCAAACTCAGACATCTATTTGTCAAGGTTTATAATTATAATAATTCCTAAAATGTCCATTACTAAAATGAAGTAAATATAATAATAATGTCGATGAACAAAATGGTTTGGTATACTCAAAACGTCAGTTATGTAGCACCGAAATTATTTTGATAAAATGATGCTTAAATATTTATTAGGGTTCGAAATAATTATTTTATTGCGACTTGAAGTATAACGATAAATTATAATAATTTCTGTGACTATGTATGAATCTTCCAAATTAATATTTACACGTATAAAATGTTATACAAGTTTGCCATTGAAATATAATGACTAAAGTGTCAGTTCCGTAATATAGCATTTTCAATTCTATTTAACAAATTAAATAATAGTGGGTATTTTTTTAATCTAATAGTATTTTTTGAAACAAAAACACAACGACAATTATACTTATAATATCTAAAGAAGATTGCAAGATATTAGATATAAATTAGATATAAGAACAAATTTAATGTATATGACGTTTTAGAATTTATAAGGATCTTTATTGTACATAAACATTGATTTTCTGGAGTATACAATGACTTATTGTTACTGGCATATTGGAAATTTCCATATTTAGATTTGTATATAAGTTATTGGAATTGCAATATTGCAAGAAAACCAATAAACACCGATTAACTTCTCTAATTTTAATATTATATGTATATCTACCAGTACTTATTTTATCACAAAATATAAGTTAATTACAACCAACAATTGAAGGGCCTGATGCAATAAGGGGACTAGCACTTTTTTCGATGATTTTCATCTAAAATAACAATGCTCAGATAAAGAAACAAAAAATATAGTGTTTAAGAATAGACTTAGTTTAACAACACTATATTTTTTTCTTTATCTAAACATTATTATTTAGATAAAAATCATTAAAAAAAGTGCTAGTCCCTTTATTGCATCCGGCCCTTCAAGTAATCCAATAATTACTGTTATTGAAAATTCTCTTCAATTTCCTTACCACGAAAGTCCCTTTCAAACATTCAATGTTTATTGTGATATTAATATCATATATTTCGGAACATAAAATGTTTCTCTTGCATTATACATAGCTTTCGAAAGCGTCGTAATTGCTAAAATATTGGAACAGAAAACATTTTTACGTTTACAAAAAGTTGTTAATTTATGCATTTGTAGCTACCG
This sequence comes from Gastracanthus pulcherrimus, assembly GCA_949152435.1. Classification (NCBI taxonomy): domain Eukaryota; kingdom Metazoa; phylum Arthropoda; class Insecta; order Hymenoptera; family Pteromalidae; genus Gastracanthus; species Gastracanthus pulcherrimus. Next base: position 2,091,006 of record OX424573.1, on the reverse strand, counting down.
TACAAGCAGTATAATTTACGTCGAGCCAGGCTATTTTTTTTAGCATATTTGTCAAACTCGTTTCATGTATAAGTAAAAAGCTTCTTTAACTAACTGATCACTTTTTTATGCTACTTTTTCATACTACACAAAACTAAATCTTCTCAATAAATTAAATTAAATTAATTTATCTAATCTAAACGTAATTAAATATATTTTTACTTTTAACTTTAAAAGCAAGTTTTTTAATATCAGTACAATCAAACGTCCAACACTATCAGAACGAATTTCAAAAGTTTGCTAACCCTTTCTATTTGAAAATTGACAAACAGCAGCCATAAACCTCTTTTCATAACAATAAACCAAAACCCGCTCCAGCCACCGTAAATAAACTCCCTAGCGAGGTAATCTATCTACGAAAAAAAGAATTAATTTAAAAAGAAAAAGAATTACCCACGTATCCTAAGGAAAAGAGGTATTTAACATAATAACCAAAATACACTAGTTTTTGCCTTTTAGTATATTCTTCTTTTATCTCAAATCATTGATTTCATTAGTGATTTATATAATATTAATGAATTACATCGTGATACGTATTTAACAATCAAAAATGTACTGTATACCATGATATAATTTACCTTGAACGAAATTAAATTATGTGACTTTTGACAATCGGTATTTATGTAATTTAACTGTTCACTGTATTTTGCTTTTATAAAAACTACATTTACTACAATAAGTATTGTATCCCGTGTTTAAAGGCACTTTACGCACCATTTTCTTTTGAATAGATGTTCTATCAAAATTCACGTTCATCCGTGAACTCAACAACTTTAATACATATGAGATACATAGGTTACCTCGTCGGGGATATAATAATCCACAAATCCCGTGAGCCGCGCCGTTGTCCTTTCTTTCGCATTAGACGAGCTACAGACAGCCAGCACACGGCTGTTATTACACTCTCCTCGTTCGCATAGTATATATATATATATATATATATAAGCATACGCGCTCTGCCTCGCTACTCGATAGAAATCGAAGGGGTTACCACTGCGCGCCGCGCGCGTTAATAAATAAAAGTGCAGACTCCGCTGCTGCTGCAGCAGCTCGCCGAGTTAAAGTAGCGACGCCGTCGCGGCTGTTAAGTCGTACTTACACATATGTACACGTTACACACACACACACACACATATATAGGAGCGCGCGCGCGGGTTCGAAAAACCGGTTTCGAACTTTCATCCGCGCGCCCGCTAGGACGGAGAGGGGCAGAGCGCGCGCAGCCAAGGGTACACGAACTGTAGCGCACACATTATACGTATATATATATATATATAGTATAAAACGAGTAGTAGTTTATAGTATATATAGAGAAAGAGAGCCGCTCGAGCGTTATACAGCCCATGCAGGACGAGACGCAGGTGACGCGAAGTTTGCTCCGCGTCTCTCTCTCTCTCTTTTGCTTTTGCGTGTACAACTCGCTCTCCTGCTCCCTTTCATTCTTCTCCTGGCTCGCTGCGCTCTCTCTTTCTCTCTCTACGTATCCCCTCTGCCTTTATTCCCTATGCGCGTTTTACTTTAGGCCTCGCTCGGTGCGTTCGTTCGATTTTTTGTTTTCGATGCGACTGTATTAGCAGCCAGTTGGTGAAATTGATTGATGCGTGATTTCGTGCGCTCCGTTACGCGCGTGTGTACGTGTGTATACGCAGGAGCGAGCGCTGACCTCCACGCGAGCTGACGGACCTGCTCGTCGTTGGCGCGTCGATTTTTCGATGAATTAAACATCGAGCCGAGAGGCGGCGCGACGGACCGGTGTGTGTGGGTATTATGCGCGGAGTTATAAGTCGATTTTTTTGTGTTGCTTTTTTTGGGAATAACGGGAAGATTGCTTTTTATAGGATGGCGGCGGCTCGCTTTATTAATTACACTTTGGCTTGGGTGTGCGTTGTACATTTTTCGTGGCTAAAGGGAATCACGGCTGGAGTTCAGTTTTCCGTGTTCTCGAGGTATTTAATGTGGTAGTTCGAGACGTAAGAGAAAACGTACATGCTTTTTACATAAGGATATCAAATGTAATATTAATCATAGTATCAATCTTAGAAGATACTTGCTTTTCGTACGAGAAAACAAGCAAGTTGTCATTCGGAGAGAAGATTGATACCTGCCATAGCTCAAGTTGACGTATTAAGATGATTTGGTGATTGAATTAGTATCGAAATAGTACTAATTGTAAACAGAAATTAAATACTTTCATCCTGTTTTAAAATTTATTTACTCCCTGTAATTATTAATAGCTGTTTTTAGGTATAGGTTATATATGTACGAAAATGGACTTGAATTATTTCGTCGGAAATATCACAATTTATTTTTTTTGAACGATATAATTTAGCATTAAACAAATATATAATTGACATATAATTGTTTGTAAACCAATAATATTTTAACAATCAAGGAAATATAATCTCGTAATACAATAAAAGAGCATCATGAGCAATTTTAAGTCACTATGTAATGTACTGTATTCGACTGCAATTCGATACTCGATTCTGACTTATTTTCTGTCCCCTTTGTTTAAGGAAGCTCAATTTTTAATAATAGATGCATTCGTTATTTCAAGCGCGCAACATCAATAATTGAAGAAACGAAATTTTTAATACAAAAAACCGACGATCTGCCACGACAGTCATATCGCACGTTTGAGTCAGGCTTTATAACCCGCGTTTTCGCAATCATCTCTCGACTCGTATTTTCGTCTTACTCGAATATCACAACATGACAGAATCAGGACGATTCCGCACGTAATGCGTTAAATATAATACACCCAATAAAAAGAAGAACCTCGCGCCTCTTACCTCGTTGCACGGAGATACAATAACGTCGCACGACTCGTTACCCAACCCCGTTTCACACAAACATCACGCGCAAATCCAATAGTTACGCGTAAACAAGTATATAACGTATATACGTCATGAACAGCAATCCATCGGATGCACAGCCTCCTCCTCCAGTTTCTCCCTCAAACTCACCGCATGCATCCAGGGTTACATCGTTGCGTAAAGCGCAACTCGCGGTATGCGTGGCCGAGGTCGATATCAACACCCTCCTCACCCCCCCCCCTTCCACCCGTTCTCTCCATTATGGACCTCAGTCCTGCGTCGTCGTCGCGGTGACGTGTGCATTAATTGCCTTGCGACCGCAATCTCGACCGAAATGTGCGCGCAACAAAGTTGGAGGGGGGCGGGGGCTCAAACCGATGTGGGACAGTGGAACTCTGTGCGTATATTATACGCGTAATACACGCTCAATCATCCAAATCCGAGTTCCTCAAATGTAGAAATTTCGATGATACATTTGAACCTAGCGAGAATCAATTGGGTATTCGCATGGAGAATAAATATGATTTTTTAAAATTATTTCAAACAAAAAACGAGTCGACAAATTTAGTTGAAAATTCGAATTTCATGGGTTGTCGCAAAAATGGTTACTTCGGCTCCTCTACGAGTGTGACGTCATAGTCACAGTCACGTGACTTCGGTACATGCACCGAGAGAATGGTTCAGTTAGGCTTGCCGAAGTCGCATTGCTAAGTTTGCGGAGGCCATAGTCTGTAATTCTTACCGAGGAATTCGGTAAAAACTACGGAACAGTTCGGCTGTTTTGCCGGATGTGTATTAAAAGTGATGTGTGCTGTTGCGCTTTATTGTAGCCTCATTATCACGTTTGTGATAAGGTAAAACAGAAGTAAGGTTAAAGTAGAACATCGAAAATGTAACTTAGACTAACTAATCATATATAAAAGGGTTACAGTAACAAAAAAATAAGAAATTCATTAAAATATTAATTATTTGTGAAAAAGTGAGGTTACGGAGACTCAGCTGCCGAACTTGTTCCGCTATTCTTGCCGTATACATACTACCGAACTCACTTCGGTCAAAACTACCGAACAGCTCAGTAAGTCTGACCGATGTATTCTCTCAGTGTGGTTTTCACAGGTGTCTGCCACTAAGTTGTTTAGGTTAATATACTAATATTCGGTTGCGCTCGTGTTTCTTTCCGTAACGTTTCCAACTTTTCAAATTATACTTGTTACTACATTGTAAGCTCTGTACATATTTTACTTCCAGAGGATCCTCTTGTGACAAATGAATTTCAATACACAGTAGTTCACGGTGTATCCCCGAACTTTTTTAAAGACTATGTCGAAAAATCCCGGGTGCACGGTTGACATCAAGTAATTCAAGTGTTCGAATCGCAATGATCGCGATTACATCGCGAGCGCAACGAAAGCGACAGCTACAAGCATTAAGCGGAGCTGTGCGCCGACTGTTTTAGAGCTGCTGCTGCTGCTGCTGCTTGTTGTACACCCGCACCACCTGAGCTTGACAGCTGCGAAGCGCGCGCGCGATGATATGTAAATGGAGTGTACGGTGTCGTCCTTCCCGCGCCGCTACCCGTGAGAGACAAGAAAGAAACCAGATAGGGGCAACTGCTGGAAACGTTATTTTTACACATCAAGCTGTGTAAAATTCAATTGCGATTTTAGTCCTGTATTTTGAGGTTATGTCTACAATAATCAATACAGCTGAAATATATTGAATCAAGGAGATTCTAAATGACCACTTCACTATTCTATTATGTTTTGAATTCCTTTTCTTTAATAATATTATTGTCTATTTAATTTTAATTGAAGAGAAAATGCTCAAAATAAACGACTTGTCCGGAATTCCGATTTATATCCAATATCGCTCAATATATATATAATTCTACATAGAATCGTTTGAATCGTGCTACATTAAATGCATGTTTACATAAACATAACTTTAACCTATTTATCAGTGATCTCTTTTAGTTCAAGAGCGTTCTGCGGTTTTATGTTAAATTTTCAATTAATCATAATATATAGTGCGTTAGATTGTGTAAAATACACTCTAAGATTAAAATCACATTACCGATACGATAAATGTAACTAAATTCAGTAATGCAATTTTTTTGCAAGTCTTGTGTAATTTTACACAAGACGAGACTTTTTACATTGACTTTTTCACAGTGTATGTATGTGTACAACGCGACGGCCTGTGGCTGTGGTCACGCTTCAATGGTCACATGTGTACTGTTGGTGTTTTGCGTATGGCCGCTTATGGTCTAAGTTTGCCTTTTTTGTAGGGGGGGAGGGTGTGGATCGCTGTAATGATTAATAATGGTTGCGCAAAATCGCGCGCGTGCGCGTGTTCGAGTTGTGGGATGAATAAATTGCGTGGCTGCACTTGTCGAGCAGATCGTTGTTGCGACAATAAGTGTGTAGGAATTATCTGGAATGTGGTAGGATCTGTTAGTAGTGGTAGGCATATGACTGGTATGACACGACTGCAAGCGCGAAAAAGTTAGCATTTATAATTTCACTAATTTCATTTACATTTAAACGTGTGCGTATAATAATGCATGAAACAAGTTTTTTGTATTATTTGTCTTTAATGCATATTTATACCTGTAGCGTTTATCTCGTGTATTTAAAATTGTTTTGAGGGATCAAAAAAAATCTTGGATGTCTAATCCAGCTCGTGAACTAGTTGTCGATAAATCTGCTTGCAGAGATTTCGAGATATTTCGAGAGTCGTGTGTTATTTGTGTATCCGTGTTTCGAAATGTCGGTCGACGCAGGAAAGCAGTGAAGGATATTTTACTGTTTTTTGTGTAAATTAGCGAATTCATTGTTATGCAAATTCGTACTTACACTGTTCGAAAATTCAATAAATTGTAATTCTATGCACACATATTTTACCATGTTTATTATTTTGTTGTTAAATCTAATAAGCTTAAGTAAGATAATTTAATTTATTTCAAATTATGAAAATGCAATGTGCATATTCGTTTAATTTAAAATCTCCACACCACCGTATGTTCATTTGTTGTTCAACGTAAAATTAAATAAACTTATTTTAATGTTTACGGAATCTATGCGATTTCGCACTTAATATGAAAATAATTAATGTGAAATAAAGAGTATTTTACATTGTGACATGTATCATTTTACCATTTATCTATTCAATTAATATAAATAAAACAGTAATAATTATTACATTTATATAATTAGGTATTAATATTATAATTTATCGAATTTCCATGTAATGTATAATTGTAAATTTGCATAACTAATAAATGAAATTTTTGTATAAAATTAGAAAAAGAATGACACTAAAATCATTATGAAAAGTAAAGGATATTCCACCGGTTTCACGTCTCTAGTAATTACTATTATTAATCTGAATTTAAATTATACATTATCAATAATCCATCTATCTTTACCTTAAACCAGCTAATGCCAATGTTCAATCTAACGGCATAATTACGCAAAAAAATACCACCAAATTCCCAGGAGCTGCCGTCACTGCCATTAAAATCATAACAAAAGGGCTCCAATACCAGCGCACAATCTGCAATTACACGGAGGGAGTTCGCGAGTACACACAAGCGCCGACCGGTGCGTGGCCCCAGCTCTCGCGACTTTTTTCCTCTCCTCTGCACACGCGCGCACGAGAAGAAAAAGGCACACGCCGGCGCTTTCCCTCTCGACTCGCGCGCCGCGCACGCAACAACGACTCGAGTCCCGCGGAGAGTTTCACTTTCCCGCGCGAGTCGCGCTGCTGCGTGAGAAGAGGCCTATATGTGTGTGTGTGTACCGGGCCAGAAGTCGCGGAGCAAAAAAGTCCTTTGTTTTGCGATTAATTGCGCGAACGCGGGTGATTATCTTGAGTTGTTGCCGCTGCTGCCGGGCCGCCGGCGTCGACGAGTCGTGTTGGGGCAGGGAAAAAAATGCGAGACGGGCGTTGAGAGATGGACTGACGGGGTGTACAAGCGGAGAGGCAATTAAGGGGAAAAAAAGTTCGATAAGAACTTGATCTTGATCCGGGAGCTCTCTTTGGAGCGCGAGTTCTTTGGACTCGTGTTTTATGTAGGATCTGGACTGATAATTTTTTTTTTAAATTGAATTTCTCTTATTTTGGGAACGCAATTTACATTGGTATAAATTCAAATAAAAGTGTATTTTAGTATATTACTACTAGGAATAACACACGTGCGTATAAACAATGAATATTTATTTTATTTTTATAAATGTTTATTGATAACAAGTAAATATTTGTTAGCAGCTGTATAAATAAACTTTTCATTCTAAATTTGAATTTCGCGTTAAAATTCTGACAGTACGACCGTCATCACTTTTTATACGATAAGATTGAAAGACGCGTTTATTATAATTTACGAAATAATGTTTCTCAGTACGCTTATTTAAATAAAATTAAACTAACAATTACCAAACTTAAGAAGCGTTATATCCCTCTCACAAGAACATACACAGAGGCAGTCCTAAAATACAGTCAATTCCCTGAGTATAACTTCGAGTTACATACGTTTAAAGTCGCGCATTCCCTATTCCCAACCATTCGCTTCTCTATGCAAAGCAGTCGCGCAGTATTGTGTACCTCCGCAGACACATACACACACACAACAAGAACGTACTAAAGAAAGAGCTCGCTCGCTCGCGCATATACGCGATAAAGTCTCTCTCTCTCTCTCAGTGCGGCTCTTTTTCCTCCTCCGCGCTTACACACACCCACACATATATATCGCTCACGCGATTTTCCAGGCACTTAGGCCTGAAAAGGATCACTTTCCTCGCGCGCGGCGCGCGCTGCGATCTGGAGCGTGAAAAAAATCCTCCTTTCCTGCGGCGCGCGCATGCATACAAACGCGAATTCGCGATTCCCGATCGAGCTGCGCTGCTGCCGCCTGGCCGCATTACGTATGTATGTATACGTGCACCGGCGCGCTAAACGCATTGCAACAGAGCCGGCGCGGATGGAGTCGCGAATTCGCGCTCCGCTGTATTATACCGCACGCGGTATTGTGCGCCGCTGTTGCTGCTTGGACGAGGAAAGAAGTTTAAGCCGGGGTACACGATCCGAGAGGGATACTTCGATGCTTGGATATTCGAGAGAGAGAAAGAGCAATGGAGGTCTTGGCGCGAGATCGGCTTGCGGAGCTGCAGTGTACCGAGCACTCGATCGACATAATCGATTCGCGATTTGCTACTGCGGATCGGCTCGCGTTGAGCTGCGGTATTCGCTCCGTGCGCCGTAGCTGCGGTTGAGCCATCCGGATCGGCATTGAAGTCGGAAAATTTAACGTGCGCGTCTTGGGGGGAATTCGTAATAAACTGAGATGACGACAAATATTAAGTGTTGTTTCCGCTTGTCCGTCTGCAGTATATGTATTATGCTGATGTCATATTGTGTCTTGTGGACAAAAAGGCGCAAGCAAATTGTTGGATACTTATTAAATCACTTGATTTTCAATGTATTTTGACGTTATGCAGTATCTTGTATATGTAAACGCGGCGGCACGGAGCGAATACCGAACACTCGATCGACATGTTCGATTAGCGAACTACTATGCCGAGAGAGAATCGGGAGAAGGAAGTCGCGAGAAGACTCGCTATTGTTTTTCGAAAAGTTAGTAATGGTTACTATACCGGATGGGTAATTCGGAAACGACGGGGAAAACTTGCATTCATTATACCCATTCGATTACATACTTGATACTTCACATTTTGTACAGAATTGCTAAACCTTTTTTCTTTGCATACACATTCAATCAAATATTTACATACTAAAAATTCACTCAGTTTCAATCATCGCGCTATGTCGGCATTTTTTCTTATTATTCTATTTCCACCTTTTTCTTTTGTAGGACTCAGTGTCAGTATAGCAATTTCCATAGTTTGTTAAAAATTGTACACGTGTATAGAGGAGTAGGTTACCGACCTCAAAATCAAGAAAAGAGATATTTGCACAAATAAGTTAACGACACTTTTGTCAAAATTCTTCAATAATATTGATATCAAAAGAGCAAAGTAATATTTATAGCATTCCACGAGTCTCCCAAACATTCCGCGCCTTTTCACGGAAGAACTAACACAACCGTAGCTTGTCTCTGTGAAACTCTTATATTCGAGAAATTAAATCGCAATGAGAAAGCTAAATATATACAGCCTCGTAATGGATAGGATAGCGACTTAAAAAAAAAAAACTTCCTTCACTATACGTCTCGCTAGTGGTCTCAGTTCTACGTACAATGTGTATATATATCTATATGGCATGAATTGGCTTGATTTGGCGCGATTCCGTAACGAGTCACGATATATGCGAGAGCTCGAAAAGCGAGCGTATACGCGGATCGCCTATATACACACACAGCTACACTTACGTACACACGTACCCAACACATCCGCGCTATACGTAAGTGTTCGCTCGGGGGTCTCGCTCGCTAGGTATACAGTATACGGCTCGATTAATCTTGTTTCGTTTCAATGACACACACGATTCCACCGCCGTCTCTCTCTCTCTCTCTCGCTGCATTTGCAGCTCAGGCCCCCGGGAGTTATAAAGCTCCGCTCCGGCGTCTTTGTCTCTTTCTCTCTTTTTCTCTCTCTCTCTCGAAGTGTACGGAGACTTCATACCGCTGGAAAATGAGGTTGTTGCACAACTCGCTCGCTGCATTATAATACACACGTATACACTTTGCGCGAGCGAGGAGCCCCGCGCGGTGTTTAACCCAGTCGCTGCAGCAGTTTTTACCCCTTTCTCGCGCCAGCAGCTCCGCCGCAGAATGCGAGCTGCACGCGACACGCCGACTGCGTGCTTTCCTTTTGTCATGTCCGGGTGATGCGGAGTAGCTTTTAATTCGGAAAATAGAGCGAGAGTGCGGCGGCGAATTCGGCGGGGTAGAAAGAAAGAGAGACTCGAGTGCAGCAGCAGATTTCAGTTGCGGTGGAGAGAGAACGGACGGGAGAGGCTAATTTATGCGCGTTGAGAGTGCGTCTCGTGAAAAGTCGCGCGCGTTCGGGTGTATATCTAGGTACGAAAAGAGCTGTACATTTGGGCCGATTTATAGGTGTTTTTGAGAGTTCGGAAATTTGCGAGTGTTGCGGCGCGCGCTGCATCCTTCCGAGGCGTTTGCAAAATTATTGAAATCATGAATTATGCGTTTTACAATTGAGCTGTCATTGGGTGAAAGCAGTAGTGATCGATCATCTTAAGATGGTTTTTTACTTTGATTAGTCTATGTATTGCTATAATATGCATCGAATTTAAAACTTTTTAATAGTTTCACTTGCTTTTTTATACTACTACGACTACACGCCTGACTGAGGATTATACAAGACGTGACTCTTCTCATCTGAACTCTTTCGCTTGCTCTCGGTGTCCATGGAGGGGTATGTGGAGTGTATGTATGAGTTCTCTTTTTCATTGAGAATCGGGGATGATACGCGTCATTAGCTGCTTCCCCTTTTTCGATCCGACTTAGAGAGAGAGGTCGTGTAAAAATCTTTTTTTACACGGGAGTGAGGTAGAAGATCAAAGAGTGCGAGAGGGGGCAACTTGCCCAATACGCAATACATTGATATTTGTAGTTGATATATATAATGCATTCTCAAAAAGTTCTACTATGGAGATCGGAAGAGATGATATTTTCATCGTCTCTCCATTAAAGAGAATGAGATAGGTACACAATTATAAAAGAAATGTGCTCGTAGAGACCGATAGAGTCAAAATAAATTAAAAAAAATATTGCATTATTATTAATTAAAGCAAGGAATCGATGTAATATAATATAGTATAATATAATATAATATAATATAATATAATATAACATTAATATAATAATAATAATAATGATTATAATGCTAATAAGTGTAGTAATAATAATAATAATAATACAATAGTATAAATAACAGTATAAATATAATACGCAAAAAGCTTAGGGTATAAAGTATGTAATCTTCTCATTGTTACCCATAGATTATTTAATCATTCGTTTCATTTTATTTTGTGCTCGCAAAATTAAACATGCAATCGGTAATATACATGTGATAATAGTCATTTAGCAAGTAAGACTTAAAAATGTAAAAATCTATATGATTATGATCCGTCAGCGGACTGTTGGCATCACTTAATACACGACATAAGCAATTTTTTAGCACAGTTCGATCTCTCAATATTTACTTTGAATTAATATTTATGCTGCTAGAGTGTTACTTGATTCTTGATATAAACGATATTTATGAAAAAAAGAGGAAAGAAAAAGGTATATACACGTATACATAGTTGTTTACTCCGAGAAAACACACACATGCACTCGCACGCGCTACCGCGCACTCGCATGCACGCAAAAGAAATAAAATTTATATTTCTTTACCTAATGAAAGTGGTACTATATATATAAATATATTCACATATAGCGCCTTTATCCTGTACCATGTTTTTTTTTTAAATAATTGTTTTTCACGTTGATTAAACGGAATAGTTATACCGTTTTTCAATTACTCCTGCCTTGTATACATTAAAAATTATTCCAGCCTCGAACGTTTTCATTTCAATCCAATCTCCGAGCAAAATAAATGTTTCCGCAATAAAAGTAAAAACTAATTCTCTCTATTAACGGAGTAATTAGCGATCGTAAAATGCCGCGGACGTATATACACGAATTTCCCCAGAAAACTAATTCGCAATGCAACGCGGCTACAAAACACCGCGACGCACTCGCGATTCATCAACCAACTGCACCGTACACACCTCGCGCCACCATTTTTTCCCCCAATTGATGCACGCGCAAATTCACCTGGCGAGCCAAGTTTTAATTAATTCGATCCGCGCCGAGCCGTTGAGCAAAAATTCGCAATTAAATGAAGCGTCCTCGAGAGAGAGAGAGAGGGTGCAAAAAAATGCATCCCATTCAATCGAAACGCGATCCTGGCCTGCCAGCATAGAAAGAGCACACATACATTGCGCGTCGCCGTCGTCGTCGTCTTCCGCGCGCTGATTAATTCGCTCATTAATAATCGAGCGACGAGCGAGTTTGCAATTGCAGGCGCGCATTCGCGGAATGCGCCAATTACCCGATACTCGCGCGCCGCCTCTTTGATTTGCGTCGGTAATATTCACGGTCCCGTGGCTTTTAGGGCCGTAGCAGAGAGGCAGAGTCGATATACTTTTTATCTGTAAATACGGGGCGCGTCGATTTTTCGCGGGGCAAAAGGGAAGGGAGGAGGCTCGCTGGTGTTTTTTATTCCGAGCTTCGGTATTAATGAAGTGTGCGTGGCGTTGATCGTGCACGTAGCTAATGAAATTGTCGAGTGCACTAATTACTCGGATTTATCCTGTCCGAGCAGTGTTGTATAAAAATTATTGATGTAAAGTCGTGCTTTTTATTTACAAGTAAAAATGTATGAGTATCTACAATGATTACAAAATTATTTCATTTCTCTTCCTTGATAGTTTAGCTTACGCGCTCGAGTAATTAGGAAGGATTGTTTAAAAACGTTTTATATGAACAGTATCTTTTCACTGCGTATTTACAACGATGAATATTTACAGAGTCTCTTCACGTAACTCTCTTTATAAAGTTATCTACGTCAAGTGTAGTCTTGTCCTTCGGAAACTTCGTCAAACAAATATACACAGTATGCACAGACCTTAGGAAGATCATTAAAGGGTAAGAAATGTACTTAAAGTAATTTTTCTAAGTATCGTCGTACTTTACATTTATTGAAGTACAATGGTTAAGCTTGAACATTAATTACATATCTTGGTATACTTGAGTATCTGTTTTTCATGAGAATAGAAAGCATATGCGACAAAGTACAAGTTAAAAAAGTAAGTTGAAACATAAAATCGTGCATATTATGTTCTCTGTATATATGACTCGAAAACTAGATCATCCTCGGAACCGATAATCCAGGCGCGAGTCGGCATTAACCCCGTTAAGCTTCGACTCTCCCTCGGCGCACTCCAGCCCACGTGCACACTCGGCGTATAAGTTTCGACGTAAAGTAACCGCAAACAAAATACACGGACTCTTACGGCGCTCTAAAGTCAAGAATACCTTGAAAACTTTTATTTCATTCCAGAGTATACCCCCACACATGTACACACGTACACACGTCGCGCGATGAAATTTTACTTTCCATAAAACTTCTCGCATACCTTAACTCGCGCGAGTGCAAGAGTCTCGGACCGTCGAGTTCTCTCTTGGCACATCTCCGTTACGCACTAAAAATTTCGATTCCCTCCCCGCGCATTACGCAAAAGGGGCAAAATTACCCCGAAACGATTTCCAGCCATTAGATTCGCCGCTGCGCGCTCGCGCTCATTTCTCCCCTAAACTCGGCTCCAAACTCGAATAATTCGGGCTGCTGCTGCTTCTGCTGTGTGCAATTGGCCCTGCTCCTAACAACGTTTGCTCATCCCTCCTCCCACCTTCCTTCCGTATATGACTCGTTAACGAAGTCAGCCGACCCGCGGAGCCATTAACGAGACCCCGGTAGCTTCTGCATTTCCCTCTAACCCCCGCCTCCTTGATATATCGCTATAAACAAAGACGAAGAGCGCAGATCTGCAGAGGGTATAGGATGGGTATCTGCATTTCGCACCGTTTAAACCTGTGGCTTCGAGTTATAACAACTTGAGTTCGCATTTTTTGAAAATTGGGTTTCCAGTGGCACAAGTTCATTTAATACTTTTCTTTCTTCACCGCAGAAATAGTTTCTAGGTTTTTCCATAAAAATTTTAGGCCAATAGGTCAAAATGAAAATGAATTGTATCGAATATCAGTATTCGAATGGAAGCATACATCATATGGGAAATTTGTTAAAAACTGAAATAACAATGGAAATAAAGATTGTTTTCCAATTATTGTCTACAGTATGAATCTGTATACATTAATTTGATGTATAAAGAGACACCAGAAAATCGTTTTAAGTTGAGTAAATTACTTTCTTTTCAATGTCTTTTGAGGTTAGGTCATCTGTATCGACAATTTATACTGCAGTAATACATTTACGGAGAAATATTTTTGCCACTTTTCGTCACCAAGGGCGTTGGTATCACTTCGTTTATCCCCTCCGAGCAGACACTCATAGCGAACAAATGCAGATACTAAATTTCTTGATTGGCACGGTAGAGCGGATAATGCAAATTGAAAAAAAGGAAAAAATTATTTCATATTCTTTTGTACATATGAGAAGAAGCTGTAAAAAATTGTATAGCAGAGTTCTCATATAAATTGCAGTGTTACCTCACCTATTTTAACTTCATCTATTTTAACGCTCTCATCTATATTAATTATTTCGTCTGCTTCTCGCTCACCAGCTATTTTAATTTGCATACCGTGAAACATAGTGGTTTACGGTAGGTAGCAAGCTCCGAGTGTTCTATATGCATACAAGAGTTCTTATTTTGATTCAAGAGTAATTACGTTCGCTTTCAGTGCGTGTACATAAAACAAAAGACCTGCACGGAAAGAAATAACAAACCGAATTTACTAAAACGCACCTTCATTTCGCTCAAATTAAAAGTCTATTTTAACAGTCATGTGCAAATAACAAAAGCTTACAAAAAGTAAGCTACTCCTTTGTTTCAATTTGATATCCCATATTTCGAGGTTAGGTTTAGTTAGCCTCCTTTTGAATTTTTGTAAAAAGAACTTTAACTTTTCCCTTCCAAATACTGGCATCCCTGAAAAATCTATCCTGATATTTTATCCCTCTCCGTTTGAAGATCCACTCATTCCACAACCCAAAGTCCCACACCACCAGATTTCACGCATATCTCCAACCCGCGCCCGGTGTACGACTCGTTAAGTCAGCCAACCCGCGGAGTCGTTAACGAGCCGCTGCAGTACTTCCGGGCACCTCTTCCCGTCCCCATCCCCCTCCCTCGTACATAAACAAAGACAAAGAGAGAACCCCAGGTTCTAACATACCTATACACGACGCCACGCCATTTCCCGCGGGGATTTTCCGCGTCCGCGCGGCTCGTTTATCATCGCCGCGCTCCCGCCGACTTTTACGCGCTCGCGACGACGCCGCGGCGTTTTTCAGCTGCGCGCATTAATGCCGTTTAGGAGAGGTGCAGAAAAGGCGAGATAGGGGGGGGATATCCCTTTGAGTTTATATTCGGGAAATTTCGCGCGCTGGTCAGGCTTTATTGTCGGACACGCGCGAAAGTAGGCTCGCGAATTTATGTGCTTGCGGCTGATGCCTCCGCTGCTGCTGGGTAGAGAGTTTTGTAAATCGTTTATTTATGGGCAGTAAAGGATACGAGCTGCCTGCTGCTGCTGCGCGGTGTTCGTGCTGGGCTGTAATTATTCATTGGAGTTTATGTTTATATAGAATATTTCTGGAAGACATTTCGCGTAAGAATGGATGTGTGTACCTGCGTTCTTTTGAGGATTCTATGTAGTGTTTAATTGCTTGGACTTAGTATGATCAACGCTGTCTTGTACATTAGGAAGTAGTGCAAAAATATTTCTAAATGTGAATAATAATTTTTTATAATTGTAAACTAAATATAACAATTTATTTCAAAGCAGTGCAATGACGAGGAATCATTATCATTATTTAAAAATAACAACAAAAATTTCAAGCAATTTAGGAAGATTTACAAAAAGATATGGTAATTTGCAGAAAACAAATGTATTCTTATTAGTCGAATAAAAAAAGATTCAAAATTTTTTTTCCATTTTTTGTTAATTACTACATGTTTTTCTGAGCTGTTTGTGATTATTTTGACATGTCGAATCATTCAAAGTGCGCAGGTCGTTAATAGTTTGTCTTGTGCTGACTTTTCTTCGGATATAAGCTACTTATACTTAATTTAAATTTCTCTCTCTCTCTTTCTCCCATGCTTTTCAATTTTTGCGAGTGTACAGGAGCAGCGCGCAAAGTTTGCAAACTGGAATGGGATTGGATACCGAGGGGAAATTAAACGTAAGAAACGAAACGAATTGGTTGCCGCTGCCAGAGGCTTCTCTCAGCTCCTGCCTCCCGCTCGTTCTTATTAATACAGAGATTTATTTCTTTTAATGAGCAGGATAGCCGTGCTTCGCAGTCCACAGCTCGCGAACGAAATTAAAGCAAGCTCGCAGCCGAGATATTAAAAACTCCTTTGTGCAACCTGTAATATACACCGCAGCGTTTTTCTCCTTCCGCGTGGCGGCTATTATTGCGTATACGGTGAAAATTCCGCGCGGTTTACAGGTGATCGGGATGCTTTATCGATTGAGCCGCAGCCGGGATTACGCGTCTGCTGCTATATCCGCCCCGGACGCTGGAATTCCTTTCCGCCTCGCCGAGCGCGCAGAATTTCCTTCGCAAACATTTTCGAGTCGATGCCACGCCGCTCTGCGCGCGCGGTAAATCCTTGATTTGTCTCTCTGCGGGATCAGCTGTTCACAGGCTGCGCGCGACGAGAGGCGTATACTGTATTTTAAATACATGAATTTTGAGTTGCTTCTTTCATACGCCTTGGGAAAATGTGTCTGATGTGTGCATTGATCATTTTGTACGTGATGGACGATGTACCCAGAACAACAATGAATTCATTTACTATACAATGCCAAGTGCACGTGAAAAAGAAGCCGGTATAGTGCCTCACTTGTCGCTCATCACGGATACACCGTACGTATATTAGTTGACTCTGTTGACCAAACTAAGCTGCGATGAAGAAGATAAAAAAGGTGATCGAAAGACGATGTATTACTCAGAGGTGAGCTTGGATACCTCCATCCGATCACCTTTGATACCGATAGCAGTCAAGTAAATTCCTGATGTTCAATCCTAGAATGCAGTGGATCACCCAAACCCAAGAAACTTTTCTACTATATTAGTAGCGATTCTTGTAGTGTGGATATTTGTTTTACTGTACCTGAGGGCATCTTGCATAAAACTGCAAATTAACCCTGAAAATAAAGTTAAAGCTGATCGTAAATAGTTTTTATTAAGTAATTAAAAAATGTTTATTTAATATATTTTAAACATTGTAACACAGCTAAAAATAGATATATGAAACTTAGTTCTTCTTAAAGCTTGTCAAATCTTCATTAAACTACTCCTTTTAAGAGTTATTCCCAGTCAAGAGCTCAACAACTATGATAAATAAAAAATGTATATTTTCAAAAATCAAGCTTTGTATCTAAGGTCCGCGAATAGTTGTATATATACTAATTAATAAAAATTCTATAAGAATGGCAATTTTTTCGGTAATGGTCTTTTGCATATTACAGGAATAAGCAATGAGATGTAGAAATAATCAGCGAATAGGAGATGAGCTTCAGCAAAAAGAAAACTATTGTCTAGTTAAAACTTGCTTGCTATCAGCTCATTAGGTAAAGATAAGCCGTTTTTTCACTTATTTTGTATAAAAACTGAAACAGAAGATTAAGTGAATTGTAATTATTTCTGAAAAAGTCCAAGTCTTGAAAGGAGCTATTATCGATTCGCCTTCGCTCTTCTCTCCTTGATCATTATAGAAGCAAGGGAAGACGTGAAATCGCGCCGCAGATTTCAAAACACGAACCCGCGTGCGAACTTCAAACGACGGCTTTTTTTCTTGTACTTGTCGCGACTGGAGAGCAACATCAGCAGCATGACCAGCTGTACGAGAAGCCGGAAGTTTGCCAAGTCTCGTGATTGCCGCTGCAGCTGTAGCTTTGAAGTTGCAGTTGATAATCGTCGGGAAAATTTTCAGTTTCCTCTGCGCCTGCTGCTTTATTTCGTTTAATGCTTATTTATTATTTTTTAACGACATAATTTTCGTCGTACGCCGCTGCAGCGTGACGTTTTCTTCTTCTTTTCTTTTCTTTTTCTTTCTTGTTACACCACAGCGAGTCATTTTCTCTCTGTCGCACCTTTTAGCAGTGAATTTTAAAAGTTTACTTTCGCCTCGCCGCGCGCTTCCTATATTCCCTTAATTAAGAAGATTGCGCGTCATTCCTTTGCCAAGCTGTACAGCAGCGCACAAAGTCGTGCGCTGCCAGTAATTATTCGCAGTTTTTCTCAGGGCTAATGCATGAATAATGCGACGCAAACGTTGCGCTGAATTGTTTTTATTAACTTTGATGGGAGCTAGTATTTTTTTACACGCTTCTTTCACGATAAATTACTGTGATTTGGTAATTAGTGCTTTTTTCACAAACTCTTTTGTATCCTCTTATTTCTGTCGTTCTCTCAAATAGCAGAATGCCATTTTGATTGCTGTAGTCATTAAAAATTTTAATTGCTTTCTGAAATAGCACTTTAAGAAACACACAAAGCAAGCTTACTCAGTAATTAATGTTAAATTTTAGTCACATGAATTTCAATTTTTGTTCTATGCAATTAAAGCAGAAATTACAATCCAATGAATCTCTTCTAGTTAACTACAGCAATTTATTAATAAGAAACAGAAATATACGATTTTTATTTGTTTATCTACTACTAAATGCCATTCAGTATTATGCATACCAGAAACCAAACCAAGACGAAAAGAAAGCAAAACACAGAACTCCGTGTTGTTGTTGCTTTCATTGTCGGTGCTTCAGGTCCGTTAGGCGCTCGCGCATATTTTTCCCGCTAAAGCCCCATAAGTGCTGAGAGGGCCAAGGGGGATTAACTCGGTAAATTTTATTTAATGCAGCTCTTGGCACTCGCAAGAGAGCGAGTGAGAGTGGGAGAGAGAGAGAAGTTACGTGATTGTTGGGCAATTTGAACAATTTGCATTGTAAAGTCGTTAATGCCGGCATAAGAGAGGCCAGACGTACTCGCAAAATATATATAAGCCACGGCGTTGCAAAGTCTCTCTCCTCGGACTGTCTTTGGTTGTACGTAGTCACCGGTCCGTTGCTTGTGTATATATATTTTTTTTATTACAAAGTGGAACCGCGAGCGAAAAAGTTCTTTTCTGGAGGAGGAAAACATGTATATATTGACCTACGTTGTTCTGTAGCACTTTACGTTTGTTAGGTACACTATAATATGTAGAGCCTTCCTTCGAACTTTCGAGTAGCGAGGAGAGATGCGGAAATCGCTTTTTCTTCTCCAATGCTAATCTCGCCAATTCTCAAGTAGACTTTGCGGTATTCTTCTTTCTCTTTCGCTCTCTTAGCTTTCTGTCTGTCTTTGCTTCTTCTTTTTTATATGTCTCGTTTACTCAAGCGCATCTGCATGAAAATGGAAATCTCATGTTATTCTTTCTCTTTTACAATTTGCATTAAGGAAATTTGAAAGTCCGACGGGTTATCCAGCTTGCACAATCCTACGCTTTAATTAAAATCATTAATTTTTCAGCGTGCTTTACTTTTAAAGCAAGTCTTTTTCGGCTTCTTCCTTTTTTTAAAATAAATATTTATTTATACGGAAATGTTAAATGGGTTCCATTTACGTTTTGCATCGCTTGCAGTTTTCTTTGCTGGCTGTTTGCTAAAAAAGAATAAACTAATGATTTTTTTCGTACAATGAAATATAATCCCTATGGTTTAAATTAAATGCTTGAAACCAATAAAATAAAAATAACGTCGGTGGTTCACACCTCTTTAAATGGCTTTCTGCTATTCAACGACGCTGTTCATCGGATTCCCATGGTTATTTTCTTTTTCTCTAAAGGCGATCGTTTAAAGCTTCTTTAGCACGCTTCGTAATGAAGAAAGTATCTTACTTTCAGATTACAGAATGAAAAAAATTGCTTCTTATTTGCATTAACGCCATTAGCATTCTCTGATTAATAATGATCGTTAACGTAACCATTGATTTTTTGTGCAGATAAAGTACAATATTAAGTTTTAGAAGAAACTCAAATAATCGCGATGGGATTTTATAAAATACTGCCGTAGAAATCATTGTATTGAAAGTGCAATTACACACCTATTTGAGAAAAGCCTCAGAAACTCACTGGGCAAGTCAACCGCATGTGGCTTCCAGCTTACGTCAATTCTAGGGCGTTGCGTTCGTCGATATCGTGCGTTATACGAACGACATATAAGACAGTTGATGTACGGCATCTACCATTAATGCGTGCACAAAAAACATAGTAATAAGCATTATTATATAAATACTCTAGTAATTTTGTTGCAATAAGAAGTGGAGAGATTCATTACCTAGTTATCTAGAAATTATTACCAGAAGGTAGGCATATTGGAGTGCTAAGTCGGATGGGCAATAAGTAAATCTATCAAAACCGCACATATTTATATCTTTTAATAATATTTAAAAGAAAAATCATCAAATTGTTACTGTACGTTTTTGCTTCGCAAATACATTTAATATTTGTACAATATATTAAATAATCAAACACTTTATTATGTAACACACGATGGGCATTTACAATACTTTAAGTAAGACTTTCTGTTAATGAATAAGTTGTTGCCATGAACACGTTGATAAAAGAACATTAAATTAAAAACTATTTTCAGTACCTTGATGCAACATCAGCACAATTTCATTAGGGTTCTTCGATAGTTCATTGTACCACGCAATTTAAATCCTCTTACTGCATAATTACCGACGACGAGTTGCAACTATTATTCATAACTAATGGAACTCTAAAAGTATCATCAACGTAACAGAATAACGATCAATGCTATCCAAAGTTACATCGATCCGAAGCAATGACAACATTTCAGTAGCTAAACTCTCAAAAAAGAAAAGAATCTACCGATCAGAAAAAAAACGCCGATGTCACACTCGACCGCAACTCGGCAATCTACAAATAATTATACAACTCGCGATCTAACCGGCGGCGAGCGATCGGAAAGCCTTCGGGACAAATCTCCCTCATAATGGGCTGTGGCAATAAGTAGGTGATCTCGATCATCGTTTCTCGGCTCTCGACACCGGCATTTATATATCCTTATACACTCTCCTCGCTCCCTTTTGCGATTAGCTCTTACGATAATTCGCGCGAGCGCGCGCGCGCCGAGAGGTCGATAATCGCGGAAGCCGGCAGCGGCGGCAACGGCCTGTCTATTCGCTTTCATTAAGTTGGCCGCGCTCTCTCTGTGTGTGTGTGTGTGTGTGTGTGTGTGTGTGTGTGTGTGTGTGTGTGTGTGTGTGTGTAGTGTAGTGTAGTGCTGCTGCTGCTGCTGCTGCTCGCGTCCCACCTAAGTCACGATTGAGCGATCGCTGTGTTAAAGTATATGCGGAAGCACTCCGAGATGGATTTTTTTCTTCGTTTGACGTGCTCTGCGTTCAGTTTCAGTTTTTTAAATTAGCAATGAAGTTGGTTCTTTTTAGAATCTGGGTGTACGTCAAGTATTTTTGGCTCGGTGATGAGGAAGTTAATTGATCGACGTTTTAATTTCTAAGGGATATGACAGTTACTTTAGGATTTGAATTTTCTAAATTTATACGATTGACTCGATGGGGTAAGGTTAGGAGATAATTGGGAATAATGATGAAAGATAGGTGTATATTTTTAGTAGCTTGGGTGTCAATTTTTTTTCGAAATTAAATTATCGTCGATTGAAAATTAATTATATCTTAAGAATAAAACTGTCGACCGACTATATGGAATTGAATTGTCTAGTGCCGTGTAGCTATATAATTGCTAAAATTGATCGAAAATTAAGTTAAGGTAGAAAGACAGCAGACAAACGCTCGTGAGCTTATGGATCTATAATCGCATCAAAACCATCCACTCTGATTTATACGATTTTCCCGACTCGGAAACGCTTTTTCCCCATGACCGATTTGTTCGTTCCTCAGACTACAAACTCGTTGAATATGACTCCATTAGTCGTTATATATTGTAGAAAAACAATATTCACATATATATAATTAATATTTACATTTTTTATAAATTCAATATTTGTAGATTCTTTTTAATATTCTATCTCACAATATGAGCAAACAAGTACTTTCTTCTTCTTGTTTTAAGTACTTGGCAATTAAGTAAACATTAATGTCGTACCGTTAGTGAAAAGTGACCATTTTGCGATCTATTTGATCGTACAGTATATTAACAAAGCATCATTTGTGTACAAGTACAACATTAATGCTTATATATTTTCAAGTATCGGTAACTTTTCATTCGAGTACTTTACCTCGTACTTGAAATGAAAAGACAAATGTACTTTTTTGCCTATCACTGACTCCTGCTGATCGATTCTTTTCATTTTTAATTTAACCTACATACCCGTTTACAAATACAACCTCCAAAGCTTTGTCTAACCGCGAATACGACGCACCATTCCTCGCACACTTGACTCCCCCCCCCCCAAAAAGAACCTCGCAAATACTCATCTACACCACGAGCCCATTAGCAAGCGAGTCCCAGGTCCCTCGCCCACCTCGTACACCCATCACTCCTAACAAAAAAAAGAAGAAAAAAACCTCTCAGAGCGTCGCTGCTAATCCAAACACACACACACACACACACACACACACACGTGCTCTCCCATCTAGAATCAACAAACGATGCTGCTGGCCGCAGCAGCTCCTTTATTATTTTTTCCCCTCTGTCTCCCATCAGAGCGCGCTCGCAGCTCGCGCCTCGAAGGAGCATAAACTCGCGTATCAGCAGAACCGCCGTACTGCAGCGCGAGCTAGGCCGTTGCGCCGCGGCGCGCCGCGCTCCCAAGGTTCAATGACTCGGGCGCGACGCGAGAAAACACGCCGAGGCGTCGACTCCTCGGCTCGAGGCACACATATACTCTTTCCTCTCTCTCGCGCGCTTTCCAGTGTGTCCACGAGGAGGCAGGTTGGACATATATATATATATATATATACATCATATATACACGCACACGTATACGCGCGTATTAAAAGCCGTCGTCGACGGAAGTATAGTGACGAACGGTCACGTCGCTTATTGCCGTCATTACGCGCTGATATTGCGGAGTACGTGTGCTGCACTTGCGGCTCTATCTTCTCTCGGGATGGAGATCCGCCGTGTGTGGATACACACGGTACACGCGAGAGAGGTGTATAATATTTCCGCATTTGCATGCGCGCGCGCGCGCACCGTCCCGCAGTTTTTCTCGAGCGCGCGTCCAGCTCGCTGTGTTTATTATTATATTATACGCGCGCACGTCGGACTTCCAGATTGGACGCGCGTGTGCGTTGATGATGATCCGGTCGTGCCGCCTCGGTATCAAGCGGTTTTGCACGGAGCGAGAATCTCGCCATTAGAGATGTGTATAATATACGCATCCGAGGTATCCATAAGGAGCGTTACAAGTGAATTTCGCGACGTCGACGGGCATCGGGCGCGTGCATTATTTTACGCGCATTACAGCGCGGAATATTTGCACGCGAGACTCGATAATTAGCGGAAATCGATGCCATTTGCATCGGAGCCGCGGACAGACGCGAGAACGTTTGCACGCGAGATATCGCCCCGTGACGTCACTCTCTCTTTCTTTTTTCGCGACGCGAATGGAATGGATGTGTGTGTGTATATATATTTTCTTTTTCCGACCGACTTGCGCGATAATCCTCGTCTTTGCATACGTTGCAAAGTGCTTTAATTGCGTATACCGCAAAAAGTCGCTCTAAAATAGTTATACGGACAGCCTCTCCGACGAACAGCTCGTACTGTATTATATATATATATATATATATGTATGTATCTAGAGGGAGAAAGGCCCTGGATAGATCTCGGTGTCCAGATAAGCATCGGCAAAAATGGCTCTGTATGCAGCTGCTCTGTGCAGTCGCGCGCGCGCGCACTCGTGCAAATAGATTTTCGCTTATCTGCGCGCGCCCCGTTAACGTGTCAATTTCGAAAGAATGCAGCGCCAGCGCGCGATGATGTGGCCCGACGCTGCTGCGGGCTAATTAAAAGGCCGACGATGACGATGTCGCTACTGCGCTGCTGCTGCTCTCTCTCTCTCCGATCAATTAAGGTGTATAGCCGCGGCGGTGTACGAACCAGTTCAAAAGTTACTTTTATTGTGAATCGTCGGATGTAATAGGCTTTCTTTTTTGCGTTTCGAGCTGTAAATTATACTACGTAGTAGCAGGAGATATAAATTGTCTGGGGGAATGTAATGTGGAGATTTTTAAAGGAACGCTGGAGTCGAAATGGGCCATAAACTTTTGATTGCGATTGTAACATTATTACATTGTAGACATATTCGCAATGGCTGAATTTTTCATTTTCTTGTTTTATATATGTACACGGAGAAAATCCATATCGTAAAATATTACGATGTTGATATCGTAAAAATTGGCTAATAAAAATGTTTTGTAAATGATGTATTTTTGCATAAAACGTTGAAATGCAATTTTTGATTTTACGATATTCATATCGTTTCATTCAACGTTTTAAGCTAAAATACATTACTTTAAAAAAAGAATTATTAGCAAATTTTTACGATATCGATGTCGTAATATTTCACGATATTGTTTTCTCAGTCTATAACAGGTATGTACATATGTATTCTGTGTAATAGATACATTTTTTAAATCATTCTGAGCAAAATTTAGAAGCTATACATTAAAATGCATTTAATTAAAAATACAAAATATTTTAAAGAAATGGATCTTACTGCTAGTCAAATAATCCTCTTCTAGACAATAGAACGATTCATGACAATAAAATGATTTGGCTCGTAGTGATCAATAGATTCAATATTTGTGAAACTGAAACTTCATTTTTCATTTATCATATCCTCAACAGTTCAATGGAATAATGTGAAAAAAATGTGAAAATATTTTCTTAAATACAAAATATTGCTAAAATAGTGATTATTTACTTTAATTCAACTATGAACACATGGCACTTGAAAGACTCCGTTAGCAGACGAGTCGAAATCGCTCTGCTGATTGGCTGACGCCTCGTGTTCCGCGTCACTCGTTCCGCGCCGTGTGTGATTTCAATTTCTCCCCGTAACGAAGTTAAATTTCGCCACAGCCACCTCAACTCTCAAGCCCTCCCCCCCCCCGCATCGTGCTACTCTCGAGCTCTTTGATATAGAGATGTCGTCGATGACTCCACATCGTCACACGTGTGATATCCCTCTCTCTCTCGTACAGCCCAAGTGCGCAATACATCTATACACGCGAGAGGTATAGTATAACGCGATACAGGGCATTTCAGCGAACGCGGGAGACAGGGTGACGCGCGGCTGGCATTTCGAGCGTCACGCCTCGAGCTCGCGAGCGATTTGCGCCGCGCCGTGAATAAATCGCCTTTGTGCTCGTGCGCTCTGCGCCTGACGGATAATCAATGAATTTCGTGTGTACGCGTGTGTGTGTGTATAATTGCGCCCACGAGCGCGAGGAACCCGAGGAGGAAGAAAACAGGAGGCGCGGTGCGATTGTGCACCACAATGGCGCGATATCGATTTGGCGCTCGTGTGAGACGTTTCGCTTTTTTTTTAAGTCTCGGCTTCGTAGACTTCGTGGACTTTCTTTTTGACGGGGTTAAACGGTTGGAAGCGCGCCCGGCTGCTGGATAATAATCGCCTGGAAGATGCACGGGGTTTTTAACGATGACAGGGAATAATTGAGTGATTGATGGTATTGAATTGTGGCGGCAGTTAAAAAGGGAAGGTTGCTGCCGATGCCGGACCGTTGAGAATGCGCTTGTTAGGAATTTCCAAGGTTGAATGATACATTTTTTCATACTATTTATGATCAGTTTGGATAGTTAATTAAATTCCGATTATTTTAGTTCAATGGGTTATTTTTTGACAGCTTAATTTTATGTTAATTTATTTTTTAAATTTATTTAATTTAATTATATACTCTGTTAAATCAATCATCGCTTACGTTTGAAAATACTCCAATTCCACTTCCTCGTAATTTTTTATTTACAAAATGACGCCACCGTCCAATGATTTAACGTGATTCATGTTTTCCAAACACTCAGATGTCATATAAAAAGCAATTACCACCAGCAATAAAAAAGAAAGATAAATCCGTAACAAATTAATCCCGAGCAAATCTTCCGAGTACATTTAAACAACGTTATCCTCCGACTCATCGGCCACGACGTCGCGATTTCGACTTCTTAACCTCGACTTTGCACCGGAAGCCTTTATCTATTCGAGCCAACAACTTTCGCAAAAGTACCTAATGCCAAATCACACGATAAACGAGAGCGATACCCGCACTCAACCCATTTAAAATCCTTCTCTGGAAAAAAAAGTCGAAACAACCGCAATTCATTGCTAACCCAATGCTCTACACATACACACACACACGCAAAGCCTCGCAAAGTGTCGCCTATAGATCAATCGGCCGCGAGAGTGAGCGTGCAAGCGAGATTTCGATCTGTACGTAGCGCGCGATCCAGCTGACAAAGGCGTAGCCTATCCAGCGGTGCCGCAACAACAATAGCGTATACACGTGCTCTCGCAATATCGGATTTTTGATGTACAAAGTTTACATCACGATTTTTTTGTATTATACAAAATTAGACAATGCTTGTTTTTTTTTATAAAGTCTTCGAGTATAAAATTGGTTGTGGCCGTATCTTTTATTTACAGACACGGAGTGAAATTGTATGGTAAATTTTACAAATAGTTTTTGATTTTTCGCCAGAACCAGTAGTAATTTAGTTACAGTTTGGTTAAATACAAAATGTGATATACTTTTTAGCACAATTTCTTATATTAAAGATTACAGTAAATTGTACTTAGTGTAGTAACTTTTTGAGCTTTGACAGCTTCTGATCAATTACTCTCTGGTAAAAATTTGGGAGCAATGTTTGAAAATGAAAATTAGACTTCACTTTTCTTACAGGTTGGCATGAAATGAACCTTTTCAAATTTTGTCATCAAAGTAAAATTTGATTCTTTGTAATAAATATATCGTTTAAAAGAATATACTTTTAACAATAGAATCAAGTACATTAGTTAGTACAAAGAAACTTTTATACAGATAGTGGTATTACGAAGTATCGAAAAATCTGTAAATAAAATCCCTAAAGAAAATACTAAAAAACGACCTTTCTTCTTTTCATCTCGGCAACAACGAATGATCTATCAAAATACACATCGTAAAATCTACCCGAACCCACCTGTTCAAAATCTCCGCTAAAAAAGAAAACCTAAAAACCTCGCACCTTTTCACTATACGAACTACTATTTCCGAACCGAATCATCACCGCGCATTCGCACGCGAGTCATGCGCGGCTACCTCTTTTTCTTCTCCACCGCCACACGGCTAATTATGCATCCTCGTCATATATATACCCAAGCTGCGGCATACCGAGGTGAGTCGCGACCTTGCTTAGCGCCGCCCGATGTATCGCTTATTTTGCCCGCCGATCGGTCACGCTCGCGCGTTTATTACATACGCACGATAGGCGTACGCGCGCGATCGCACGAGGTCTTTTGTGCCCGCGACGCGGCTGCTAATTGCCACGCTGCGCGCTGATTTCTAGGTAGCCTGGTGTATAGTACGCAAATACTCATCGAGCGTGTGTACATAACTACGCGCTAATGTCCGCGCATACCTGAGCCGTTAGGCCGTAAGTAGGCAAGGACTTTGCTTCGCAAATTGCCGGCTGCGGTGGCTGCTGTTGCTAATGCGACTGGACTTTGATTGTGCGTTTAGAGATGTTGATTTGCTTTTTTTTTTAATTGAGATGCAATGCGACCGCTTTGTTTATGCGAAGCGAGTGTTCGTCATGAATTTTTTTTTCTTTGTTGGTTTGATCAGGGAGTTGTGATTGTGCGTTGATTAGGTTTTCTTTTGTTAATTTTGCGTTGTAATATTCGTGTACGCAGTTTTAAGTTTGAAGTTAATCCTAGATTTGATGTATAATTGGTATGACGAAAAAAGAAATTCGTAGTGGTCTTAGCATAATTGCAGCTGAAGTCTAGTAGCAGTGACTAGTTTCAATATAGAATAGGTTGTAACAAGTACCGAACAGCAATCATGTAGCTACAATATTTTTTTCTATGTCTTATTATATCGTTTACGTATAGTTGTACGTAAAAATCAATAGTGTGCAATTGAAACGTTATATTTTTTGGATTATAAATTGACACAATTACTGAAATATATATCAAACTCAGATTTATCGTAATAGTATTATCCTCGATCTAATTTTTACGTATAAAAACAGTTTTATTGGAGTAAAACATTCTACTCTTTGATCTAAATTGACAATTATGAAGAGATCCGAATGATCATTGGGAGCCATCATATCAATCGCAACTCATCTTCTCAGTGTTGCATGGTAGACTGTATTAGAAAAAAAAGAAGAAATAGGAGAGAATCATAATAAAAACTCAATATGATGACAAACGTTAAAAAATAAATTATTATAAGATTGAAAAACATTAAAGCTTCGTTGCATTAGGGGTCAAGATTTTCCCAATCTAGCCACGGACAAATATAAAATTTATATATAAACTATCCAGCTGAAGCAGAATAGTAATGACACGGGGCTCCGTATAAAAACAAAACAAAATCTGCCATCTAGAATTAACAACTCCCCCCTATCGCACTAAAAAAACTCTTACTCCTAATAATCAATTCACGAAGCCGAGACACCAAAGAAAAAGCCCGTGATCGCAGAAGGGCTTTAAAAAGCCTTATCTCCAGAATCTCCCTCTCTTTAAAAGCAACCTCGACGATAATTTCCAAGCCCGGCAAAAGGGGCTCTCCTGCACTCGGTGGACTACAGAAGACGCGCGGCTCTCGCGAAAAACGACGCTGCGGTCGCCGTACAGCCGGCCGTGACAAAACGACGGGATAAGGAGACGCGGCTTGCCGGCCGCCGGCAAAAAGCACGAAAGCCCGCGCAGGGGAAAAATAAAGAAGTATATATACAGCCAGAGCCGCGCAGCGCGGGAGTGTACGGAGCGAGCAAAATCGAAGTTCCACGTGCACACACGCACACACGGACGAGAGGATCTTAACGAGTCCGGCGAGCGAGCCGCAGCTCTTTGACTCTGCCTGCCGGCGTCCGCAAAAACATTAGCCTTCGCTGCCGCTGCCGCTGCGGCTGCGGGGACGCATCACGCGAATTCATCTCCATTATCGCGCGGGATCGCGGTCGCGGCAAGAGCGCGCGGAATGACGATTTTCTTCTTAAGTCCTCTGCCCGCTTTACTTTTTATTTTTTACAGGGTACGCGCGCGCTCGCGCTTAAAAGTGCTTTCTTCTTTTAACCCTCTTTTCCGCTCTCGCGTGGACACCGCGGGGGGATTCGCTTCCTTTTTTTACTTATCGAGACGGTTTTTGCTGGCGCGCTGCGATCGCGGCCACGTGAATAATAAGTGCCCTTTATCTAATTAACGAGCCGGCGCGCGCGCGCGAGCTCTAACGAGCGCGCGGTGGCAAAAAGCAGCGCTGCAGCGTGCAACGACGACGACAATGCATGGGGGGGGGAGATTAAATTGCGATATATTGTTCGGTAATTTGAACGGACCGAGCGAGCGCGGGATTATCTCATTGAATATTATGAAAATTTTAATGCGCCCGCGCGCGCGCGCGTTACGGTCTTTTGTTCTGCGGGGGGGTGTTGCAGTGTCATGCAAATGAGGTGTATAAATTATTGTTTATTGGAAAATAGCTGTGTTAGTTGATTTTTTTCTTCTTTGTGTTTTTAACGGATGTATGCTTTTGAAAGGAACGAACAATCGTAGCGTTGCAAGGAACAAATTGCTACAAGTCTGCAGATACAAAAAATAGATAGCGCCCGCAACCTTACCAATTTTCACTAAGGCCAACTACGAATTCCTTTCCGTGTAGAAAAACCCATTTTTATATCTTATATACTACGTCACGGCTGAGTTCCAGTGTAATTATTAATTGTCTTGACGATTGAGGAAACTGCATAGCAGCCGACTGATATAGAACGCTGGATGCTGTCATCGTTGCGCGAAACGCGCGACGTCGTTACCTCTTTTAATGGAAAACTTTAAAACTTAACGGCCGCGCAGCTGCAGTTCCGCCTAGTTAAAAGGAAGATTACGATGAAATTGAAGCACTCCGCGTCAACGAACGGAGGACAATTGAATTACAAAACTGCCTTCTCACAACCATCCGATTCCCATCGTAAATTCGTCCTCCGTTCGTCATTAACTAGCCCTGTAAAGTTGTTCATTTTGTTTACGGCGTCCAATCGATGCTGGCCGACACAGCGATACAAATAACACCGCGACGTTCCAGCGTATATAAATACACTCGCACTTGTTTCCGCAGCGCAAATATCGCGTTCAATTTTCGTAATTGTACGAGCGACGCTCGTGAAACCTATCGGGATTTAAAGTATCATGACCGAAATAAACACACACAACGGATGAAGTTTAAAACTAATTATAACTATCAATTTTACTAAAAAAAGTGGTTGCAAAGGTTTTATATGTAATAGTGAATGAGTAGAAAGGTGACAACGTTATTAACTCTATTCGAACTGACTCTATTATTTTTAAATCTAACATACTTTCTAATCACCTATTAAACTATATAGATAATGTCATTAAATTATTTCCTTTGCTTCCTCCATGCCACTTTAAATCCCAATAGACTAGTGCACAACCACTCCGCTGCACGCGCATACACACACGAATATAATACAACGTCGCCCAACCTCCGCTTGGAAATTGAAATAATTCGCGCGAAGCGCCGCGGCGTTTTACGTACGTTATATATACGCCTCCCCCTTATTTGTCCTCGAAAGGCACGCAAAGTCGGCCTACCGCTGCCCGCAGCGCGGACGATATTCCCTGCCGCTGCACGAAACGAGTCTTGAGAAGGTATAACACAGCGAGGAGAGGAAGAAGATGCTGCGTGGCAGGAGAGGGGAAGTCGAAGATGCAGCGTATGTACCTGCGCAGGGTGTATAGAGAAAGAGGAGAGGAGACGCGGCGGAGGCGATCCGGCCCCTGTACCGGCCAGGTATGAGAGAGTGCGGCCGCGGCGGTGGCAGCAGCAGGTACAGTCCGAGCAAGAGATTTTCGGAACTGCATGGTGGAGATGCTGCTGTGTTGAGTACCGACTGCATAACGTGGGATGCGTTCGGTTCTTGACAGTTGTAGCATTGAATTTTAAGATTTTTTCCGTGAGTGAACTTTCCAAAATATATGGACAATAGGAAAATAGCAGCCGCTTACGTTGTATTTTCGTTTGAATTTATTCTTTAAGTTGTTTTATTATTCGTGTATCTGATGGCACTATAAAGGAGCTGTTTTCGAAATAATCACGTCAATTGAATGCATTTATAAGAGTACGTGGCGTAAAGATGTTAGTTTACTGCTTGGATTACTAACTTCATATTAGAGAAACCGTGCAATTCATTCAGTGAAATTTCATTCTAATAGGCTTAGCGTGTCTATGTGTTCATGCAATTTTTAAAATGTTATACTCCATGCGCTGTCTCGTTTTAAAATACGTTAAAATATCTCATTTGTAAATCTACGCCATGTACTCCAAACTCTTTACTGTAAAAAATTATATCTAATCAAACTACTTCCCTGATAGGCTGAAATAACATTACATATTTGAAAGCAATGCTTTTACAAGATTGAAAGTACAGTTACTAAATTGTTGTTATTACAGTCTTAATACTTTTACATTGACTGTAAATTTGCAGCTCTCAGAATAGGTTCTTTTGAATCCAACTCTCCGAGTGGTTAACCAAAGCAACGCTGAAGAATATCCACTAAAATTCTGTAAACTTAAACTTACCTACATACATACACTGTGAACATTTATTTCAACTATTACACTCTCGAACTTACACACATTCTCTACATTTCCACAACGTAAACCTACCTCGAGTGACTCCACATCTCGCCGATTGTTACCTCGCCATAATTCCACGACAAACTTTCGAGCGAGACTGTCCCGGGACAACTACCTTACGGCGGGAGCCGCAGCGGCAGCTCATGGGAAACGCTTTTTTTCTCTCCTACACTACTACACAACCTACTCCTCCACTTTCGTCTTCGTTTCTTTACTCCCGCGTCGCTCCTTCTTCTCGCCGTATACACCACACGCTCCGGTGTATATACCCACACGCTCGCAGCTCGCTCCACGTGCGTGTACTCCACAGTACATACATAATTCCCCGGCGTCGTCGTGACTCTTTTTTTCTCTCCCCACCCGTTTTTCGTGTAACCTCGGCAATATATATGTACCGGGGTACCCCTCGACGATCCTTTTTGTACGATCCTCGCTTGACTGGCACGGCGCGTACCGTACGCATAGCTATATACATATATATATACACACGTACATAGTTAATTTTCGTATGGTCTCCTCGTGCGTGTGTGCTTTTAATGTCAAGCGCGGAGCATCGAGACTGCCTTTAAGGAGAAAAGAGGAGAGCTTGGCCGCTTGCCATATACAGCGCGCCGCGAGGGCACACACGTATAATGAGCTAATGATTTAAGTGGCGGACAAGTCGATCGCAATTAGCGTATACTTGTGTGTGAGAAAAGACGTTTCAATCCTCCGCAGCGATTGAAGATTTCGGTGCGGTGGCGGTGAGTGCGGGTATATTATACATATTACATGCACACATATCCACCAAAGTGCATGAAGTTGAAGTTTGCACTGTTGCATTGCAACAAAATTCGTAAATTCGTAAGTCGTTCCAAAGTCCAATCAAAACGCCTTTAATGTATTAAATATCGTTGGAAAACATGTTTGCAACATGAATACATAAATTTAGAACCCTTAAACTACCCCTAACTAGGGGTTGAAAATATTCAGAAATTGCACGTGCCTTCCTCGATTTTTTACGCGTACGCTTATGCGAGTCACGAACTTTTCTCTGCGGATTATTGTTAAACAACCCAAAATGCACTCCCATGAATTTTTTTGTAAAGATTGGAGGAGAGGAACACTTTCAAAATGGCGGTTGTGCGTTTGTTGCACGTATTCTATAGCATTCCTCGATTTTTTACGCGTGTGCTTATGAGAGTCACGAACTTTTCTCTGCGGATTATTGTTAATCAACCCAAAATACAATCCCATGAATTTTTTTGTAAAGTTCGGAGGAAAGGAACACTTTCAAAATGGCGATTGTGACTTTGTTGCACGTGTTCTATAGCCTTCCTCGATTTTTTACGCGTATGCTTATGCGAGTCACGAACTTTTCTCTGCGGATTATGGTTAATCAACCCAAAATACAATCCCATGAATTTTTTTGGAAAGTTCGGAGGAAAGGAACACTTTCAAAATGGCCGCCGTAAGTTTGTTGCACCTATCATTTATACTTTCTTGATTTTTTAGGAGTGTGCTTATGAGAGTCACGAACTTTTCTCTGCGGATTATTGTTAATCAACCCAAAATACAATCCCATGAATTTTTTTGGAAAGTTCGGAGGAAAGGAACACTTTCAAAATGGCCGCCGAAATTTCGTTGCACGTGTCATTTATTCTTTCTTGATTTTTTAGGCGTGTGCTTATGAGAGTCACGAACTTTTCTCTGCGGATTATTGTTAAACAACCCAAAATGCACTCCCATGAATTTTTTTGTAAAGATTGGAGGAGAGGAACACTTTCAAAATGGCGGTTGTGCGTTTGTTGCACGTATTCTATAGCATTCCTCGATTTTTTACGCGTGTGCTTATGAGAGTCACGAACTTTTCTCTGCGGATTATTGTTAATCAACCCAAAATACAATCCCATGAATTTTTTTGTAAAGTTCGGAGGAAAGGAACACTTTCAAAATGGCCGCCGTAAGTTTGTTGCACCTATCATTTATACTTTCTTGATTTTTTAGGAGTGTGCTTATGAGAGTCACGAACTTTTCTCTACGGATTATTGTTAATCAACCCAAAATACAATCCCATGAATTTTTTTGGAAAGTTCGGAGGAAAGGAACACTTTCAAAATGGCCGCCGTAAGTTTGTTGCACCTATCATTTATACTTTCTTGATTTTTTAGGAGTGTGTGTATGAGAGTCACGAACTTTTCTCTACGGATTATTGTTAATCAACCCAAAATACAATCCCATGAATTTTTTTGGAAAGTTCGGAGGAAAGGAACACTTTCAAAATGGCGGTTGTGAGTTTGTTGCACGTGTCATTTATTCTTTCTTGATTTTTTAGGCGTGTGCTTATGAGAGTCACGAACTTTTCTCTGCGGATTATGGTTAATCAACCCAAAATACAATCCCATGAATTTTTTTGGAAAGTTCGGAGGAAAGGAACACTTTCAAAATGGCCGCCGTAAGTTTGTTGCACCTATCATTTATACTTTCTTGATTTTTTAGGAGTGTGCTTATGAGAGTCACGAACTTTTCTCTACGGATTATTGTTAAACAACCCAAAATGCACTCCCATGAATTTTTTTGTAAAGATTGGAGGAGAGGAACACTTTCAAAATGGCGGTTGTGAGTTTGTTGCACGTGTTCTATAGCCTTCCTCGATTTTTTACGCGTATGCTTATGCGAGTCACGAACTTTTCTCTGCGGATTATGGTTAATCAACCCAAAATACAATCCCATGAATTTTTTTGGAAAGTTCGGAGGAAAGGAACACTTTCAAAATGGCCGCCGTAAGTTTGTTGCACCTATCATTTATACTTTCTTGATTTTTTAGGAGTGTGCTTATGAGAGTCACGAACTTTTCTCTACGGATTATTGTTTATCAACCCAAAATACAATCCCATTAATTTTTTTGTAAAGTTCGGAGGAAAGGAACACTTTCAAAATGGCGTTTGTGAGTTTGTTGCACGTGTTCTATAGCTTCCTCGATTTTTTACGCGTGTGCTTATGCGAGTCACGAACTTTTCTCTGCGGATTATGGTTAATCAACCCAAAATACAATCCCATGAATTTTTTTGGAAATTTCGGAGGAAAGGAACACTTTCAAAATGGCCGCCGTAAGTTTGTTGCACCTATCATTTATACTTTCTTGATTTTTTAGGAGTGTGCTTATGAGAGTCACGAACTTTTATCTACGGATTATGGTTAATCAACCCAAAATACAATCCCATGAATTTTTTTGGAAAGTTCGGAGGAAAGGAACACTGTCAAAATGGCCGCCGTAAGTTTGTTGCACCTATCATTTATACTTTCTTGATTTTTTAGGAGTGTGCTTATGAGAGTCACGAACTTTTCTCTACGGATTATGGTTAATCAACCCAAAATACAATCCCATGAATTTTTTTGGAAAGTTCGGAGGAAAGGAACACTTTCAAAATGGCCGCCGTAAGTTTGTTGCACCTATCATTTATACTTTCTTGATTTTTTAGGCGTGTGCTTATGAGAGTCACGAACTTTTCTCTGCGGATTATGGTTAATCAACCCAAAATACAAACCCATGAATTTTTTTGGAAAGTTCGGAGGAAAGGAACACTTTCAAAATGGCCGCCGTAAGTTTGTTGCACCTATCGTTTAAAATTCATGGGATTGTATTTTGGGTTGATTAACCATAATCCGCAGAGAAAAGTTCGTGACTCGCATAAGCATACGCGTAAAAAATCGAGGAAGGCTATAGAACACGTGCAACAAACTCACAAACGCCATTTTGAAAGTGTTCCTTTCCTCCGAACTTTACAAAAAAATTCATGGGATTGTATTTTGGGTTGATTAACAATAATCCGTAGAGAAAAGTTCGTGACTCTCATAAGCACACTCCTAAAAAATCAAGAAAGTATAAATGATAGGTGCAACAAACTTACGGCGGCCATTTTGAAAGTGTTCCTTTCCTCCGAACTTTCCAAAAAAATTCATGGGATTGTATTTTGGGTTGATTAACCATAATCCGCAGAGAAAAGTTCGTGACTCGCATAAGCATACGCGTAAAAAATCGAGGAAGGCTATAGAACACGTGCAACAAACTCACAACCGCCATTTTGAAAGTGTTCCTCTCCTCCAATCTTTACAAAAAAATTCATGGGATTGTATTTTGGGTTGATTAACAATAATCCGTAGAGAAAAGTTCGTGACTCTCATAAGCACACTCCTAAAAAATCAAGAAAGTATAAATGATAGGTGCAACAAACTTACGGCGGCCATTTTGAAAGTGTTCCTTTCCTCCGAACTTTCCAAAAAAATTCATGGGAGTGCATTTTGGGTTGTTTAACAATAATCCGTAGAGAAAAGTTCGTGACTCTCATAAGCACACTCCTAAAAAATCAAGAAAGAATAAATGACACGTGCAACAAACTCACAACCGCCATTTTGAAAGTGTTCCTTTCCTCCGAACTTTCCAAAAAAATTCATGGGATTGTATTTTGGGTTGATTAACAATAATCCGTAGAGAAAAGTTCGTGACTCTCATAAGCACACTCCTAAAAAATCAAGAAAGTATAAATGATAGGTGCAACAAACTTACGGCGGCCATTTTGAAAGTGTTCCTTTCCTCCGAACTTTCCAAAAAAATTCATGGGATTGTATTTTGGGTTGATTAACCATAATCCGCAGAGAAAAGTTCGTGACTCGCATAAGCATACGCGTAAAAAATCGAGGAAGGCTATAGAACACGTGCAACAAACTCACAACCGCCATTTTGAAAGTGTTCCTTTCCTCCGAACTTTCCAAAAAAATTCATGGGATTGTCTTTTGGGTTGATTAACAATAATCCGCAGAGAAAAGTTCGTGACTCTCATAAGCACACTCCTAAAAAATCAAGAAAGTATAAATGATAGGTGCAACAAACTTACGGCGGCCATTTTGAAAGTGTTCCTTTCCTCCGAACTTTCCAAAAAAATTCATGGGAGTGCATTTTGGGTTGATTAACCATAATCCGCAGAGAAAAGTTCGTGACTCTCATAAGCACACACCTAAAAAATCGAGGAAGGCTATAGAACACGTGCAACAAACGCACAACCGCCATTTTGAAAGTGTTCCTCTCCTCCAATCTTTACAAAAAAATTCATGGGAGTGCATTTTGGGTTGTTTAACAATAATCCGTAGAGAAAAGTTCGTGACTCTCATAAGCACACTCCTAAAAAATCAAGAAAGTATAAATGATAGGTGCAACAAACTTACGGCGGCCATTTTGAAAGTGTTCCTTTCCTTCGAACTTTCCAAAAAAATTCATGGGAGTGCATTTTGGGTTGTTTAACAATAATCCGTAGAGAAAAGTTCGTGACTCTCATAAGCACACTCCTAAAAAATCAAGAAAGTATAAATGATAGGTGCAACAAACTTACGGCGGCCATTTTGAAAGTGTTCCTTTCCTCCGAACTTTCCAAAAAAATTCATGGGTTTGTATTTTGGATTGATTAACCATAATCCGCAGAGAAAAGTTCGTGACTCTCATAAGCACACGCCTAAAAAATCAAGAAAGAATAAATGACACGTGCAACAAACTCACAACCGCCATTTTGAAAGTGTTCCTTTCCTCCGAACTTTCCAAAAAAATTCATGGGAGTGCATTTTGGGTTGTTTAACAATAATCCGCAGAGAAAAGTTCGTGACTCGCATAAGCGTACGCGTAAAAAATCGAGGAAGGCACGTGCAATTTCTGAATATTTTCAACCCCTAGTTAGGGGTAGTTTAAGGGTTCTAAATTTATGTATTCATGTTGCAAACATGTTTTCCAACGATATTTAATACATTAAAGGCGTTTTGATTGGACTTTGGAACGACTTACGAATTTACGAATTTTGTTGCAATGCAACAGTGCAAACTTCAACTTCATCAAAGTGCAGCGTGTGCGCAAGGCATCCAGGCTGGCTCTCGCGTGTCAGCGAAAATTTCGTGTGATGGATGACTCCCCTGACGAAATTTTACGTACGCACGGCCGCACGCTCGGCAATATGTGTGCGTGTGTGTGTGTGTGTGCACGTATACGTGTGATTGTATTGAAATTTTAGCGCGCGCGTGCATACTTTATTACTGCGTCCGTAAGTAAATAGATTTTGCAAGTTTTTCGCTTCGCGAGCTCTCTCGCAAGAACGTGATACGCCGTATATACATACCTATTATAAGTAAATCAGCCGCTATAATATATTTTTTAATAAATGAATAACCTCGTTCAATAATAATTGTAAAAATATTTATGTTCGAAAATTTCACGAATCTTGAAGATTCAAATATCAATTATAATATTTTTCGAGTTTCGACTTATGTTAATATATCGAGAATGTGTACAAGTGAATAGCGTTACGAGGCTGCTTTATCTGCTATTCAATAAAATGCGATTGATTATTGTTTTAGACATAGATACGTACTCTCTTATTATGTAATAGTGATAACTCAGCAACTAAAAAACAGTCAATATTCACTATTTGAAATAGTGAAATAAATTTTCACTACTTGAATCAGTGAAATTTCACTGTCGAAATAGTGAAATTTTAACATTCAGTAAATTAAAAAATAAAGCTGTTATTAAACGCGTATATAATTATTTATGGGATGTATTAGATATTGATTATATATTAAATTTTCATTTGAACATTTATATATATTAAAATAAGAAATAAATTAAAAATGTGATAAGAATTTCTGCGATGGGGATCGAACTCTTGTCCACAAGGTTCACAGTCCAACGTCTTCACCACTTGCCTACGTAGGTTGCCTGCATAGAGTAAATTTTATACCTCTTATAATGTGCTGTGAATTTAACTGATATAAATATATTGATAAGAAGGTACTTCTGATACTTGAATAAATTCTTTAGTTGCACATTACAACAAAAATTAATGTTGAATTTAATTATAATTTTATTATGAAAAATGAATAGTTCTAGGCATTTGTCAAATTCTTACAAAGGAAATATGGATTAGAATCATAATTAAGAATTTATTTGAACCATTTGTATTCGTTCATTAATTAATTATTTTGTTACTACATAATAAAAATAATGTCAACTGAAATTAGGTTATGAAATACCAACTCAATCCCTACTTTACCGGTTTTTCTACTTGTGTATTAACTACCAAACTAGTGAAAAATCACTATTGTTCTAGTAAATACAGTTTGCACTGTAAAATAGTGAAAATTTCACTGTTTCACCAGTGGAATTATTTTCACTAGCTAAAATAGTGAAAAGTTCAGTTCTCCTGCCGTGCAAATCTGTCCGCGGCAGAAGCAGCCGCTATAAGTCACACAAGGATCGTACCGATCCCAGCGCACGCAATTCGAATGATAATCGCCGATGCCGATCGCGCCTCGATTCCAAAATCGGAAGAGCTCTCTCGCTCCCGACGCGGGGAGCGCCTTCCGCATTCCCCCGGCGTTGCAGGGGGATTATCGCGCGCCGCGCGCTCGAGACCGTAAACTCATCGGTCGTAAAAATTCCCCCGGACCTCCGGCGATCGGAAAGCCATCAATTGCCTGCGGGATTCCTTATCTCGCGCGCAGCATCCTGTCTTTCCGCGTCCCCCCCTCCGAACGGAATGGGTGGCGCAGGCGCCGCGCCGAAAAGCGTATTACGTATAAGGCCGCGCGATGTCGAGTCGGTGTCTTTTTGAAAGAAGCGTCTTGGTGACTCGAGAGCCGTGCACGTCGATTGCGATCGCGGCAGTCGGAGAACGATTATTCGGCGGTTAGAGGAATCTTTGGATCGTAAAAGGGAGCTTCGTCTCGAAGTCGAATACCTAAGGAAGTTTTATGCGTAAAATAAAATAAAAGAAGGAATGGGTTTTTTCCACGCTAATTTGCATTGGTACCGAGAGATGCATTCACTTGAGCCAAATTAATTGTTAATGCACGGAGTTCAGCACGGATAAATGAATATTCCTTTATTGTTAATATGAATAGAGATTTGGATTGGGGAAACGTATGGAAACGGATGGAAACTTACTCAGTTCCTTCTGACTCAGTTACATTAATCTATATAATATTTAATAATCTTAATAATAACAATAATAGAATATAATAATATTCATCAATAAATTATTTCCTTAGTAAATAAATTATATGACTCCATCGATGACTCAGAACAACTCACTTGTTCTGAGTGATCGATGGAGTCATGTAATTTATTTATGTACCTTGGAACAATAGATTCACACCTATATTATTTCCTTAGTGTACAAATGAAAATTCTTTTGTTACAAAAAGAATTCCTTTTTTTTATTCTTTAAAATATTAACCTACTGTATGCATATATCGATGTATGCATCCGTGTAAAAAGGTACCAACTCTAAATCTACTTGATAATATGCCAAATCGGAAGCCGCTTAGAAAAGGTATCATTGGGCGAACCAACATTTTTTATCCGAATTTAAGTTTGCACCACTTCTGAAAAGTTGAAATCAGCTAACAAATTTTGGCTTGCCAAAGATACCTTTTCTAAAACATGTATCGATCATACCAACGCAATACATCCTATACGTATAGTGTCAAAAACCCGTGTCTTCTACAATTAAACTAATTCTCACTATAAACATACAAAGGAAAAATCCTCTCTCTCCCCCCAAGAATGTTCCCTTTCCCCGAACAGAGCGAATGATGCACCTCGCTGTAAAATCGAAACCAAAAAAAATTCCCAGCAGCAGAAGAGTGTAGAGGGCGGAGGAGCGTCGCACCGCGCGCGCAAGGCTCGGCTCGGCTCGGCTCGGAAATTCTCGGCAGCGGGGGCCACTTTAACGCTCGCAGCGCGTATATAGCATTCCAACAGGTGCTAAATGCGCCACGGCTCTCGTAGCCCTCGCAGGCGATATATAGGCGCGCTGCTGGAAACTTTACGAGAGAGATAGAGG
Organism: Gastracanthus pulcherrimus; assembly: GCA_949152435.1. Lineage (NCBI taxonomy): Eukaryota > Metazoa > Arthropoda > Insecta > Hymenoptera > Pteromalidae > Gastracanthus > Gastracanthus pulcherrimus. The sequence continues at coordinate 2,050,647 of OX424573.1, read as the reverse complement.
CTTTGGCGTATACCGCGAGGAGCCGCTGACGAATGAGCGCGAGGAGCGAGGGAGAAGTTTTCTGGAGGATGCGCGCGGTATGAAGTGTATACTTCATGTGTATACGGAGTGGACGCGAAGTTCGGGTGGTTCAATTAGGACGCGCGGCCGGGTAGAGTCTTTTTTCTGCAGAGTTATACGAAAGAATTTTTATGTAACTCGAATCTAGTTTCAAAATCACGAATTCAGTTAAAAATGTGTGATTATGAGGATGGCGAGTAACTGTAATATATGAAGGAACTTTTGTGGTCGCTGAATAATACGAATCTGACTTCGGAATTCCTAATGAATTTAAAAATGGTACGTGGCAAATTGATTTTCGAAATTTCTTACTTTATGCTGCGATGTTTTCCAAATTTATTCTGCTTTGCTTTATGCGCCATATATTGAGTATTGGAAGTCTGAGTTCAGATTCATATTTAGCGATCTCGGAAACTTTTAGTAACATATTTAATTTTCAGCAATAAACCTTACTTAAATTTCTCCTGAAAGGGTTCATGAATTATAAGATTTAAAATTTAAAGTCGAGCATTGATTATGAGAATGTATACACAAGTCTTTTGATTTAATATTTTAAAAAGTTTCTAATCAAATAGCGGGTTGATAATAAATGTACAACCTTTTTCGTTGTATCAATAAAACATTAACAATTGTCGACTTTTCATCCTGTCTACTGAGACATGCGCATACTTACTCGCATTGTATTCAATAGTATTCGGTATGTAAGCACTCCAATCCCATGTAAAAAATAAGTCTGGCAAAAGTCTGACTCAGAAAGTCTGGCTATGGAGATGATCCCAGACTATAAGCCAGTCTATATTCCAGACTTTTGTTAAATTATTAATATACTACACTTATTGTTGATATCGACCGGAACCATAAAAAATAATATTTTTCGATTAACTCATGAAATAATTTTTTGAAACATTAGATTAGATTAGATGTTTATTCTGTGCAAGACAAAAACAATAAAACTACATTCAATAATAATACATATTTACAGAGATCATTAGTATAGTCAATCATATCACAGCTCGACATTCCTCGTCATTAACTTACATATATTGCACAATATTATATCTGTCGTACATCAATCACGTCATTACACTTATCACATATTCTTATCATTACGAATAATACATTTTTTTGTGACTATCAAACTGTAATATTCTACGAAATTTAAATATTTCTCAAAAAGAAGACAAAGATGCAGGTTACGGCAAAACTGACGGAATGCCATGCTTTTGTTTTGCATTTTTTTGCCAAAAGTCTGGGATCGTCTCCTTTGCAAGATTTTTGCAAGACTCTCTGAGCCGGACTTTTGCCACACTTGTCCCATACTTATTTTCTTACGCGGGAATCCATTGAAATAAACACGAAACCTCGCGCCTACTCTATACATATAGCTCCTTCCAGCGAACGAAGCGGAGATCTGCTTCGACGAGCGACACGTCGCGTATCGCGTACTCGTTTCCTCGGCAATTCGCCGGCGCAAACAGATATAACAATTTTTCGCTGAACGAGCGTTGAGCCGCACCTTTCTCTTAACGAGGGACTCAGCGGAATTATATACCTGCACACGTCGCGACGACCCAATTCGCCATACACAGCGCTTCCCGTATTGTAATACCTTTTCTCTCTCTCTCGTTATTGCTGCTTATCGCGCGGGCGCAGCTGCAGGCGCTAGAAGCGCGCCGCGCGACTCGACGGGGCTGAATTAGTCAGGCGGAAGTCGCGCGCGGCTTTCCCGCGCTTTTGTTTCGTTCGCGCCGGCGCGCGAAATGTATATACGTTGGAGTGAAGTCGCTATCGCGCGCCGCACGGTCGCTCTCCCTCGATTCTACCCGATGACGGCTTATACCGAGGTGTGTATAAAGGTACGCCCGAGAGTTTTGCGCTTAGACCGAGTGCGCTTAAGGGTATTAAGATTTCATTGAAATTTCGGCGTATTTTGATGGGAAACTTACGGGAGCCAGTGAAATTTTTAACGATTTCGTGATATCTAAACTTAGAAAAGTGTATTTCACTACAAAAAGAAAATCTTATTTTAAGATTGACCGATCATAAATTTGTTGCATCTTAAAATTTCAAATGCTTGAAAAACATAAAGATAATATTAATATTAAAATAATTAATATTATTATTAAAATAATATTAATATTATTTTTATGTTTTTCAAGCATTTGAAATTTTAAGATGCAACAAATTTAAGATCGGTCGATCTTAAAATAAGATTTTCTTTTTGTAGTGTTCTATCTTTTTAAACTCCTTTTTGATCATATTTCGAAATTTTTAAGAGAACTTGCACTAGCAAAAGGAAAATCATTTTAATGTAAAAGCTTTCAACTTTATTGCTGTTTTTCTCACAAAGTTATGTAAACCTTTTTCATCTTTCAGAATACTCTTTATGATGAGATTTTCACCGAATTGAGCTAAATGTTTTATTTATGGCGTTCTAGAAATAGAACTAAATATTAATATACAAATGAACGCAAAATTTGAATTGCATTTTGATTATTTCTATGTTCTTAATTTTCATATATGAAATGTCGGTACTACACACTATAGTATATCATTATATACTATTCCACGCAAAGAATGAAAAGCGTGAAAAGCCAGCTATATTAATTTTCTCTAACTTGTAAAAGCAAAATTCAAGCGCACATTAAACGCCAACGGCCAGCGCCGCAGAAAGCAAATGAAAACGAAGCGACTTTGTTTCTCAGGAACTCGCGAACAATGGCAAAATTACCCCGCGTTAAACTTCAAAATACATTTTACGCTCCGTATTATGCCCTCGCTCTGCGGCCGAAAGTTATAAACCAGCCTCGCCTCTGGTCCGTGACCCCAAGAAAAACATTTGCTCGAAACCAGAAGGAAAAGCATCGGCGTGCGCATCCGGAAATAGAGTACGCAGCCGCGAGGCGCTTTTGTATGTTTGCGAGAGCGCCCGCGATATAATAGTCACGTTTGCGTTTTCCAACCGCGCGTCTAAAGTTTGGCGCTCGGGCGGGGATGCAGGGCAATCCCAAGCAAAGTATAAGTGACGCACGTCAAAAGCGAAACTGGATGACCACGTGCTTCGGGAAGGGGAAAAGAGCATGTATGGGTGTGTAGGGATTGATAATAATCGCTCTTTAAGTATCTCGGATCGCGAGGAACACAATAAAATTAAGCGCACATGATTTTTTTTAGCTATACCCGTGTAAAAAAATTAGTCTGGCAATAGTCTGGCGAAAGTCTTGCAGAAGTCCAACAGAATTCTGGCTGTGGCCACTATGCCAGACTTTAGACAAAATGTGCAAAAAAAAAGCAAATATTCATATTTTAAACAAGATTGCAATATGTAAAAAAACTTTTCTCCTATTTTATCGAAACGTACGTATTTTCACTATTCTAGTCGATACTAATAATTAATGTACTACTCTAATTATTTACTTGTGAAAAATGAGTTTTCTTGATACAATTCCAAAAAAAAGTCTGGCATAGTGGCCTAAGCGAGACTTCTACCAGACTTTTGCAAGACTTTCGCCAGACTTGTTAAGCCAGATTAATCCCAGACTAGTGCCAGATTAATTTTTTTATACGGGTAACGTTTACTAAGTGGCCAAAATCGTTATATCTATTCAGATTAGTATTAAATTATTCACTACTTTAGTATATACCAAACCATGAATTTTTCGTCTCTCCGAATTGGCGAATCAGCGCCATCTAACGGAGCTTGGGATCGCGAATGCAGTTTTCGCGTTTCTTTATACACGCGTGAATTGTAAGCCTGTGTGCTGTACCGCGTGTAGTGAATGCCGAGGGGAGGATTTTCGGGGAATTTGGCTAGTGAGCTTTTGAACGGGATCTGCCGCTGCAGTTCATCTAGGTCTTCAAAGGCCGATTCGCCGAACGAACCGCTCTGTTCGCTGCTGAATGTCCTACATCAGTCGATGAAATTCCCAGTTCGAACAGTTTCGGTTTATGCATAGCATAATATAGCTGATTAATTATTAAGTATTAATTATTATTTAATAAGTGAGATAATCTGGACGTAGAATAAGTGCATATTCATTTATTCTAAGTGATTTTCATCTATTCAGATTTCTTAGAATAATTCACATAGTTAATGCATAGAGGAAAGAAAATTGAGACTTTCGTGGATTTCAATTAGATAAATTGAATGAGGCGTCAAATTAGTAATCACGTTAAATTTGGTGTATTTGTCGAATACTGGGCATTCATACCTGTTTGTAAGAGAGAATGCCGACCAATCAAATTTAAAAACCAGGGACGCAATGTGTACTCTAATAAATCTGAATAAAAGAAAATCACTTGGAACAGGTGAATAGTCACTTATTCTACGTTTATAAATTTATCATTACAACTAACCAAATAGCATATTTTAAAACTATAGCTTGTATTATAAAATTAGAACACATTAAAATATTACATAAAATATAAATTATTATGTCGCCTTCTTGACAATTATTATTATACAAAATTATGAAATTGTAAAAATTTATTATACTGGGTAAAAATTATTATTGATAATAAAGTTAAAAAATTCGTGATCGAAAAGGATAAGCGATGGGCCAATTACATACTTACACCAACCTTGACCGAGGCAACCAATTATTTTACATCAATGCCAGGTACCCAACTTTACCAAAAAACATACACTAAACTTCACTTCACCTTCAACAATACCCTTCTGCAACCACCTTGGAGACGTAAATATCCACTCGGCAAAACTCATCGACGCAACTCGCAAACGCGTATCTCCGCTGCTACTTTATACGGCAATCAAGTCGCGCGATGACAATCTGCCGATAAGCGATCGAAGTGTGAGACTGACTCACAAGTGAAGCGACTTTACTGCTCGAGTACAACCTCCGTCTCCTCTCGGCGACGACGATGACGACGCAGCAATTACGCGATGCAGCTTTCGCCCATTAGAAAACGAGCTCCGGAAAGTAGTCTCTGCCCATTGCCATTAAGCCACCCCGCAACTGTAGAGATAAGGCGCGATACCGATGCTCTGCAGGGCAAAAGTTTGACTCTCCTTGGCTGGCGCTGGTAAAGTCCTAATGTGCAGCGCTGATTTACTCGGGACGATTGGAATTGGGATGTGTTTTATTGGGCTTGAGGGGAGAATTCCTTCTTTTTTTCAAGTGAGTGGCGCACGATTTGCTGGGTTTGGAGAGTGACTTTTAAACGAGCGGTCTTAGTCATTCAAGGTCTTGAGATTAGGCCCGAAGTTGTGGAATTCTGTTGCCACTTTGAACGTGCAGACGTGAAAGAGCTTCGTTTCGATAAATTATGACAGTTGAAATGATTAGCGGATGATTTTTTTACTGATCTTCAGCTGGTGCGAGTAAAAATTAATACCGAATCATCATTAAGTGAAAATGCGACACTCTTTTTATGCGCGAATGAATATTGAGTTCTGCTCTTTAAAAGTGAAATTTTAATGGGAAATGCGCGGCAAATGTGTTATACAATACAGTACAAAAAGAACAATGAAAAACCAATACTACCGTTTTAGAATGGATCGCGGGGATTTTATTTCATTGTGCTATCATATAATGCCCGGTGTTTGATCATTTTAATGTACATATACGCTTTTTAGCTCTCCACCGCAGTAATTTATTCCCTGATATTTGTATTTAATTAATTGTAAATCTGCAACCATTACAGTGTTGCAATAATCTGTAATCTGTTAAATTGAAGCTGTACTATTTAGCTTTCATTGGAGAGGTTAAAGATGATCATTCAATGAACGGTTTTACGTTGGCGATACAAAATATATGCAAAATAGATGAGTACTTAACGAGTATACTCGATTCAATGCGCAGGAACATTAATCACGACCAATCACATATTATAATTAAAAGTCTCCTACGTATTACCTATCATACTTAAAATTACAACACCGTTTCTCTTTATTAACCTAAATAACGCGAAATATTTACAATACAAGGCGCTCCGAAGTTTTAATTAAATTCAGATTATGCAATATTCCCCCCCTCGCCGAATCCGTATACTCTTCATAATAAACACCGATAATCCATATTCCGGCGATACCAATGTGGCCAGAGTATCTCAGAGCCTTGGGATTAAAAAGTTCGCCTCCCGGCGCATTAATAAAACCCTCCCGCAGACCCAGTTACCTACAAAAAATAAAAAGAAACCAGAGAAGAAGATGAACTCCACGGATCCGGCGATCCTCCGCAACCGCCAAAGAAAAGAGAAGAAAGGGGCGCGCTCATAAATATCCATAGACAAAGTCTCTCGGCAACTTCTCTGTACACACAGTGGCTGCTCGCGATAAACCGCGAAATTGCAGGGCTTGCACGTCTTGTATATATACGTGCACTCTCCGCGCGCAGTCGAAATAACGCGCGGGGGAAAGGCCCGTGAAAGTGACTCACTTATACCCGGGCGCGCGCAGAACGCGATATATCCACTTATACTCGGTTGCACAATGCGCGCGCCGGGGCTCTTTAGTGGGGGCTGCGCGTGCCGGAGAAAGAGTTATACAAGGCGGGGCCGCGTGTGTACGTATCCCGTGGATTTCTTCGTTTGCATGCGCGGCAGAATTGGACCTGGGCTTTAATGGCGCACTTCCTTGATCGTGCCTGATATATAAACGTATGGATGTGTGTGTGTGTGCGCGGCGGAGTCGAGAGTTTTCAGAGGCGAGGATGAAGAGTTTCCTTTCGTTTGCTGGATTATTTTTTCTCTGTGTGTGTGTGTGTGTGTGTGTGTGTGTGTGTGTGTGTGTATTGTAATGGCGCGTGCCCGTGGACCGAGAGAAATAAATTGGTGGCGATTAGCGTAGATGTATTATGTAGTGGTTGTAGTCAGCTGGTGGAGAGTCGAGGCGAGGTGGGAAAGTGTGTATCGCGGCTCTTGCGGACCTGCGTTTTTGACATGGGAATTCTCAGCGCTTGGACTTCGGGGATTTCATTATTTTGATACGTATCGTCGATTGCGTGAGATTTGTCGATGTCGTTATGTAACTAGTTCAGAAAAATATTGCGTATTTTATGTAATGATTGTACTATTTGTCAAGGGTATAGTTTTGTCTCCTTTGTTATGACATCATTAGTATGGTATCCTTTTATCGTAGCAATCCACTTGTGCACGGAGAGAATTTTCCAATAAAAATTTGAAAGGAATTCACGGTAATTTTCACGGTAAATCTGGGACAATTAAAATAAATTTTACTGCATTGAGCGACCATATTTTCCTACTGCAAAGAAAAGAAAATCAGCATGCGATTCTTTCATGCAGGACGCTATAAAATAAATATGAAATATGTCATGTTATACGATGAAATATACAGTAAAATTACGTTACTCGTGTTTACTTAGATGCTTTATAATTCAGTTTGTTTATCGATCTCATTTTAAAACTACGTTGAAAACTGAAATAAAATCTTTTATTAATTCGCTCTGGAAAAAGTTAACACTAGCTTTTTTAACATTTTTCTCAGTGTTTAAAGCATTTAGGCCAAATATTTATTATAAAAACTCTCTTTATGAATATGAAAATTATCATACAAATCATTATTTATTAAAAATTTCACAAGATTCTACAAAGTGCAATAAAATCGTGACTTTTCGAATCCCTATAATCCATCATTGTAGAGCTTCCAAGGCCGTTTCGCCTAATGGGAATTTTACATTACATTTGGCGCTAGTGTTACCCTTGCCAAGGCGAATACATGTATAAAATAACCCAAGTTGATAATTAATATACCTAGTGGAAAATAAATTCTTCTCTATTTGCGAAGCTTACGTGTCTCACAAAAGCTCGACGTTATTAAAAATCACTCATATGCGAGAGTTGTTGATAATTACGTACATATTATACATACACACAGCGCAATAGTGACGGCACCTCACGTGTACATACATTTAGATCGATCTTCGAGCTCTTAATCACCCGGCGCAGAATATAATTAGCATCTAGCCGTGGAAAAAAAATCCATAACGAAGCGAGATTAAGATCCCATTGAATAAAGCGAATAATCAAAGGGAGACCTTTCCCCGCTTAGACCCTATATATACATGTACAACACACAATTCTCATCTCGCGACCGGTAGCGCCGTACCACCGATAACAACACAATCTAAAGCAGCGGCGAGGAATTGAAAGAGAAAAATTCTCAGCAGCAGGCCACGATTAAACGAAAGCAGCCGCGGTACACGTAGCCACTCACACAAGAATTTCAATTAATTCATCGATTTCGCTCTTCATAAACACCCCCAGCGTACTATTATAATCTCGATTCCGCGATTATCGCCGTGTACACAGCAGCGCGGTATTTTCTTTGTTGCTTTGTGTTATGCGGGTCTCTCTCTCTCTCTCTCTTTCTCTTTCAATACACTTTTGCAGGAATCTCACGAATATAATGCCGCGAGAAAAATAATTGGGTAGATTTATTATGTATGCGAGACTCTCTCTCTCTCTCTCTCTCGCGCGAGAGCCTTATATATATATCGATTTCGTTCCTTGGATCTCTATACACCAGGCTCCGCAATGGTGGATTATCCGCGCGGGCTACGTCTCTGTATGCCGCACAGAGGCGGCGGCTAGGCAGCCTATTACTATACACACGCTATATACGAGCCCGGCGTGAGAAAGTCTAGGACTCGCGCGCCGCATGCTCGCGCCCCGTAATATATACATAGTCTTTAGGCTGTAATACGTGTACCTTGTATGTACAAAGGTCCTCGCTCTCTATACAGTGTCTCTCTCTATCTCTCCCTCGCTATTTTTCGCGCTAGCTCTTGCGTGACGCGCCATTACTTAGGACTATGCTCGCCTTTGCGAGAGCATACGTTTGTGTATATATGTATGTGTATGCGGAGGAACGACAGTGCTGCCGGAGTGTATACATATAGTTGCTCTACTGGGCGAAACGGCAGCAGCAGCGGCGGCGGTGGCGTTTCTTCGTTAACGAAGGCCCTAACGACTCGCGCGGTTAATTGCATTACGTTATACCGCTCTCTCTCTCTCTCTCTCTCTCTGTGCCTCTTCTTCTTCTTCCTCCTCCTCCTCCTTTGCCTTCGTCTCTGTAGCCTTTTCTCCGTGCGCCGCGCCGTGTAGAATAATGTAATGCAAGGAGAGCTCCCGAGCGCAAAACAAATAAATTGCAGAAGAAGAAGAAGGAGAAGAAGCAGCAGCGGTGTGCGCGCGGGAGCTCCCAGAATTGTCTCGTGCGTGCGCGGAGATATATACCTCATCAATGTAAATAATTTCGCGCTGCTTCTTACGGTCTGCTCGTTTCTTTTTTCTCTTTTCTCTCTTCCTTGTGGCCTCCCCCGTATAACGCGGACTTTTAATTCCAGCCATTGTTGCGCGGATATCGTATGCTCGCTGGGTGTATATGTATATAGATGTGTAGTCTCGATTGTCTAGTGCAGTATCGCGTGGAATTTATTGTTATATATAGATAGTGGCGAACCGGAAAAACGAGTTAAGCTCAATTCTTTCAAAATTAAGTTTACATTCAATTATGTATAGTATATTAAAGTAATAGGATTCTTTCATATCAGTGATAAGTGTAAAAAGTACATTGCATGACGACGTAAAATCGTCTATATTTATTTTGAGTTTCTTCTTGCTAATTGTTAACATAATCTTGGTTTATGAATAATCTACTATCCCTTATAAATAACCATTTCTTAATAAATAAAATACACCAAAATGAAATTGTCAGGTTCTCGTTTGTAGAGTGTCTAAAATATATAATAAAAGTACATTTTTTTTTCTTTTTAAGTAGTACTTTTTTATGCTAACGTTATCACCGAATCAATCTAATACGTCTATTCAAGCTACGCGTGTCAATACTTTTGCTTTGATTATTTTAAAATAAAAAGCAAGTATTCTCTAAGTTTGATATTGTAATTAATGTTATATTTGATATATCTTATTCCTCGTGTATATAAGTTTACTTCCTGTCCGCTTTGATCCCCAGATATAATATTGAGACATTTTTGCGGAACGCTCGGAGCCGGAGTAGCTACGGATTTGACGAGTGTACAGCAGCGGTCTATAACCGGCGTTTGAACACGTGATCGTTGTTGCCTCGTCGTTATTCGACGCGTAATGCGCGCGCGCGCAGAGAGAGATTTTTACTGCCGATCGGCTTCCGTGAACGGCGGCGATGGCGGATCGTAACTTCCTTTTTTGCACGGTCCGTCCGAAATTGCCGCCGGCGCCGACGCTCTTGTGTCTTTTCGGCCGTTTTTTCTTTCGGGACAATCTACATCGCTGAGAAAAATGATGCGACGTAAATTCCAAACTGTACAGCTAAATTTACGTTTTATGTTTTAGAAAGTAATGGCTATATGTTTAGGAATAATTTCCATGTACGTAGTAATGTTTAATATTCATTTAGCAATTTTTAGTTTAAATATATGTATAAAATAAGGTCATTTGGAAATTTTTCGATTGCTAAATAGTGGAATAAACTAATTTCATAATAGATTATTAATAATTATAATTCAATTGTTAAAATTAAAATAATAAAATTATTATTACTATAAATCTGTTAATTCTTATTTAAACAAGTATAACTAGTGTTGCCTAACCGAGTTCGTAAAATATTTAGTTTTTAATGCATTCTTGTAATAGAAAATTTCTTTATAATTGAGTGACAATTTCATTAAAGTTTCACGAGAATGTCGTATAAGGTAGAAGACGAGCTGTGGATTTAATTTTTTATTATGTATGTATAGTTCCAAATGAATAACTGTCCCGTTTCTCTCATTAAATAATTTTACCGGCGCCGAATGAAATAATAAAATATTAATCAGCGTACTCGTGAATAACTTTCAATTCTTCATACTAAATGAAAAACATTCAATTATATAAAGTGCACATTATCCTAAGTCATCTGCATTAACCGAGATCAGCGACTTAAAGAAAAACAAAAGGCACGGGCTAACTTTCTCAAATGCAAGGCAAGAATAACAGTTGTCGAGACAATCCAAACCACCCTCTCTCATCGATATTCCAAGCAACTTTTCTTTTCTTTTCTTTTCTGTTCATCCCCGATCGTCACCGATACAACCAATCCAACACGGACGGCAATTACTCCCCAACCGCGCGCAAAGGCTCTCTCTCTCTCTCTCTCTCGCAATTAGCAATCGGATCGCTCGCACTCGCAGATCCATTCGCTTCGCTTTGTGCGGCTTCTCGATTTAACCAACCCCCAGCAGCAGCAGCAGCAGCAGCAGCAGCGAGCAGTCGCTCGGATTTAAGCCGCGAGCTTTAAATAAATGCCCCGGCGAGCGACGGCGGCACTCGGTCTTCGAATTCCTCGAGAGCGCGCCCGGCCGCACTTGACTCGCGCCGTCGAGGAGCCCGGTCTCCGTCGCGCGCTCTCTCTCGAGTGGATGAGAGAAAGAGAGAGAGAGAGAGAGATATAGAGATAGAGAGGGAGAGAGATTTGGCGTGTGTGCTCTCCGAGAGACGAGGATTCGTTGAGAACTCTGCATTGAATACAGTAATCGAATGGTATCGATTAAAAAGCATTTTTAACACACCCAGCCATAAAGTACGTACTTTTTGATAGATATGTTAAAAAATTGTATATTGCACGCGTGAATAAAGTGCGCCAGCGATTGTCAGCGTGTATGACGCCGTCGATCCGCTCGGGCGCCGAACCACACGCAGGCATTTACTGGCTCACTTTATTCCCTAGGTGCATAATAATAATATACTATTTGATTGTTGTGCGTACCTGAATTAAAGGCGTACATGGACACTGGTTGTATAGGAATGACTAAGGGAAATTTGGTACAATTTTTGTTTATAAGTTTTAGAATTACTAAATCTCATTAAGTAAGGGGCGCTATTACTAGTAATTTGGTAACATCGACTGAAATATCAGTTACCCTACTTGTCCGATCGTCGGTCATTGTTTGACGTGTATATTAGTTGAAATTTAAGTTTATTCATATCATGCCATCTGTTGAACTTTTAAATTGCACTGAAAGGGCAGTATTTTATTACTTGTGCACAATTTCTTCTGACAATTGTGTGCCATAATTCTAACCTTGTCATTGGGAAGCAGATGCCACGTAAACAAAACGCAAAGGACTACGTAGTCAAACAGTCCTATCAAATTATTTGCTTCGTACCAAAAATTTGTAAATCATAATAATAGAATTACCTAAGAAGTATTTATTATAAAGTGGGAATAGCCATTTTGATAAAAATATTTCTCTCTGTGTATGACTACCGAGGAATCAACAAGATAATTAATTTAAGATTAGGCTATACCCTTGTGTTATAGACAAATACGAGGAACCACTTTTTTTCATTTACATTTTAATTCTAAGAAAATATCTCTCTGGAAAGTTATTGTTTTTGATTGTTGTGCACTGTGCATACATCAACTACAACTGTCCAAAGAGATGTTTACTCAAAATTGAACAATAGATAAAATAAGTAGGTTCTCGTAATTGCCCATAGCAGGTGAGGTAGCATTACCTTAATATATATATTTCTATATTGGGTATTGAAAAATATGCTGATTATTTCTTTTCTTTTTCTGTTTTAGGTGAGTTGACGTTTTTTAGGCCACATTGAATTTAAATCTTGGATACAACTTTAGTGAGTATACTTTGATTGTCAATTTTGCAAGCAAATACAAAGCTTCTTGATATACATTTATTTCTTCCCTCAAGCGTATAGATTGTTACAAATCGATGTAATAAATCTTTCATGTCTGAAAAGTTATCTATTAAATTAATACAAAAAGCATTTATGCAACGAATACTATGTGTATTACTCGATTCGTGGCGTAATAAGTCTTGGTACCTATTGCACCTGTGCCAATCACCATAACTACCGCAATATTCTTAACTTCCATTTCGTCTGTACAGAAGTATAGCCCATAAAGATTTATTTTCTCATTACTAGTATTGAGTAAATAAAAGAAATATCTACACATAAAATTTAATACTCTAACCAAGCCTACCCTAACCTAATTAAATAGAAACATTCCTCTGCCATCAAAGAGCTCTTATAAATCATCAAAGCGATTACCGATCTTTTATACGAAATTTTTTTATAAACCTCTATACCTCGATAACTTTCTTTCTTTCATTCTTGATATTTTAAAATGTTTTATTTAAGTTATAAGAAGGATTTAAATCATCGTTTGATGCATGGTTTTATCAGAATCACCTCGAAATTTAGTAAACGTTCACCTCAATTTTGAAATATTTTATAAACTCTGTCATTATTTCTCAGATTTAAGCTATATAATCGATAAACAGTATACCCAACTATTAATTGAAGTTATAAAATGAATAAAATGTTACTCCTTTGTACCACTAATGATCAAATGTTTGCAACCGGTTGCAAAATCTCTAAAATTCACTTGTTTTGTAATGGTTCTGAATGCTCCAATTATATTACTGATTAATTCGAAGTTATTAAATACAAAATATAAACTCAAATATATTAATTGTATCTTGCATTGAAATGAAACTTATTAATCACAATTTAAAAAGAAAATATTATACTTTACGAATAATTTCCATTTATCAAAGGATAGGCATTTTTAACGAATGAAATCCACGCCTTATTATACTACAAAAATACAGTATGTCATTTAACATGAAAGAATTTCTCTCTTTACTACAAACAATTAAAAACATTTCTACACCCCCACTTTAATTCCGTCTTTTCCACTCACTGCGGCGTAACAGCAGCGCAGCAGCAGCGCAGCAGCCCGCTAAAAGGCTGATGCACTTTAAGCGAGCAGTCGATGCGTAAAGTACGAGAGTGCTGCGGGGCGCGAGGCGAGACCGAAGCCGCACCTTCCCCCCCCCCCCCCCCGCGAATTCAATTATAACTCTTTCAATTATAACTTTCGAATTTTAATCTTATTTCGGTGTCGCGCACGTGCGCGTCTGCGCCCCCCTGCCTAAGACTCGGATTATGAATTATGAAGTTTGAGCGTGTAGAGTGCCCCCCCCCCCCCCCCAGTAGTGCCAAAGTTAAAAGCGAAGAAAAAGAGACGAGGCGTATAGGCAGATGCGGCGAAAACTGCGAAAAGCCGCGAGGAGTTTTGTCGCGCTTGAGTTTCTATCAAACTTCGCGCGCAAGTGTTTTGTACTGGTAAGGGAAGAAGGGCTGGAAGAGTATAGCTGAAAATAAAGAGGTATTACATTTTTTGAGAACTTTGGAGGAGGAGGAGGGTGAAGGAGATTCTGGAATCGAGCGAGCGTCGAATGTCGGGATGAGGAGGAGGCGAGTGGCAATAAAAGAATTTTGGACTTTGTCTTGCGCTGCGAGACATTTTTACTGAAAGTTGTTGCACCTGGAAAACCTTTGCTAATTTTAAGAAATGCATTTGTTTATTTTAAAGGAAATGTAAGAAATGATCCTACAAATAATGAGAAATGTGTGTGCCATATTGTAAGAAACAAATTATTTGTAATAAGAACAAACATTTTTGCTTCCTTGTACAGGAAGCTTTGTGATGGAAAGAAGTTTTGCTAAAAACATGTTAGAAACATGTTTTGAGACATTAGGAGTCAAAATATACTATTTTTAGAAAAAGTCTGTATGGATGTGTGAGTATGTACGGATGTGTATGAAGATTGCTCTGAACATTCCCGGTCAAAATTAATGTTCAGGGCTTAATGATTTTGTTTTTTTTAAAGGAAGGGGGCTGTAAAAAATATTTGTTGTTTTTCGATGTTTTTTGTTCTTTTAGCGGTTTTTCAATCCAATTAATTTGCAAGTTGAATAAGTAAAATTTTACTTTTATTCGGAAAATAACCTTCTTGTTTTCTTAAATTTATTACATTCTTTTTAAGCATGGATTCTTTTATTATTAAAGTTACAAGTAACATTTTTTATTACAATTTATACGCTGCAGCTTGCATACATATAATTACTATTTACGATTTCGCTGACGAAGCAGTCGCCGTACGTAATTCTTAATTTATTTTAATGAAGCGCGGAATATGATGCTCGTGGGTGAACTATATTTTATAATTGACTTATACCTGTGAACTAAGTTCGCGGAATAAAAATGATGAGAGAGAGGAATTAGTTATTCGCTGTCTTCTTCATTTTGAGTCGTATTTCTCGGCTTTCCAATTAAAGTCAATAAAGATTTTTCAACCCTGTTCATTTCTCGCGTGGCGGAATAATGGAGTCGTCAATGCTCCTAGAAGAATGTGACTTTTCATTTTACTTTAGTGAATAATAGACGAGAATGTAATGCAATTATGCTGTAAATTATAATATTTATCTGTATTATTTATTCTAAAAAAGTGGCACAATCCTTTTAAGATAATTCTTATTTCAACTTCGATTTAGAATGAATATTTTAATCAATCTGAATCACAAGAGAACCTTATCGACTTCTGAATACACTTTTAATAACCAAACCTTATTTCACCCGAAAAGAAAAAAAAAATTCAATTCTCTGTTCTAAATATCAAATCGACAGAGAGCAGAGAGAAAATCGAACTCTCAACCGCCATACCTCCCACCATCTCGATTAAACAAAAAGTTCATCAGCGCGATCCACTATAATAAACGTCGCAGAAATCCTCGAGTCAAAGGAGAAGAGGACCTCCGTACATCTCGCGCGCGGCGGGTTGCTCAATCAGCCGCGCACGATTTCCTCTCTTTCTCCTCGGAATTATGCAAAAATCAAGATAAACTTGTCCGGATCGATTTCGCGCATATTCCCCGTCGTCGGTGGAGATGAACGGGCGCAGATAAGCGTCGCGCCGATAAAGGATCGCCCGGCTGACGTTATGATTTCGATGGCCCCCGGTGTGTATGTAGATGTAGAGGCATGGTCGACGGCGCATCTTTTGTACGTCGCGAGCGAGCGATGCGTTCGATTTGCAGTCCGGGAAATCGGAGCGAGTTGGAAACGGGGGAAGCCATTAAACTTTCGGGGTGCGAGGGGGGGGGGGGGGGGGGGAGAATGAAGCTGTCGAGGAGTAATATGTTCTGATTCATTCGATGAATGAATGAGTTTTCTAGTGAAAAGTACGGATTAATTCATGGCGCGAGTTACCGTAAGCGTAGCTGTTATATTTACATTTACAGCATTGTGAGATTGTTGGATTGTCTCAGCAACGTTGCTATTTATGCCTTCGTAAATTTTAGTGACATTTGGTTGATTGTGCGCAACTTTTAAGATATTTATATAAGCATGATAATAATGCTGCGAAAGAAAACGGAAGAAAATCCACGATTTTAAGAAATAACTTGCACAGATTTAACGATTAATTGAACCTTTATAATGTGACGTATTCCATTTTTCTATTAATAGGTTCAACCGGGTTGAGTAAAAAATGACTCATGAATTGTCGAAAATTTCTTTGCATTTTTCTTACTATATTCGTAAAAATTAATGAAACTTTTTATGCTACCGGTTATTGTATTATTTAAGCTCTTAGAAAGAGGCAGAAACATCGAGTTTTTATCGAATGTTTGAAATTTTAATTAATTTTGTAGATAAGAAAAAAATCGGCTTCTACATTAGCCGGCCCGAACCTGTTAATCGTCGATAAATAAAAGCTCTACATTAGGTGTTATAATTATAATGGACTATTTTACACGTTACAATAATAAATACTTATCTTACGTATTACGTTAAAAACATTGAATCTAAGTTAAAAGTAATAAACTTATTACAAGCCCGTTTAAATTATAACATTAACTCACTATTTTAATACTACTGTAAATCTATATCGCTTTCCTTTAATTATAAGTACTTTCGTATATTATCTTTATGATATTAAAAACGTGAGAATTAAAACCGTTTTATCTCAAAGTTAGTACAGAAAAGAAACTCGGAAGTAATACACTATTTTTAATTTTTAAGACAGCTGTTCTCTCTTAAAACTCACCGTGCATTCCGGTAAAATACCCTTAATTACCAGCAAAATCTGCCGCAATCTCCCCAGCGTTAACCAGCGACACACGTTACAATTGCCACCCCGAATCTCTCCATATAACTTCTATTACAAAAATGGTCTCCGCGGCGAGGAAGAGCGAAGAGCTTCTCTCGCTCTCGAGAGAAGGATTTCTCGCGGGCAAGAATGCTCGTCGCGTCCCTTGAATTCTTTCTCGAGTGCAGAGCAGGAGCTGCCGCTGGAGCTTCTTCTTCTTCTACTTCTTCTTCTTGCGAGTTCGACTGCGTGCGGCGGTCGTGCTAACTGACTGCGGCCGCGGCGGCAGAGGAGGACGATGGGAGAGAGTGCATTTACTGGTCGCGTCGAGCTGACTCTGAGTGAGAGAGAGAGAGAGAGAGAGAGAGAGAGAGAGAGAGTAAGCTGCCCCGAGATAATCCACTCACGGATTTTACGCTTCCGTCGAAGCGCTACTTTCTTTTGCGCTCTTTTTGTGGTGCAGTAGGAGGTGAAGTGTGTGCGTGTGTGTATGTGTGTGTACGTGTGTGTGTGTATGTCCTTGGATGGAGTGATCGATTTATTCATGACGAGGCTGAAGATTACGAGCGGTGGAAATTCGGCCGGACATGGATGGATGAGCTTAGAATGGGATTTAATTATTTAGTGTTGTCGGACCTAGAAACAATAGGGAGTAATGCGTACTTCTTTTCATTGATTCTGGCTAATTTTATTTCACGACAGTTTTAGTTGGCAAGCAATGTGTACTAAAGATAAGTTTTTCTGAAATTAACGTAGCACAAAAGTTACATATGCCTTTTTAATGTTGACTCTGGGTAAGATCAAAACATTTTGTAGTTAAAACAAGATAATACCACTTTTCTTAATTGTGAGACTGACGGCCGATTCGTAGCCTTCGAATCAATCAAAATTCGTTTTTATTAAGAAAAACACTTGCGCATAAAATAAAAAATCCTGTGCATACCTTAATTTGCAACTTTTAACAGTGCACAACATTTTCTTTTTATTTCTGAGCAAAGTAAGACGAAGCGGTCGCTAAAAATCAGCTGTTAGATTCAGAGTCATAATTGTCAGAAAAATAAGAATAACTGTATTCTCTTTCTATTAGTTTAAATGTAATAACGTATTCTTGGGTGCTTTTTTAATTACTGAATTTTGAGTTTGGATACACATCACTATCAATGTGAAGACAACAATGTAAAGATAACAATGTATTATGATGAAGAACACATAAAATTAATTGTCATTAAAAGTAGAAGTAGATTGTCCGGTTTTGTTCTCCTCCTCTTCAAATATGCAATAAATGCGTCGTCTCGCCCCAGTGATATTTTTGTCAATTTTTTAATTTTACCTTGCTGTTTTAATGAGATAAAACAATAATTCAAACTTCTGCCAACTTGTGTACTTTCATACATATTTAGGAGAAACCTGAGTAAAGTAAACACACGGGTAAAGTTAATATTGTTTATTATTTCTAGACTAAATTGTTAATAATGCCTGATTTATTAACTATATTATGCTATATTATAATATATTATTTATATTATAATATAATTACGTATCTCTGATTAATAAACAATATTCATATTTAGAAGCTCTGGATACAAAAAGATTCGTACTGTAATTTATATCTTTAATACTGAAAAAGCAAGTTTGCAACATCGACATGAATATTTCATGAAATTACGTGATTTCCGTAAACAAACTCGGTGTTTGCAGCTGCAAAATATTCGCTGGCATCCACAAAAAACCTACGAGTAAGTGTAAACCGACTTTGATTTAATTATATAGAAGCCATTTTAACGACACGCAAAATAATTCTCATAATTAGATCACTTGATTATACGAACGAAAGAAACGGCTTGTAATTATGGTCACGTTTCTTTTGTGTGTCAACGACGAATTCCTGCTCTCAAACTTTTTTTGCCCTGCAAAAACAAAAAATTAAATTACTATACGAGGTACTTGTGCTCCCAGTCCTACCTACACATGCACATATACACACTCGACAAAGGCATCCGCGTACGCTTTAAAATCATTTAACGAACCTCTCACCCGACAGAATTTTCTCGTACATTTTTATATTAGATTTTTTTACTAGATATCAAAAATCACTTTTTCCATCAGCGCCGATGAAGACAAAGGCCGGCTTTTTCATTACACCGTTTCCATTCTTTAATAATCGATACACAGCGTAGTAGTAGTAGCAGCAGCTCCAATCTTCATATACCGATACACATATACGTGCAGTTGCGAGGGCGTTCGGCGCGTTTTGTAATACCAGATTAATCGCCGTGTAATCGAAGACTTAGCCGCGTCGATGCGAGCGAGCGAGCGAACGACGCGAGTGTCTTACTTTTTTCTCTCTCTCTCTCTCTCTCTTCTGCTCATTCTTTTTTTTTTCGACCGAAAAACCAGTTTCTTCCAACAAGCTTTTCGGCGCCGCTAATCTCCCGGATTAACCTGGAAGGAGCACACACTCGCAAGCGAGAAAGAGAGAGAGAGAGAGAGAGAGAAGAGTTGCTGCTGGACCCAATTTCTCCGTCGAACGGCTCTTCGACTTTTGTCTTCCTTTTGCTTCGGCCCCGAGTCAGAGTATATGTCCGAGTATACCAGAAAATGTTTAGATAAAATTTACACGATAAAATAGTGTCCGGCTCTTGTAGCATGAATCGTGCGTGTATGGTATGGGTGAGTCAACTAGAATGGTTGTTTTCGATATCATTGTCCTGCTATTTTCTTTGATATACCACTTAGTTTTTAGTTTTCGAAACTGTGCTCACTAGTAGTGATGAGTATCAGCTACTGGGTACACAAGTTTGTCGTACGGCATCTGATGGTTTTAATATGGTAGCCGAGAGGAATGATATATATACTAGTAATTATAAAATATTCCTTTCTTCGGCCATTTTTTCCCCGCGAACTAAGTTTGTACTCCCAATGTGTTAGAAAAAGTATGAAACAGGATTTTTATTGACTAACTACTCATAATAAATGTCTACCTGAGCAGTCACGCGTAAGTTACAACCATTTCAAAAAAAGTAGCTACATCTATTCTAATTTTTGTCCCAAATTTTGAGGTTACATTCAGTTAGCCTCCAAAATGAAAAGAGTATCTATTTTAAAAAATGAGCTATTGCTTTTTAATAACGAGTTTTATCTTTTTCTTCGGGACGTTGTATCGACAGAACCTGAAACAACTATTCTTATGTTTTTCTTCTCGCCTTGAATGACTCATGAGACAGTTGCTCGTTATTACTTATAACTTTACTTGGCACGTAATCTTACATTAACATATTGCATTAATATATGTTTCATAAAAAATAATCCTACAAAATACACACTTTTAAAAATATCCTTTTCAGTAGAATCCTGAAAGGCACATTATATATACGCAAGCGATCGTGGAAATAAATTGTATATATAAAGGAATGGAATCAAGGAGATATTATTTTCGATTTTATCGTCCTTTTCTGTAATGCGCGCTCTCGTATAGCTATTACATGCACATCGAAGCTCTCTGCTCCTCGTCGTCGTTCGCAAAACAAATCCGAGTAAACAGAAAGCACAGTGGCCCGCCCGGCTCTGCAATTCTTGTTTACAATCGAAACGTCGTCGTCTGTACCTCCGGCAAAACCGAGCTTGTGTTTTCGCGCGCGCACGAGATTCTTCCTCCTCCTATTTTTTTTTGCCAAAGTTCGTCGCTGGCGCCAATGCCGACCCATTGTTTTAGTTTATTTCGGGCTTTTTTTTCTAACTCGCCCGCGAGCTTGATAAAGTTAAAGGGAAGCCAGAATTGGTTCACTGGTCACTGGATACGTGTCCGGGAAAAGTTTTCGGTTGGGCAAAAAATGTTGAACTCTCGCTGTTTTTTTTGTTTTTTTTTTCAACGGAGCGTATATTGCCAAGTTGTTTTGCAAAGCATGGCTTCGACTTGTTTGATGAACAATTTTTTCTGCAATTTGGCGTTTAGGATGAAAAATTATCGATGATGAATTAGTTTTAAAATGGATTCGTGTCAAAATTCAAAGCAAACCTACGAATATTCATATTTATAAAATTATAATAATTATAAAGCAGTTCTACAAATTCACGCAACGTAAAACGAACGAAGTTCTGGTTAAATTTTAATTTAAAATTCTTACCATAAAAAAGATAATATATGCCAGTCGATTCCTATAAAGGTTTCAAATTATGATTATCTTTGGCACAATCAAGGCAATGAGCGGACAACCTCGGGCAATAAATTAAATTTCCAAGCAGGCATGTAGTATATACAAAGCCAGATCGTAACAGTGAAAAATTGCTAAAATTGGCTTAAGAATTGCCATTAATAATGTATACGACAGAAGTTAATTCCCTAATTCAACAGAACCGTTTTCAAACCAGTTCGTAAACGATGCCTCATACTAACTTCATAACTTTTTAAAGTAGTCTTAATTAAAACTTCATAATTCTCTCAAATCGCGCATTATGATGCACACAGTTATATTTGCATTCCACGATAAAAAAAAACAAGAAAATGTTTTCATCTTTCTTCTTTTTAAACTTATCGAACCCACCTCCACTTTATCATATTAACATGTTCTTTTTCTCATATGCTAAAATATGTACAATAATTCTAAGATATATTTGTTTGTAATAGTAACAAACTGCAATTTTTTCGTGTACAACTCTATCAGCATTTAGCGTAATACGATTGTGCGCTTGCTCGTGTTGTAACTTCCGCCAATTACAAATTGTCGGAAAGCGCGGGGAAACATATCGTTTCAAGTTGATTTTTCTACAATATTAATAGATATAAGACTTATAAAATTATTATGAATATTTTAAGGTTAGGTTTCTTGATAATGTACGTCTCATCTGAACTCGCAAACAGTTTATAATAATTTTATTCGTTAAAGTAACATACAAACTTTGTACTATTCATCTTTTGACAAGCAAAATATATTGACTTCGTTAACCGCGTGCTCTCGCGCACAAAGAATCCATGTAAAATCCTTCCACCAGCCGTGCAATATATAAAATAAAATCCAGCTAATTTCCCCCCTTAATAAAAAGAAAATCACAAGGCACAAGCACCTCGTTCTCCTTGAATCCCCGCACTCTGCAACGCTACACCTCGTCCAGCAACAAACCAATCTTCATCTCTCTCTCTCTCTCTCTCTCTTTCCCCTTGTACATCCGTTGCAGCAGCTCGGTCGGTCCCTCGCTGCATCTCTCCGAAAGTATATTATATAGTACGCGCTGCAGCCAGCATCATCTTCTCCCCTCCCCACTCTTGTGCCGTAGTTGCTGCTGCCTCCTGTCTCGTCTCCACGATATCGCATCACAATGCAGCACTACGTACGCTGAGAGAAATACGAAGATTGCTTGTTGTTGAGGATTCGTGTGTTTAGAATTTTGTTCTACTCGTACGGTATTTGAGTATTCGTAGGGTATACCATGAAATGTTGGAGCTTGTGTCGCCAGCCTGCGAGAGAAGCCAACGAACACGCAACAATTATTTAGTATCAACTATGTGATTGCACAAAGAAGAGAGCTGACTTTATAGAACAAAGTGAAGGTAGTAGTTTATTTAAAACTAACCTAAAACATATTTTTAAGACATCCACAATTAGTATTTTGGAATACATCCATAGTCAACTAGAGTCGCCAGATTGTTTTAACATCTCCAGATTAACTAATACAAATGCATCAAAATGTGCCTTAGCTGTTGATAAGAACTGCGCCTTTCCCCGTATTCAAAGCCGCACCGTCTTTATTGTTAAAGACACAGCTCATACTCCTTAAGAATCCTGTCTGTCAGTGTACAGGTACAGGTATATATAATACGGGCTCGGGCGTTCGGCAAATAATCCTGGCCGCGACTGTACCCGGCCCCGCGACGGTTAGCCTTGAAGTTTCTCTCTCTCTCGGCCGTTCTCGCTTGCTCTCAGGAGGGAGAATCGTAATATACCTATATAGCCGTGCGCCGCCGCTGCTGCTTCTGTCGTTCACCTTCTGCATTGTGTGTAGGGGAAGGCGAGGTGACGTGGGGCACCGATGCCGTTCTGCGCGCTGCTACGGTTTTTAATTGGTTGAAAATTAATGCTTGGAGATAGTGTTGTTGGATCTTTGCAATAGCCTGGGTACAGAATGCACTTATGGTCTATAGTTGCAAGAATAACAGTTTTGATAAGAGTAAATTGGTGGTTCTCTGGAGAAAGAAAAATGGAAAATATTGCTCTAACCTTTTTGAACGCTGTGGACGTTTTATACTTGATTCAGGACGAATTTCGTCTTAAAAGAAATTGTAATTGGAAGAATGACTTGTCTGGAATCGAACTTTAACCGAGAATCAGAATAGTTTAATGCTTGTCTTCAGCTGTCTTTTATACCGAACATAAGACTGAAGAACAATTTTTACATGCTTTGACTTTTATCAACCAAATAAACACAAGATTTTATACATGTGGTATTCGTGTTAAGAATATTTAATAAGAAATATATGATTGTACAAAGACGTCATTTTATTTAACTCAAATTAACATGTTTACGTCTTTCTACGTCGTGTGTGTACATTTGGTATCCAAGTTAATTAAATAAAACGCAGTTGGACTCGCATATTTGATGGTTAACATTTATAGTCTTAAATTAATTAAAGCGAATCTTTGTCTGAATTATAAAAGAATATACAAAACTTTTTGTAGTGAAGAATAAGAGTTTATTCTTTACAAAAATAATTAACTGCTAAATCTCTACTTAACCTAAGTAAAGAAGATCACATTTTACTTTTTACAGAATCATAAAGTAAGGAATTTAATATTTAATAATGAAAGCATTGCTAAGTTAAGTTAACTTTATAAATGTAGAAAATACCAGTAGAAACTTAACAGTTTTCTTTTTCATTACAAGAGATTAAATTCGTTAATTTATTCTTTTGTAAAGAGTAAAAGATGACTAGCGGTTAATTATATTTTTAAGAAATAAGCTTCTTACTTTACTTTTTGAAAGGTTACACAATAACCTGTTCTACTTTTGCATCAACTTTTACTTTCTATAGTTTAAATTGTAGGCTATAGTAAAAAATAATCTATTTGTGTTCAAAAGAATGTTTTTATATTGATTATTTTCAACCAATTAAGATAATTTATTTTTGTGAATCAGAGCTAGAACCACATAACGTATTATATTAAAATAAGACTATAGTGCTCATATGATGTGAATTAGGTTTGTATTAGGCTGCTGTGGGCAATTAAATATCGATTCGTCATTTATTACGTGTAACTGAAAGAAAATTCAAAGAACCAAGCAGCTCATTTTTGAATAAATATTAGAAAAACTCGTATTGCCCCACCTTCTCCTACGATATGGAGCGCAAAATACGCTCGAGCGCGTATACCATGTATACGTTGTATACACATGTACGTATGGATGGATGTTGCCCTCGGGTAGGGACGAAGTCGAGCGGCAGTATCGCAAAAAGAATTGGTTTCGTACCGTGCGTTCACTTTTTTTTTCCGGGTTCGAGGTTCCTCTGCTAATTATATTCTGTATTTATGGTAGTTTTTGCCTCTGGTCGCGAGGAGTTTTTGCCGTTCTTTACGATGCGTGGAGCGACGCACTTGTAATTGTCTGTAAGCGAATTTTCGCGGGACGCCCTTTGTTTCCGTTCTCCGTCGATTCAATTTACGCGTCTTTTCGACAACGAATCATCCCGCGGTTCCCAAAGACCACACAAAATTCCTCACGTAATACGCATTTTAACAAAATGTTAAATGTCCATACTCTCATTGACGGAAAAATCCGCCTTACAACTTCTCTTTTTTAAACATTTCAAGGTATAAATTTGCGCGGAATAAAGGGAAAAGCAAGGCAGGAACCATGGCACGCGGCGCGTCCGCAGCGAAATTGAATTTCGTAATTATACACAGAGCCTCTCGACGAGCAGCAAGAGTTATATTTTCTCCTATCTTCCCTCGAGCGCGCGCGCGGCAGAAAATGCCCACGGAATGGACGCTTAAGTATACGAGCCCGCTGCTGCATGCTGAGCTATAGACGGAGACAGATGCTAAAGAGAGGGGAAGAGGCCGTAGTTGGAGGAGAGGGGGGAAGAGGCGCGCTCGCGCCAAGAAGAAGACGACGCACAGGTTAAACCCCATAACTCGGTTGTTGGCCGCTCGTATATAGAAAGCAGCTGGTGCTGGTGGCCGCTGTCTTAAATACACTGTAATCCGCGCTCTTGCGTCTTCTAGGGCCTCGGAGCGCAGTGGAGACGCGAGAGACGGGGGGAACGAAGGATCGCCGAGTGTAGGCGAGCTTGATGAGTTTCTATGGTAGTGTTGGATTTACATTGTTTTTTCAGGTTGGAAGGTAGATTTTTGAGGTAAGGGTATGCATACAGCGATTTTTCAAATTTTGTTGTACGTTGTGGAATTCTTGAATATTGACAGATTTTTTTTTCTTTTTATATTTCATTTGGTAGAAGTGTCAAAGTTATTGTTCGAACTATGAAATCAACCGTTCACGAGTGATAATAATGTAATAATGCATGTTTTTCAAAATCTCATTTCGGTGTAAAACATAAAATATGAATATATTAAACACCTTTTTAGACAATAATTTTCATATTCAATAACTCAAAATAAATTAGTATAAGCTTAATTTAGAAATAAATTTTAAAAATTAACGTGAAATTTTAAATGAACCACAGAATCAGTTTATAATATTAATTAAAATTAATCAACAAATAAATTCGTACTTTTATTTTTTATATTGAAATGAGACTTTCAGCTAGTTTCAAGTGGATTTATCAATTTTAGTTCCATGCAGGGTCCAGTTTAAAGAAAATTTAGAGTTTTAAAGGAATTATGAGAAAAATCATATATCTCAGAATAATTTTAGAACATCTAAAACAAAGAATACAATTTATATTGTAAAAATATCCATAATAAGTAACTATTTACACGTTTTAGTTTAGTTTAGAAAAAATATAATTTAAATAAAAATGTTTTAAATATGAATAACAATAATTAATACTGTAAATACTATATACCTTCAACTTAAATTTAACTTGTATGACAACATTTTCCTGAAGCTACCGGTAACGATGATCTGTCTCTCTAATATCAAGTGAGTCGACATTTTGCAGTTTGCCCATATTACTAAGAGATTCTAATAATAATGTACTTTCTTTCGGTTGACATCTTGACAAATACGTTTTGCTTTAAATTAATTACAAATATAATTGTCAAGTGATTGCATTTGACAATACAAAATCTGAGTTTCATAAAATAATAGACATAGCAGAGTCAATTAGTTGAAGCAATTTTTAGTAATTACCATTTGTTCAAGAAAGAGGTCGAATTACGTGCTATTTTTGAGACGACTGTATTTAAACCAACAATTTTCATGCATTACAGAAAGTTGATTCGCGATTTAATAATGTATATTCTTATTTAGATTGACGTCTTGACATTTGAGTTGTATGCGACTATTAATTCAAAATAAAAGTGACAATTGATTATACTAAACAATACGATATCGCGGTTTCGTATATTGTTATAAATCATTTATAAGAAATAAAAATTAATGTGAATCGGTTACAGATATTATTAATCACGCTAATCCTTGAAGTAAGAGACTGAATTACGTGCTACTTTTCACACGAATGTATACATCGTACAAACTAACTAAGTTTCATACATCTGAAAAAGCTCCTTCAAGAAAACTAAATTTGAATCCGAGAGTTTATAAGAGAAATTCAAAAATAAACAAGCATATAATTTATAACGAACTTGGGGTAACAAGCGTTAAAAGTCCGCGCGTCATCGTGCGCTCTCGCGCTTACAGAGACGGCGTTGAAAAATACGTTCTAAATCCGTGCAAACTTTTCCTGCCTCCCTCCCACCGGCCTTCAGTTTATATACTTTCCGCTCTATTTTTTCTCGCTCCTTCGCCGAATTCCCGATAAAAAGGAAACCCAACTCACAAAGACCGAGGGGAAAAGTTTACACGAGCCTCGCCTTATCCCAAACAAATCGCCGCGTTCGTCCAACATTTTTAGAACACAAAATCCGCGCTTCCAGCTCTCCTCCCCCCCTGAAATCGCATATTTTTAGCGATTGTTTACACGCTCGGCCCACTGTGTAAATTTCGCGTCTCGCGGTCGAAATTAGAATTCTCGCGTCCAGACGTTATTTCTTTTTGGTAGTTTCGCGCCGCCTGTAAATCACTCGCGAGAATGGACGAACGAAGGCAGAAATGCGCGAGTGCCAGTCTCGATATTGACCGTGGATACTGGAGATTTCTGGAGAGCTTGTAAATAGGCGCTTTCGCGAGAGTCGCTTTATCGCGCGGCCCGCGCATTTCGGGAATAACGAATTTTCAACTGTGCAGTGCGAGCATTATGGCGAATTTATAATTTTAACGCTGATGGCTTTGAATAATACGCGCGACCGCCGGCAAGCGACACTCGTGCATTTGAATTTTAAATAAACGTGCTGATTATAAATTGGTTAATCTGGCGTTTGGATTATGCTTCATTAATTTGTATTTGTTTTAATTATATCATACCCACCCCTCCCCCCCTCCCAGAACTAGACTATGACAGCTGAAAATTCTGTATTTTTGTAGGATATAATCAAGCGAGTAACGTACATTTTTCGAGAAAAAACATTTTTTTTACATGGATTTTATTATTGTACTATAGTTTGTCGATTTTTTTAATCAAAGTTTTTAGATGTACGAAAGGTTTTTTATTTTCAATTCATTTTGTGTTCTCAAATCGAATAAATTAAATTTAATTTATTCTTGTTCCGAGGGTGAATGTGATGTGATATATAATTTGTTTTTACCGCAAAATTAAAAGATTAAATATGTATAGAATTAGATGAATATCAAATATCACATGCAACTAATGAAGGTATTATATATTAGTATAAAAAGCAGGTGCTAACAAAGCCTTTTCTTTTACTTTTCGAAACACGTTTTTCAGAAACACATCTTTCTTGAATACATAATACACATAAGTTCCAAGTTTACAACGGATTACATATGAACACACACGGCTATATAACAGTCAAATCGAGCTGAGTCACGTTGCAGCAGTAGCATTGAAAATTCATCCTGCATCACCGCGCGTAACCCGATCAACTGTCACCCATTTCAAAAAGATACGACAGCCCGCGCAAGTGCATCACGGAACGCAAAGTGCTGTGCATAGCTACGCATTGACTAGAGAGTGCTTGAATAAAAAAAAAAGACTGCTTTCGCGTCTGAAAGAAAATAATCTTAAATAAATTGGCAAGATGCTATCTATTAGGGTTTGAAGAGGAAAGTACTTTTTGCACAGATGCGCTTGCTTTAAGATTTCTCTTTTGATAAGTAGGAACAAGTAAAAGCAGGTATTTCTTTAGACTGAAAATTATACTTGACGACAGATATAAGAAAGCTTCTTAGACTTTATAAAAGTAAAATATTCTCGAAATAGATTTTGAGCCAAAAGAAAACCCCTTTGGAGGTGGCCATAGAGACTTTTCAAATGTATGTATTTCAAATTATAGTGTAATTATTTAGAGGATATGTCTGAAGTGATCAACTTTTGATTGATACTATGAAATCGTAAAGTCAATGACAATATTATTGAAAAATAAATGTTAGGAAAATGTACTTTTTAACGCGAGCCTTGTAGGACTGTACTTCGTTGTGAACGATTAATTCTTATATTTATCTATAAAAGGTAAGATTTTTATAGAAAATTAATTGTATTAAATACTCCCAAAACTCTTGATCTCTTCGAGCAATATAATTTATTAGACAAACAATACAGCCGAAATATTACATTAATTACCTTGAGCAATAGTAGAATTTCCTCATAGAAAATTAGGTGCATGTTTACGGATTTTGTTACTGAGATTTCGTTAGCATGCATAAAAAAAAAGATGTGACCGAGATCAAAGCGTGCAAACGCAGAATGTAAGGGAATACACGAAATCCCAAGCTTAATAACGCCAGCAAAACGTTGAAGATGCCTTAATCCGAAAAAAAAACATGACTTCCAGAATCTGAAATATAATTCTTAAGTTAAAATCTTCTTAGACCCAAACAGCCGATTTCTGCTAATAACATCAACGTTTACCCATGTACATCTAACATTCAAGTATCAATTACACCGCGTAACGAAACATAAAAACGAATCCGCGCCGTGCCGCCTCGACCATCGTCCGCTACACTGCAAAAGAGCTCTGCCTCGCTCGGTCCCTTTAAATTGCAAATGATCCTTCGCCGGCAAGTCGCCTCTGCTCTCTAATTGACTCAGTTTTTCTCTCCCGCTGCTGCCGCTGCTCATTTTCAACCTGCGCAAAAGCGACTGCACGGCGGGAATGCAAATGTTTTCCGGGGCGGTGTCTGGCTTTGGTTGTACACCGAGGCGTGCCTACTCCTAAAATCAGGGATTTAGCGCGCGAGGGGACAACGACGACGACGTTGGCCCACCCCTGAGAGAGATGCGCTATCGCTGGATGTATATGTATGTGTATATTTTAGTGAAGGATGGTGGGGGATGTGCGTGTGGGACCGGCGAGAGATAATGGGAGATTTATCGATTTTTACGAGGGGCGGGTTTTGTTTTGATTGTTGTGCGTGGAGGATTTTGGTTTTTATTGGTTTAGTCAATCGAGTGGGTAGTAAATCATCAGTGTAGGATGTTACAAATGATTTGGAATTTTAACGGGATGTTTGGGAATTTGGTCACGGTATTATTTAAAGAGTACTTTAAAGGATAGTTCGTTTAAGGCAACATCGCTGATTTGAAGAATCGAACTTATTTAGTAGAGGTTGCAACGAAGTATAGTAGTTTTTTGTCACTTGATGTGTGATCAAATTATTGTACCAACTTTCTGGTAAAAATTTAAAAATAATTTGTAAAATGTGCTATACAATTTCTCTTCTTATGATATTACGGTTGGTACACTGTAGTTAGAATTTTCAATAATTATTGTAACGTAATAGTTCGCACAAAATTGCATAAATTTATTGTTTAGCATATTGCGGAGTAAGATATAATATATGCTGAATAATCTTTACTCTTTTATGTTGAAGATCGACTGCAGATTCTTGGTTGACATAACTGAACAAAGTTGACATTTGCCAACGAATTAGTTTACATACCAAAACTTTATCTATTACCAGTGCTAAACTTTCCTAGTTACACCAACTAAGTAACATCCCCCAAGCATATATTATATATATATATATATATATATACAATATACATATACATATATATAAAGTTTTGCATAAAGTAGCAAATTAAAATCAGTTCAAATATTAAATTAACTCGCAATTAACATATAAAGTAATATTCAGGGTGTATGCTAATGGTGTTAAAGTTTGGAAATTCAAGCCATTGTTAGAACGTTAATATGAATTTTTCTTTTAAATAACTTAGAATATTTATACCATATTTTAACACCATCGCAACTTGGCCGCAACATACAAATAATATATAAACATAAGAAACACATCGCAGAAAAGCCATCCGAACATCCAATCACAGCTGCAAACTTGCCAGGCTGCCGGTATTACATCGACGGCCTCGCTACCCGAGAACATTTTCGCGCATACCTCGTACATGCACCTCTATATACCTGCAAACTTAACTTCTCCTCTCTGTCTCTCAACATTAATGCGCGGGCACGCCTATGGTCCGGCCAATTTCGCGCCTGCAGTGCAGCAGCAGCAGCGGCACCAGCCACGGGGGGCAATAAATAACACCTCCGCCGCACACTGCACTGCACTACGTTGCTGACGACGACGAGTTTATGCCGGGGGAGAGAAGAGAGAGAGAGAACCAGTCAGCCAGCAGGTATACGATGCTATATATATACGTGTATACGGGAGGTGTGTTAGATCGGCACGCGCGCGCCGAGCGTGACGATGAATTTATTAGCGACGCGACGATTGCCGCGGACTTCGTTTTAGCTTTTTATTATTTTGAGGGGATGAGCCGCTGCTGCTGTGCTCGGGTGTATATAACCTGTCGCGCTGCGATGTGCCTTCTTTTTTGGAGAAGGTTCGTGGCGGTGTGTTTGTGTGGAGCGGGTAGAGGATTATATTATGTACGTGGGTGGTTGCTGCTGTAGGGTTTCTTTTTTTTTATGAGGTGGGGGGGATTTGCGTGGTGATGTTTGTTAATGGCTTTTCTGGTGGTTGGAGGTGGATGCGTGGGTTGGGAGATTGATTGGGCGATTGTGGAGTTTACAATTAGATCGTTGCTTTTTATTCCGGTTTATTAATTACCCGGGAAATAATAATTGCTGCTGCCTTTTTATGCTATTTAAGGTGGTTCTTTGTTTAATTGAGTTTTTATGTAGAATTACTTCGAGAAAGTAGACATTAACATCGTTTATTTAGTACAAAGAAAGATTGTTTGGGTACACTTTTATAGTCTATTATTAATTTATTTTTTTATAATAAGATCAATTTCAACCATGCTCATTTGATTATATGTTTCATAATGACGACTTTAATATTGGATAGTAGAAGCTTGTGTCCATGTCGGCGGCGTTTCTACCTAATATCCTTTAGAACATATAAACTACCTACATAGTATCTTATATTCAAAATCTCCATAAGCTAAAAGAACGTAAGCTTATTTTCTGGTTAAAAGTTTCTCACTGCACGCTGAAATTGTTTCATTTCCCCTCATTATGTCAGCAACAAGCTCTCAAATTTTGCATTCAAATCTTGAATACTACTTCTACCATATTTCAAACTGCGAAAAGTCTGCAACTGCTGGAATATAAAAAGAACCATCTTAATAAAAACGTAAAATTACTTTCGCTAACACATCTCGTAATCATCTAGTTACGTTTCGTTCGCTCTTAATCAAACGTCCAATTCCCTCTTTATTATCCAAGATCAATCAAACTTTTACAAAACTATTTATATAAACCTCGCTAATTCGCCTTCGATCGTAATCTAATTACCGATCTCCATTATAACCCTCGCGCAAATCTCGTTATTTTCATCATCCGCTCGCAATCCCGGCCGTAGAGCGAATTGTTTTCCTCAACGAGCTCTTATCGAGTTTTACAACGAACTACTGCACGACCGGGCCTATATATATATATATATATATATATATATATACATATCCGCGCGCACCTCTTATATAATTGCGTAAGGACGACGACGGCAGCGGCGGACGCGAAGTTGATTAAGCGGCGAGCGGCCGGTCTTGCGTAACGACCGATATTAAAGATTATACAGCGTTCGAAAGTTTGAGAGAGAGAGAGAGAGTGCGCAAAGTTTCCCGGGCGCGGCGGAATCGCCCCGCGCGCCGCGATGAAAATCGCCCCACCGTCACTCTCTGAGCCGCCATTTATTTCTCGCGACGCAGTTTCCTTGGGGGTAAGCGCGAGAGGCAGGAAGCGGCGCTGCTGAATTATGTGTATCGGTTTTTTACGCTTTTAATGGGATGTAGCGAGAGGTAGACTAATAGCTGAACTTTGACGGGTGGATATAAGTATTATTTGATACACAGTATTAAAAGCAACAGTGTAATAACAAGTTTTGTACACAGATAAAAAAAGAATTTTATTTTTGGTTTTAAAACGAATTTATATAGGTTTTCATTTTACAACATTAGAAATAAATTGTACGCTTATGTATTATCAGTATTTGCGAACACACAAATTCAACCATTTTGTATCAATAAATTATCGCACCAACTAATTCCGATATAAATCATTCAATTTCTTTTAGCTCAATTCTTATTACTTAAAAAAGAAAACTAATACTTCAGAGATGGTGAGGTAGATTTTGTTGATCTTCCCGAGGTTAGAGGTATGTGAAATAAAAGTCACATTAACGTTTCGGTGACTATGCCACCCTCTTCAAACAAAACTATAAAGAGGTTTTTTTTATTATATTGTGAAATATATTAATAATATCCGAAGTTAGTATAACAATTTACTTATACAATTAAATACACTTAAATTTACAATATGTATAAAAACAGTGTAGAGTCAATAATACAAATAAAAAAATTACCTAAACGGCGAGTCAGTGATGAGAGGCAAAGTCAAAACAAAGCTCGCGAGTGCGAGAGAAGATCAACAAAATCTACCTCACCATCGTTAAAAAATACTCCCAGGAATAACGTCATATTAGAGCTTCGTCTCTAATTACACATAATACTTCAGCGATTTAGCAGTCCCAATGGTGCCAAACATTGATACCCATTCAATTAAAACAAACAAAGAGAAACCCACGCACGACGAGCCGTTAAAAGAAAAACAATCCCGAAACACCGGCGAATACAAAACTCGCGCATTCACGAGCGTATATGGCATCGGGACAGTAGCGTCTCTCTGCACTTCTCGCCCGCGCTGTCTACACTGCATTGCAGCAGCTCACACAAGAGAGCGAGAGAGAGAGAGAGAGAGAGAGAGAGAGGGGCTCTCACGACGTCGAGTGCATAAAGCCCGACGGCAGTTATAGATTGGATCGTCGCGCCGTGCTCGCGCGCGTCCTTCTCTCTTTCGTCGGGGCGCGAAACGAGATTGAGCAGAGCATGGCCAATGCACTCCAACGCGCTCTCGCTGTATTGTATAGCAAGAGAGAGAGAGAGAGAGAGCTACGGACGCGTCGGATTTCGCAAGCAGCTCTTTTTAGTAGGTATACGCGGGTGGAATTCTTTTTTTTTTAGAGAGGTGTTGGGTGTTCGGGGTGAGGATTGTTTGGTTTGAAATTAGTGGTTTTTGGGGCAGGAGTGAAAGAGGGAGCAATGACAAAAGGCTGGACGTTGAAATAGCATTTATTAAAGAATAAAATATGTAAAAATGTATAATTGAAATGGTAAGAGAAATAATGTTTTATTTAATTTAATCCATTTTAAAATAAAATAAATATTATTTGTTTTAAGCTTTAAACACTGATGTTTTAAAATTTTCAGTTATTCAAGTTAAATGTCAAAGTAAATATTTACGTAAATAAAATATCTATTTTTTGTTTCAAATAGATGTTATTAATATTAAGCAGTATTATTAAAATAAATATTTATTTTAATTTACCAAGCTTTTGTTCACAAAGAAGTGGGATTTCAATAACTGAATATTAGTGTGATTATATCTTAAGTAATTTTTGAATCAGTAGAGCGTACATCTAAGAATAAAATATTGATAGATTTATAACTTATTAAAATCAATTTCATTTGAAGAAACGGCATTTAAATACTTAAATATTAATCTATTTCTATCTCAATTACTTTGAAAGACTTATCACTGATTTAAATCGAGAAAAAATACTAAAAATTTCAAGTAAAATCTCTCGTATTCCATACATACCGTAAACCAAAATACCGCACTGAATCATCTAAAATTCCACGACTTTCACACCCGACAAATAACAAAAATTACAAATAAACTGACAAATCATCGCGCCAGAATCTCCATAAATTCCGAAACCCATCATACACAAATCATTAACCTATATTTAAACTCATTCTCTCAAAACACTATCCTCTTTCTTCTAGACATCCGAAGCTCCTCGTATACGCAACCGCGATCGATCCGCGCGCGAACATCGCGCCTCACACACGACTCTTTGTTTCTCTCCTCCCGGGGCATCAACGACGCGTCGGCGCTTTTTCCAGAAAAAGCACATCACCAAGCGCTCTCTTAAAAAAAAAAGAGAGACCAAAGCTACAACGCGAGACAAGAGATAGTGGGTCAGGAGAGGAGCTTTTGCCGCGCGCGACGATTATTGTTATTTAGTCTGGCGCGTTCGGCTCTCTCCTCTCTTGTCGCCCCCTCCGATCGTAAATTTTAACAAGCGCCCCGTAAAATCGCGCGCGACTCGGAACGTGTGTACATGTGTGTGTGTATGTGTGTGTGGATCGTCTGTCGTCGTCGTTAGCGCCTGCGTTTATTTTTTGTATTCCCTCCGAGGCTGTAACGTACGGTGCGTTTTATTTTGCTGCTCTCTTTTTGTTTCTCCGGCTTTCGGTGGGACACGGGGGGGCTTATCTCGATGTATATTTTTCGAGAGGCCGGAAAATACACGCTCGCAGTACGACGCGACGTTTTTTTCTTTTTTGAGTGTGTGTTTGCTGGTATACGGCTGGAGAGTTTTTAAAGAGGGGGGTTATTAGATTATTATCGCCACGGTGACAAATCGTTCTATCCGCTGGTACTTTGCTTCGGAGCTGGCTGTTTTTTTTTTGAAGGGTTAGCGGCTTTTGTCTATAATCGCTCGTCGCGTGTGTCGCGTGTAATTCGAATCTTGAGTGGAGCTGTTGAGTGCGAGTTCATATAACGCATTCGTGGTCTTTTTCTTTATCGCGCATGATGGATGAATCGTGATTCGGTTTAATACTATTGTTTGAATTGTAGGGCTACTAATTATTGCGTGAATAACATTATAATGAAAGTAGAACTATTAAAATGACATTTATACGATTAGTAATACCAGTTAATTAAGTTTATGATTTCTTTTGGTTAATTAATAGGGAAGTTTCACGGTAGTGAGGACCGGGGTAAAATAAGCTCTAGACCCAAATTTTTATTTTTCTTAAGCCTAAATTATACCTTTTCTGATTGTATCTACAGGTAAAATGACCGTTAAAAAAAGAAAATTTAACCTCACTTTTATTGTAGTCGGGATATAGTGAGACTTTTCCAATTTTGTATTTTGCCAAAATAAAATACGTTGCCTTGTGATAAATATATCTTTAAAAATAATTACCTACTTTTATTCATCGAATTCAATACATTAGTTAGTTCTCTAAATTTTGGGAACTTGAAAATAATTTAGAGCTTTTCAGGGGTTTGTAAAAAATTATACTTCTCAACGGACATTTTAAACCAATTATTACATAAATAAGCCTTGAAAATATGAATTATTTCCAATGATTGCTTTATAAGTAAGTACTATCGAAATAAATAATGCGCGAGCGAGATAAGGCTCCAACCTAATCAGAGTCTAGAGATCGCCGCATCTCATTGGCTGGAGTTTTATTTCAGCGTGCTGCCATCTGGCAAAAGTTTGCTAGGTTATTATCCTCATAGAAATGTTAGAAAATATCGAAACAAAAGTCCTTTGAATAAAATGCTCAAATAAATATAACGAATGCAAATGTAATTTTTCATTATTTAAAAGAATCGAGAACTGCGACAAAGGTTCTTATATTTGAAGTACATAATTTCTTCTTAATTATCTGCCAAAACGTTATGTTCTGCCAAAAGTTCATATTGTTCCATGAAATGAGTATAAAGTTCGTTCTTTAAATAAGGAATTTCTCTTTCTTATTATTATACCACATGAATGTATTACTTGTCGCATGTTCTTTTATTAACAAAAAATACTTCTCAAACTAAGTAACCTATTTCCCATTTCTACCACAAATTTCACATAACATGTCAAAATTAGCCTTTTCGTACTACTTCGCCTAAGAAAACCAAAATAAATAACCCTTCTCACCATGCACGAATTCACAGTATACTCGTACTCTTCGAAATCGACGAGTATCCCGAAAAAGCCAAATAAACAAGCGCAACCCCCCATTCAGCCACACACAAAGATCGAGTGAATCCCACTGTCACCGTATATATATAAGGAACGCATATTCCCGTCTAACAATCCACACGTCCGCTCGATCGTCCTCGACGCCGGCGCGTCGCGTCGCGACTACGACGCGCTTCACCGATTCTCTCCATTGCAGCACTCTCCTATACATTCACACACACACAGATAGCGAACTCGCGCGCATCGCATGCCGCGCGCTCAACCTCCTTCCGGTTTTTCCTCCTCCCGCGCGATCGTATCTCCTCCGCAGTGCGCGTATATAGCCGAGCGGAGCGGAGGCAGCAGTCAACTTCCGGCCGATTCTCGATTTTCCCTCGCGCGCGCGGGCGCACGTACACATGCGACTGCACGCGCGCGGGGGTGAAAGGACGAGATTCGCGAGAACGGAGGAGTCTTATTCTCGTGCCAGGCACGCGGGGCTGCATTCTCGTTATTGCGAAAAGTAGTTACGCTGGAGGAAAAGAGCGAGAGAGAGAGAGAGAATCGAGCCAAACGGCTATGATATTCCGAAGTCTCCTTTATTCTCGGCTCTTTCCGTACGTGCGCCCGGGCTCTTTTGCTTCTTCTCTCTCTTTCTGTCTTTGTCTTTTATCGCTGGTTTTTTTTCTTCCGTTCGCGGACGCGGCGCACTATCGCGATCGAGCGCGATTGTTTTTCTGGCGGGTCACGGTGACGAAAATCGCACGACCGTGGTATAATCGTTAGCGAAGTTGGTTGGGATTGAATGATGCTGACAATTGGGCGGGAGGGAATCGGGGACGATAACGAGAAGTAGGTAGGAGCGATATTAAGTGCGTTGGGATGGAGTCCAAAAGTGATCAGTGAATTATATATACGCGAGGAAAGATGTTTCCGTCGCTCGTTTACTTTGTCCTGGTTTGTCGGGTAAAAATATAAGTCTGGGACAAGTCTTGGCAAAAATCTGGCTCACAAAGTCTTGCATTAGTCTAGGTACGGAGACGATACCAAACTATAAGCCGAACTATATTCCAGACTTTTGTTGAATTAAGTCACAAAAACTTGCTTTTATATAACAAGTAATTAGTACACTACACTTATTGTTAATATCGACCGGAATCGTAAAAAAGAATAGTTTTTGATTAAACAGTGGAAGCATTTTTTTAAATATTCTAGGAAATTTAAATATTTGTAAAAAAAGAGACGGAACGCTATGCTTTTGTTTCGTATTTTTTGCCAAAAGTCTGGGATCGTCTCCGTAGCCAGACTTTTGCCAGTCTATCTGAGCCAGACTTTGGCCAGACTTGTCCCAGACTTATTTTGTTACACGGGTTATCGTGTATTCGCATATAAATTAGGTCATTTCGATATTTTTAAAGTACGAGAGCGGTGCAATCTCTGCAAGAACCACTGCACACGAGTCTTCGCATATACGCCGAATTCATAACCGGATAGCCTGGGCACAAG
The DNA here is from genome assembly GCA_949152435.1 of Gastracanthus pulcherrimus. Taxonomy (NCBI): domain Eukaryota; kingdom Metazoa; phylum Arthropoda; class Insecta; order Hymenoptera; family Pteromalidae; genus Gastracanthus; species Gastracanthus pulcherrimus. Next base: position 2,012,689 of record OX424573.1, on the reverse strand, counting down.
AAAAGAAAACAGCACGTTTCGTATCCGAAGAAAGAACAAAACAAAAAAAATTATCTCGGATGTGTCTTTATCCGTTTTCATCCACACGGAGCTCCGGAGCTTGCTCTCATTTGGTCCCGTTCGTATATATCGGCTGCTATGCCGCTGCCGACGCCTGTTCCCTCGCGTCGGCAAGTCCTCTCTCATTTTTTTCCATTTCTCGGCGAAAGCCCGCTCTCTCGTTCCGATTTCTCTCTCTCTCTCTCTCTTTATCTTTCGCTCGCCGGCGCTCGTTTCTCCAATCTTGCCCTCCTTTATCCGGAATCCCGCAGAAACAAACGAGTTTGCGCGCTCTCTTTCTCTCTCTCTCGTGCTCAGCAGCACTCGCTGCTCTTCTTTGCCCATCGTAGTCAGCGACGAGTTTGCTTGCGGGAAAAGGTTTTCGGATATGGCTGGTAAGGTAACAGGAACTGTGACGGAAACGTCGAGGAATGGTAGGGAACAGTTGAACGCAAAAAATGAAACAGAGAAGAAATAATATTATGCATTGAGAGATAGGATTACTTGCCGTAAATAATATTTCTGAACTATCAAGTTTCGTGGATTTAAATATAGCGAAATGTACGTTTCTTAACAGTTAAAAGCATTTCTTAATAGTTGGAAGCTGAGTACTTGAGTCGCGTGTCGCCACTGATCGCGTCACTTTAAGATTAACTTCAACGGAACATTTTCATGTTTCTCCAATATTGATAACTGTAAAACAACACACAATGATCTTGATCCCTGTTCCTTTTTTCTAGCTAAAGCCTTAATAATAATTGAATCTTAATATCCAAATATAAAGTCCAATTACTTTTCAAAATTATAAGTAATGAGGTTATGTCCTAATTTTTCCTCTCTGTTCCTGTTCCTTTAGCGTGTAAATAATTTCATAATAAAAACCAAACAAGAAATAAGGAGGAAAAGGTAGTTCATATTGTTCCTTTTTATTCCTATTAATTAACTTAATATATGCAAATACACAGTGAATATATATTTCAAATATGGCAGACATCTCTTTCGACAAAAACACTGCAAAGTTAACACATCGCTTTTCTTAACATCTAACAATTTGCTCGCGTAGGTAATGCCACCACACACAGAAACGACAAGAAAAACAGTCATACTCCCTCCTCATTTCTTACGCTCTCGAGTGCGAAGACCTTAACGAGCCTTACACGGGTCTTTAGTCGCAAAACTATGGTAAAAGCGTGCAAGAGCGAAGGTCTACGTGTGTGTCCGGGGTTCAATGAAGCGCGAACACGCGGCGACTTCGGGGTTAGAACGACGCACCCACACACGTACGTTTTCCATCTTCTCATACACGTGTATATAGGTTGATACCAAAAGCTGGTTACCTTCTTCTTCTTCCACTTCTTCTTGTTCCTCAGAAAATGTGACGGAAGGGGGAGGAGGCGAACGACTTTGGCCGGGCTCTCGTCTGTACCTAATTCGCATTTTCGTCGGGCTCGCGTGAGGGGTGCGTTACGCTCCAGTGGGTTAACGTGGCGGTGTAGCTATATATGCGCCTCCGTGTGTTTACGTGACGTGGAAGCGCTTTTGCTTATATGAGCGTGGAAGAGTAGGTGTGTGGGTCTAGTATATATGTATAGTCGTGGTCGAGCTCTCGTCGAGTTTTCGTCCGCTGTATAACTTGTACGACGAGATCGGTTCAGAGGTTGTTGCCTCTTACGTGCCTTTAAATAAATACCAGTTCATCAAATTATATATTGTTATCTTTGTATGGTTTTTCGTACTTTTAAATATTCGGGTATGACGTATGTAGATGTTTAAATCGCAGAATAACACGAATTAAAAATAATTGATCCTCTTATCCCAAAGTAAAGTGGTGAAAAATGCCGTTAAAGATACGTACCAGTTTTGGATATTCTCTGCTGACATTTCCCTTGATTAATACGGCATTTTTATACTGGAGGTCACTGTTCACAACTTTACCTTGGTTAAGAGGTCTTTTTCATAATAGGTTATTGGCATTGTCTATTTATTAAAACCTGCTTGCAGTTCCCCGAAAATAAAATATTTTTATTGATCGCTTTTGTTATTTTCGAATGTTGCTTGATCAAACCAAACATACAAAAACATTGTGTCGATATATAAATAACCCTGTACAGCCTATGCTAAATTTCTTACACAATCACGTATAAACTCTCAAAACTCAATTAGGAAAAAAAAACACACTTAATCCGACATAATCCCCCAGCCGACAAGACAACAAACAATTTCTGGAATTAAGAAGCCGAAAGTAAAAAGCCGATGAATATTAATGAAATCGCGCGCGCGCGCTCGTTCACACATTCGAAATCGAAATGTTACATCGTACCGTCACTCAATAAATCGCCGTTTACACACCGATTGAAAAACCCAAAGGCGCCAGCTCGGGCTCGTGAAAGAAGAAGAAAAAGAAAAAGCACCTCCGACGATCTCCCGTCAATTTATGCACCATCTCGGAACAGGCGCTATAGGTATAGCTGTACAAAAAAGCGCGCGCACTTGTCCTCTCCCCCTCAAAGGCCGTAATATCGCGCGTCGCGCTTTCTACCGCGGACGTTATTACACGCGCGCCTCGTAACTCCAACGCGCGGCTCTTCCGCGCCGACAATTTTTCGCGAGAAAGAAGAAAGAAAGACAACGGAGGGAATCCCAATGAAGAAAGGAGCGTTCGATCGCGACATAGGGGGGGAAGAGAAGAGATGTCACAACGGCGGCGCGGTATAAAAATTGCGCTCCGCGCGCCAATAACAGCCGGGGGATCATGAATCACGATGACGAGGAGGACGAGGACGAGGACGAGGATAGAGTTTGCGCCGGGTAGAGAGGAATATGGAAGAGGCGCGAGGGAAGAGAGTAGAAAGCGCGTCTGCCGTCTCGCTAACAAGAACGCTGAAACGTCGGAATCAATTTCGTCGCGGACGAGGAGGTTATAAATCACACCCTCCCCTCCTGCACTTCATGCTTCTTTTCAGCCTGGCGCACCTATGGTATATGCATTCGTGAAGTAGTAGAATGCAAACGTATTGTATGTGTGTGTGAGTGTATATATTTGTGTCTCCGTAAGAGTATGTGTCAGGATAAGTTAGTGTGTACGTTTCTGGGTGAGTGTGTTTACTTAAGGTGATGCCAAAGCCACCTATCATCGACAAATGGGTCAACCCACGTATCTTGCAGCCCTTTTTCAAAAGAACCAGGCTCGGACCTCTAGTAGGACAGATTCTAGGGAGCTCTCGATTCCATCGTCGCGTACCGATATAGGGTTCAAATCATTTCAATCTCAAGGTGCGCGTCTATGGAATGCGATCCCTCGACGTATTAAGCATTTGCCTTCACTACGCAGATTTAAAGCGACAATTCGCGACTATTTGCTATGTAAGTCCAGGGACATGGACCATGTATATCTAATGTAGAATGACGCTAATCATACGAATGTTGACTATAATAGAAATTGAAGTTTGATAGTCACAGCAAAAATGTATTATTCGTAATGATAAGAATATGTGATAAGTGTAGTGACGTGATTGATGTACGACATATATAATATTATGCAATATATGTAAGTTAATGACGAGCAATGTCGAGCTGTGATATGATTGACTATACTAATGATCTCTGTAAATATGTATTATTATTGAATGTAGTTGTTTTATTGTTTTTGTCTTGCACAGAATAAACATCTAATCTAATCTAATCTAAATACGAGGATCCACTTTTCTCATGTCATTTTCAATTTTGAGTAAATATCTCTATGGAATGTTGTTGTTCCAATCAAAAAGAACAACTTTCCATAGAGATATGTTCTTAAAATCGAATAATTAATGACAAAAGTGGTTCCCCGTATTTACCAGTAACACAGGATTTAACATCACCTTAATAAGTGTATGTATGTGTCTGTGTGTGATAGTAAGTCTGCGTAAATGTAGTGTCCGTGTGCGTGTCTGCGAGTAAATATGTGTGTGGGTGTGAGAGCGCGTCCGTAGGTGTAAGTTGATAGGTGTGTGAACCTGTATAAAAATACACCTCTGTTACCACATACCAGCGTATATTTTCCAGCGCTAAGGAGGAAAAACGTCGGCGTATTTATATTTATATACACTCGGTATATATAAAGTCGGCGGGACCCGACGGGGAGTATACCCAACGTATATACAGAAAACGCAAGGCGGCGCGCGCGCGCATTAGCATGACGGATCGTCGTAGATTATCGTCGATTAGCGGCAGAGGCGTCGGCATCCTCGTCGTCTTGCGGGGAAAGTCGGCGCGCCGCTATCGGCGCTTATAAACCACGTCCGATATATGTAAATCCGCGGCGCCTTAACGATCTTCCCCTCTTTCTTCTCGCGGCTGATCCCGGGAGAAATCCCTTAATTAAAATACCGCGCGCAACGCGACGAAAGCGAAGTATAAGTCTATAATGAGAAATTCGATACCGCCGCGCGCGAGAGAGATAATGCAAGAAGCTCGTCCCGTGAAATTGCGTCGAAGGTCGTCGCGCGTATAATTCCGGCCGCGGGATCCCCGACGACTATACGCGACACCTTCCTTCCTTCCTTCCTTACTTGCGTAGGGTATATAGCCTCCATTGTCCGCGGGCACAGAGCGAGGATCGCGGCTTATCAGCGCCGACTCGAGCAATCCCGAGAGATCCGCCGAGATTGCGCACGCGGCGGCTTGTTAGCAAGCGGGAGTGTACACGCGTGTGTAGTCGTATGGGTTATCGCTGCCGCGTAGCAGACGGCGGTGGGATTTTTTCTTTTCTTTTTTTGGGAGGGGGAGTTGAGTGCTGCGTGCTTTTTTGCTCGTTGCGTGCGCATAAGGAGGCTTTTATAATGGGACGGAGGATGGTTTTTTTTTTGTGTCGAGGGTTGGGGTGATGAGTTATGTGGGTGTTGGGGAGCGGGTGCTTTTTTAACGCGGTGGTGGGGTGTATTTGCATGGTGAGGGGACGGGGAGGGGGTTGCGCGTGTGAATTTGGATATAAATAATCTGGTGCTTTTATAGTTAGCTGGTTGTATTGAGTTGGCCTGCTTGGAAATGCCATTATTCTTTAGGTATTGAGTGACAAATAAATAATAAATGATGCCAAAAAATTAGTTTTTATATCAGGTCATTTCTTTTGAAAAAACGAAACATTGTTTCAGAAATTTCGAAGTGGTGTGTGTTTCTTTGGAACGAAGAAATTCGATCAAGGCTTACCCACATTGGAACAGTAATTCTAGCACTGAAAAAAAAAATTTGTTAAATCTAAGTAAACGTTTCATTGAATCGTACTAAGAAAAGATTTACTTAAATAAAGTAAATATTTCTTAAATTTAGTAAATATTTATTGAATTGATGAATACCAGTCTAAACATAATTAAATATTTATTATTATCAAATAAATCTTTTCATAGTACGATTCAAGGAAACGTTTACTTAGATTTAACAATTTTTTTTTCAGTGTGCGCGTTTGAGAAACAAACAAACAAATAAATAAATACATTTTAATATTTATATATCAGTAGGACTATATAATTTTGTATGAAATGTTGCAATATTAACTATACTTATTATCTTTCGTTATACAATCGATCAATTAATTAATCAACGTCTTTAAATTTTTTGTTGTAGGTAAGTTGGAGAGATTCTTAGTGATCTACATTCATCATCTTGGCTTACACTGTCGTATTTTTAGTGAGTACGTCTTGATTAATTTAAGTAAGAGTTTGTAATATGACAGTGTCTTTTTGCTGCTGCAATCGTATCTCTGCAAAATTTATGAAGCATAGAATATGAAAACATTTATTTCTCTCTAATCCTTTAAGACCGCACGGGTCACTGGAGTCTGATAACTGCATTTTTATTCTATAAAAACAGAATTACGTAAAGCAAAATGTATATTCGATTATGTCAATAAAATATACATTATTCAAAATGTACAGACATTCATAAAATGTTTAAAGAATTATATTACAAGTGTTAATAAAAGTAAACAAAGAAAAATTTTGATTGTATTTTACATGATATAACTTTAAAAAGCTCCATTATCTCAACCAAAAAGAGGTCCCCACATCTTGAAAGTTAAATCCACCAAATTCAACCGACCCTAAAGCAGCTTCGCAACCCCAAGCGCAACGACTCGTCCGAACGATGATTTTTTAATTGCCTCCACAAAGTCGCTCAACCCATCGCGCGCTCCAAAGCAAGCATCATCAGCCATCTTCTCGAAAGAATCCCCATACATCTTATCTTAACAGCAGTCGTCCTTCTCCCCCCATTGGAACAACAATAACTCGGAACTCTCGAAAGAAACTCTCATCGCTCGACCACCACCGACTTCTCTCCCCCATCCACGCTTACTTAAAAGACCCTCCTCTCCGCACTTTTAATATTCCTCCTCCCTCCCATTGTCCTGTCGGAGCCTCTTAATTTACAGACTCCCGGAAGCGTATCGAGCGAAGGAGCAAAGAGAGCGCGTCATTGGCAAAGCGGGATTTCGCGAGAAAGGGCGCGGAAGAGACGGCCGCGCGCGATCGGAACTTTCGCATTCGCTACACGGAGAGAAAAACTCGGCTACATCTACCGGAGAGCCCGGCACTTACAGCCTTAGTGGCTCAAGCAGTAGAATGACATGATCGCCAAGCAGTGTCGGCTGTGGAACAAAGCAGTTATAGCTTTGCGATTCAGAAACGGGTTACTGTTAATGTACTAAGTTTTGCAAATTTCTCATAGACTCTTATGATGAAAATCAATAATTTACGTTGGAAATACATTTTTCAGACATATTAACCATTAATCTTTGCAAAATATAAGTTAATAGGTACACAGAGAGAATTTTCTAATAAAAATTATAACGAAATTCAGGGTAAAAATTACCGTAAATAACTATAAAGCTGGGACACTACTACTTTCTGGCACTTTTTCCTGATATTTTACTATGAAAATTATCTCATTGACTACAAATTCTACCGCAAAGACTATAAATTTTACCGCACTGAATGGTAAAATTTACCTGATTTGAGAAAAAGAAGACAGCTGATAAAGGAAACAACTGAGCGTGTACACATTTTAGGTTAACTCAAATATAAATGTGTATAAATGTACTTATTTAAGTATTAATGATATTGCTACAATAATTGGAAGAAAATCCAGATTTTTAAAAAATATTTCGTACAAATTTTACCACAAATTTTGGCTTTCTCTAAGATTTGTACAGGGAACTTTTACTCTGCGGCAGGCAAATTTTACTCTTCAGTACGGTAAAATTTATCGTAAATATCAATAAAAACTGCCGGAAAGTTAGAGTGTCCGAGCTTTATAGTCATTGACGGTAATTTTTACTGCGAATTTCGTCATAATTTTTATTAGAAAATTCTCTCCCTGTACGGAATCCGACAAATCGAAAAGCTAACCTCAAATATCTGTCATTTCGGCTACTCGTGTTTGGGCAGGGAGTCAAGCTAAAACTGCTTTGTTCTACAGCAGCGCTGGCGGTGTTATCCTACCGCTGATTTGACTTACCACAACAACGCTAATACGGCGGAATTTTTCTCTCCGTGTAGAGGAGTCCGCTGACGGAGCGAACGCGCGTCGCGATTGTCTCCTCGTGAGCCGTGAGCTGCTGCGCCTGCAGTTATACGACGCTCGCGTTACGTGTAGGTGTACGTGGATGCGCGGAGCGCAAGACGACGCCACTCTACGTGGGAAGGGGGGCTTGCATCCGAAACGTTTCGCGAAGCGCGCGACGTGTAAACGCGACGATCGCAGCTCTTCTTCTTCTTCGTGAGCTTTCGGTGTCGCGTGTCGCTGGGTTCGGGTGACTTGGAGTCGTCGTTTTTAGTCCAAGTCAAAAGGCCGGAGGCGTGATTGATTTGTTTTCTTGTTTGTTGGTGCTTTTGATTTTGAATTGCTTCCTTTTGCAGGCGAATTCCGAGATATTAGGCTTTTCTGTATTGGTGTGAATGTGTTTCTGCGGAAGAGAAAATCAGAACAGAATTAGTTTGGTTTATTGTTTTTAATGCAAACAGTATTTATAAACATTGAGATGTGAGTTTTAACATTGTTATTACGTTTGCCCCCTGCTAATTCACCACTCTTTTCGTTAATATTACTACTTATTAATTTATTAGTATTTTCTACATAATCACATTATAGATGAAAGAGAAAAACCACGGTATATTAAAATTCAAAATAATGTATTTGAAAATGTCAAATTAGTATGCATATTAATAATAAATTTGTAAGAAGATTGTTTAACATATTTGCGAAGTTAACCTAACGTTACGACTAAGATGAAAAGATAAACCGCGCGGAGCGAGGTTGAAATCGCTAGTATTAAAAAAAAATCTAAAGGTACTAAAAATATTCAGGTTCGATTTTTATAGATTTATGACGAAAAAATAGTGTATAAGTGCTTTATTATAATTATATTTTTAGATTATGATAAAAGTGTTGTCGCTGCATTCCTACAGTTTATATAAAAACTTAAAAATTCATAATGTTCTAGTTTTAGTTAGTGGCAAATAATTTTGAATTTTTAAGAAAATTAAGAAAATACTGCTCAAAGGCACAGACATTTTAATTCTTTTGAATATAAATTGATAAAATTATATAATTCAATTTACACCTAAGAACAATATTTATAATATTATAGAACAACTACTATTTACAAAGCTAGAAAAATGTTGATAGTTACTTATTTAAAAAGGTAATGATGGAAATCAAAGGGTTAACGTTAAAATTTACCATAAAATTTTTTTATTGTACAGTGCTAAATTACTTATTCTAGTCCACTGTTTATTCTACACATAAAGGGGCGGAAGCGATTCAGGTCCGCAAGATTGCTCAACGTTTAAAAATCGTTTTTGCAAACAACTAAAAAAATGTTATGCTTTAATTTGCATATTTTCACGTTTTAAAACTTGTGAGAAATATTTTATCTTCCATTGTTGATAAGCTTAAAGATAACTATTAAAAAGATTCGAATGCATGGGCAAAAATTTCATGCTGACTACGTAATTACTTACTCGAAAGTTTATTTTTCAAGGGAGTTGCGAGAGATTTATGTTTATGGCGACATTATCTACGTATAGTTAACTATGCAGTAAAATGTGCAGTTTCCATAAAGTTTGACTTAAGAAACGTGGTTACGTGAAAGTAAAAAGAAAAAATTAAAAAAACATTAGTACCCTCATTTTATTAATTACAGTGTTTATACAAGTATTCTTTCAAATCTTTATGCACACTACAATGCGCTATAATTTTGTAATCAATAAATTCCGGCCCAAAAATTCAATCTTATTAAAACAGCGCGATACACGTCATTACTCGATAATCACTTTTTGTCACGTATCGCACAAAAACTTCCCTTCTAACAACCCGTACAAAATCAATTCTCACAATAAAAATCATACACCGTTGCCAACGACAAAATACCTACACAACCATCCATTCATGTAAAATAAGTAAATAAATAAATAAAAGGTTAAGTTACGTAAACCTTAATTTTTTTAAAAATTCCGTAATATAACCTATAAAACCATATGTAATCGGTATATAGTAATAGTTATACACAGCTTATAAGTACATAGCTTATATTAACTGTATGTTCTATTACACGGTCACAAAGTAAAATATATCCGCATGAATTGGTATACACAGTAATTAGTATGCATACCACTATTTGCAATACGTGAAATGTGCCTCTTCTAAACTTTAATTATTTTCTTATATTACACATTATTTAAATAGATACTAATTATTTAATTATATAATAAACAAAACATATTGTACTTTCCAGTAAAAAAATAAATGCATAACGATTATTCTACTAATAAACAGAAATAGCTCGAGAAATACTTAAGTATAGTGAAGCCCCGCAGTAATACAGAATCATCCCACAGTAATCGGTGCCTGCACCCTGCCCGTCTCCGATAGATCTCTTTCACTCCTCGCGGCGCCAAAATAAAATCCCTTCCTTTTTCCACCCCCACTCCCGTCTTTGTCTCCTCGATTATTATCCAGCTATAGGTAACTCACACACAGCGAGCGTATTGCGCTTGGGTTTAACGACTTCCGCGGTCCGGCATTTACAATGGCAGCACCGCTGCACGGCGCGCTTGCTATATAGCGCCCCGATCATTACAGCTCGCGGCAAGTTCGCCAAAGTTCCGTCTATCTCGGGCTCCCGCGGTACGTTATTATCCATTATTCGCTGTGCGGAGGTCCGGCGCCGCGCGCGGTCCGAATTTCGTCCTCCTCCTGCTCGAGGGCGATTAATTCTAGCGCGCGCTTCTTAATGAAACGTTATGTTTTGAGAGAGAACGAGAGAGAAGGGGGTAACGTCTTGTGTGTGTAATGTATATACAGGAGAGCTGGGTCTGTGTGAGCTTTATTGACTTTGCCGGGTAGATATATATATATATATATATATATATGCGTTATCTCTCTCTTTCTGTCGATTAATTGCCGTGGATTATATCGCGCTCGGATACCTACGCGGAGGAGGATGAGGCGAAGTGTTTTATTGTGCGAGCGAGATCGTTAATGCGGGCGCCGGGTGAGAGAGAGAGAGAGAGAGCTCGGGATTGCAGGAATGAGGAAATATCGCTCGCCCGCGGCTGGACACTGCTGCCGGCTGCTTCATTATCATAATTTCTTCTATTCGAGCTGGTGCGCGCGCGCGTGTCTTGTTTGCGGTGAATGGGATTTTTGTGTTTTCAAAACGTCGATTTCCGGTGCGTTGCAGGTATTATTGATGATGTTGACGCGATACGTAGGTAATGGTCGATTGAAAGTTGAAATTGTTACCAGGGAGATTCTGCTTTCGAAAGTTGTGATTGTCATAGCTTGTGAGATTTTAAGTTTAAAATCGATTTTAATATTTAATGTCAATAGTTGATAGGAGAATTTTTTTACCGTATGATATAAGATGCCTAGTTTTCAATGCAGGTTGGTAAATAGAAAAATGTCGTTTCAATTTCGAGACTTGATGTTTTATTAAGTATTATTCTGAGAGAATAATTTTCTCATTACTCTGGTATGAGAATTTCATAGGTGCAGGATTTATGAATAAAATATTTCTTCTTCTTGGAGGAAGCTTTCCTTTAAAGTATACCTCAAAGTTACATTTGAATTCTTACTGCATAAATTATAAATTAAAATTATTAAATTATAAGGATTAGTTGAAAGTTACTCGGCTTCATCTCCTTTGACCCAGACTGTATCCTAGAGGATAGAAAGATAGATCTTTCCGTGCGATAGAAAATGAAACCAATCTTGTTGAAAAATTGTTCTTTAAGAAAAAACAATTTTTCAATTCTAGAAAACATTCGTGAAATAAGTAGTAATAAACGTTCATTGTTTGTTAATTTTTAATGAAATTAATGATTACTTACACTAAGAAAACCATATCGTAAAATATTACTTTTTTATTAATTTTACTTTTAATATCGTAAATTTTAATATATATATATATATTGTAAATTCTACGATATATATAGTGCCAGTTGCGATATAGTTTTCTCAGTGTAGTAGATACAGTGTCATGAGTATCCTCTTAGTACATAAATTCAAATTATTGTACATTTATTGCTTTGTCGATGACAAACAATTTGCCGCTCATACGCGTACCCGTGTCTGCATACGTTTCGGTAAACAATCACCGATTTGTACGAAACTTCCCCGAATTCAACTTCGGCGTGTAAACAAACGCAGCCATATCGCCGTCGCAACTAAAATAATCACACTAGCACTATTTTCACAACGCATACACGACTGCTCTCCGGTCCAACTTCGACGCCGAACTTCGACACTTCCGCATCTCCATACGGCTATCTCCAGCATCGGCGCACGAAAAGCACACGCAAAGCCGTCCACCTCTCTCCCATGCAAATGAAACGCCTTATTCCGCGCCGGATTACTGCCGTCGATAGCGCAACTTTCATTCCATTAATCAAAGCAGCCCGGGCCTATATACACGCGCCGTTAAAACTCCTCGCTCTTCCTCGTAAAAGCGGCCCACCTACGCGCGCCCACGCGCGTCGTAACAGCCGCGGTGCGCGCGTAATAATTGTCATAATTAAAAGGGACCCACACTCGAAAAAACACGAGAAGAGAGAGAGAGAGAGAGTGGCTGTAAAGGAACACAAAGAGCGCGAGAAGGGAAATAAAAAAAAGAGGTGGTGTAGCCCTCTGTAGTGCGCCGACCCCCGAGGCAGTGGCAGCTTTTAAGAGCGAGAGAGAGAGGGGGGAAACAAAGGAAGCTCTTTTCGGAGACGGAAACGACGAGAGTGAGAGAGGGAGGTCAAGAGTTTTAGCGCGCGACGCGAGGCGTTGAAAGTGACGGTGTCCTGCAGAGGCAGTTTTTTCACACGCCGGGATCGGAGAATTTTTGACAGGGCTGACCAGCTGTCGCGATAATGTACCAGAGATCTGGGGAATTCTGATATTTTTCATAAAATCGGTTTGGAATCGTAAGGTTAAGATACATTTGCGTGCTGGTTTAATCGCATTTCGTAAAGAATAATGAATTATTAAATGAATTTTGCATTAGGTATAATCGGGATTCTCCTTCAAAAGCCTGATCGTATAGAGTTAAAATTAGTATGATAAAATTTATTAAACCGCTGGAACAGAATTATTCTATTCTATGTGAACAATGAAAATATATATTTTAAAAATGTGAAAATGAAAATAGATTAATCTATTCTATAGATTATTGAAAATATTTTATATATTTCTTGTATTTTATTTTTATCTACAATCTCGTGAAAGTTTTATCATCAATACGTGGTCTCTATCAAAAGTTCTAATCAGATAACGTCTTCCGTTATTTTATCACTCTTTCCTAGGCATGACTTGCAGTTAATAATATTTTAGGCTATTTCAAAATATTATTGACTGCAGTCAGGTCCTCATATAAGCTATTGTAATCTTACCTAGTTATTAATTACTCCAAATACGAGCTGTACTTCATACTATATATTTATTCAATCTGTTAATTTAAGATAGTTTGCTTTACATAGCATTATTTGAAAATCTATTATAATTAGTTGACGAAGCAAATAAACCTTTTTATTACAAAAATCTAAAATTCTACAATTTTAAAGCAAAAGAATACGTTATTTATGTCCAGCGTGCGGCGGTCCTATACATAGACTAAACTCAACTGCAGGCCTACAATAACACCTCTGGAAGGAATGCGCGAGAAAGATAAAAACAAACCGAGAGAAAAAGAAAGAGAGAAGGAACGGCAGTAGGCGCGACATTAATTTCCTGCGACACCCTGGCAAAAGTATTTATTGTTCTCCGCAGCAATGGCTTTCTCGCGATACACAGCTACAGCAGAAGCAGCTTTTTTTCTCTCTCGCATTTCTTTTTTTTTCGGTTTCGTTTATTTGGCGGTCGGAGCGCCGCCGCGCGATATTTATGTTATTCTGCGCGGAAACTTTCGCAAATTTGTCATTTTTAGTTGTCGCACGCCTTTCTTCCCATTTCTTTTTTTTTAATACCGCGTTGCGGAAATTTTGCGTTCGTTTTTTCGCGGGTGTCATTAAAAATCCATTATACGAGCGTTTGGTTATGGCGCTGTAATGAGACTGGTTAAGAGATTAATTATACCGAAAAAAGGAAATTGGTTGCGAGGCAAACAAGGAGGTTTTATATTTTAATAACGGGTAATTCTTTATTATAAAGATGACGAATTATATGCATGCTTTTAAATAAATAATTACGGTGTTTAATATTTCGTGTTTCTAAGACGAAGAAAAAATCGTTATTTTCTTAGTGAATGAATTTATTACTCCTACAAGGAAACAATTTGACTCGCAGATATCGACCTATTCTGTTTCCTAATTTAATGTCTCTTGTCTAATTTTATCGTTATATCAACTGAAGGTTTTTCTAAGAACGTTATTGAATATTTATTCGTGCCGTAATTGATACTTAAATTAGTAATCTAGTAAAAATCAGACTAAGGTATTTATGGAAAAAGCCATTTTTATGAAAATTGGTAAAAATTAGTAATCTAATACTCATTTCAAATGACAACGAAATAGTCACTTTTCCACCAGGGATAACTAGAATCTCAATCAATTACTGAAAATTGAACTGCATTTTCATGAATTTTCAATATATACAACTCATTTACACCTGACAGCAAAATATCCATTTTTTCATTAGGGATACCTGAAATCTCAATCAGTCACTGAAAATTGAAGTACATTTTCATGAATTTTCATGTACACTTTTGTGCCTCGAAAAGCAAATTCAAGCATGTGCACTTGAATTCTCAGTTACATGTAAACGAGTAACGCATCTTAATGCACGATACGATATATATACGACGCACAATTCGCGAACTGCATAACTGCACAGCTCGCGACATTCTTATAACACTGATAAATTGCCGAGGCGAACGGACAGAAGGCAAGTCCAATTAGCGCGGCCGAGCGAAAAACTACCTTGTTGTCGCGGCGTCCCGACAAATCTACTTTCGCCCGCGCGAAGCTCGGCGTAAACGCGAATCTTTCGCGGGGGGTAAACTCGGTTTAACGGACACGCGGCGGCGGCAGCTGCGCAGCCCCGCGGATTCTCGTAGCGCGCAATTCCGAAGTTAGGTCCATTAAAGGCCGCATGAATCACAACGAAGATTCTCTTTTCCTGCTGATGCGCGCCCGGCCAGCGTTAATTTAAATGTAGATTTTGTACGAATTAACGTAACTTCCTGGGGAGGGTGTATAAATAACTTCGTTGGGTTCGCAGGAAAGAAATTTAGAGAATCGCGGTAGTTGGGTTTTCTCGTCGCGAGTAACACTTAATTGACAGCGACGGTCAATCGAAATTTTAAATAAATGTCTTAATTTGATGGATTACTGGACATGTTTTGTAAGAATTTACAGCAATAGTTTTAGTTAATTTTTAGTGTATTTGGGGGATGAAGATACCGATATCTCATGCTATTTGTTCAAATAGAAATTGAATTTTAAAAATTAATTTTTGTTATGTAAGAAACAAATGTTTATACCAATGTTTATAATTTTTTACTTTGTTCAATGAAGTGTAATATTAAAGCCACTCTTTGATAACCTGCCATAGATGAAAGATATTCTAGAATGTTAATTTAAAATATTTATAGAAGTATATTACAAACAAATTTACGAAAAATATGTTATTATTCATTTCCATCTCTTATTCAAATTTATTGCAAAATAAAAATAGCAATTTTAAAACAGAAACCAGGTCTTTGAGGACATTTTAATATATCTACATCAAAATTACAAAGTAAATGAAAAACTCCTCATGCACGTATCCCCCTTCATGCAGTAAAAAGTACCCAACCACTTTTTCTAAGCAGGGAAGCCCGCGCCCATCCCCAAAATGAAATTTCTTCACCATCACGACCCCCTAAAAAGGGGGGCAATAAGCATTCCGCAACGAGTCCTTCTCTCAGAATTTCATCAAAATTACAAAACAAAAATTGCCCTCAACCAGGCACTCAGCACACAGCACCGCTGGCGCACACGAACATGCACCGCACGCTGAATCGCTATATACCGGAAAATAGATACACACACTCTCTCTCTCTCTCTCTCGGTTTTATCGAAGCGTGCGCACACAACTATCCTCCTTTCCTTTTCAGATACGCCCCCTCCCGCATAGGCTATATAGCGCTCGTGAGCCTTTCTATCTCTCTATCTCTCTCTCGCGCGTGCACTGCACACGCGAAGCCTACATCCATTCATGTTTTTTTCAAAGGGGCGCGCGCAGGGGTCTACGACTCTCTATCTCTCTCTCTCTCTCTATCGCGCGCTCTCGCTTGCTCCAAGAAGAAGAAGACCCCCTTTTATGAAGCCGGAGCTGGAGCTTCGTCCGACCAAAGCTCGCGGCCTCTGAAATTATTTAGCCCCGAGCTGCACCGCGCCGCCGCTGTTGCGTTCGCTCGCCCGTGTGCCCTCTCTTCGAAGAATGAGAACGAGGGATACAAGAGAGAGAGAGAGGGAGAGATGCTATCTATTTTACCCTTTCTGAAGCCACCTGACTGCACGCTCGCGCGCTGCCGCGCGCACGAGCTTTACACGGCCGTGTGTGCATATGTGTGTGTAGACTGTGTGTAGATGCTGCTGTGGCAAAGCAGCTCGTTCAAAAAAACATTTGAGATCGCTGAATGGCTTGGCTGAGCCGAGCCGCTGGCCTGATCTGCGTGAATAATTTATTCGCGATCGGGTCGTACGCTCAAATTTTAGGGAAGATTGTCGCTACTGAAAAATTCGCGTTTCTTAATGGAGATAATAAAAGACTCGCTGGTTTCTTATGATACGTACAACTGGACGGATTTTATAAGAACTCAGTTGTATAGGCAGTGAATTGATTTCAGGTAATTAAAGTTTATTTTTATTTTTATTAAAGGAAATGTACGTAGAAATAAATCTTCTCGAAAGAAGAACAAAATTAACATTCATAGCTTATCGTATATTGGTTTATAGTTATTACATTTATTAACGCATTAATTTTTATTAAAGTTTTATTAAAGTAAGTTCTTTCTATTAAATTATATATCAATTTAATTTGTGTATTTAATAATTAAATCTATAAATAATTTTCATATTATGTTCTCTGCATTGTAGAGAATAAAAATTACTGATTCTCAGAAAAATAATTTACTTGTATTATTAAAAAAATTTTGGAGTTTCTTACTTGTAGACTCGAATATTTCTTAAATTCATTGCAACGTCTTTTCAGTATGGATTCCTTCTAAATAAATTTTGGAAATAACATTTTGTAAATAAATTTTCTTTTGTGCTATATTTGTAAGAGGAGGATACCCAAAGATTTATAATAATTGAGTCGTTGAAGGGGAACGTATAAAACTAATACCATATTTGTTTAGAGCTCGTAAAACTTGAATTTTTAGAAAAAGAATTGACTTCTTAAGTGGTGGGAAAGTAGAGGAAAACACGGTGATAATTCGTAAAAATAAGTAGAAATTACCGAGTATGGCAAGACTTTTTACATTGTTTTAAATGGGACAAATCCATAGATATTATTTTTTGTTCAGCTTTCGCCGCACTTACGAGCCTTAATTTTTTTATAAAATTAATTTGTAAACGAGCTTTAAATGATGGTGCTAGTCTTATACGTTCCCTCGAGGGGGCCATTATGGACATCGTCCTTTGTCCAGTTATCGTATTAATATATTTATTTTTGACATTGGATTAGTAGGTTACTTTATTTTTACTTAATTATACTCCGCTAAAAGAATCAGCATACCATGTAAAGGAATATCCTGTAATCATTTATTTATAGTAGGATATTGGAAAGAAAATTTTGAATTTTAAGAATAAACTGTTAGAAAATTCAATTTCTTTCTCTGACAAAGAGACTGTTTGAAAAACGATGCAAATAGATTTCCGATACTTTTAATTACTTTCAAACCGCAAATTAATATTTCAGTAGAATACCTAAGAAGCTCGATCTAATTAAAACGGAGTTCCAATATCTGTTTCCTGGATTAAATCAATAAAATTCCAGTTTTAAAAATGCACCTCTGGAACATTTCATTCCACTCCAAAAGTAACTCCTAGATGTTTTCCGATAGGAAACTATACCATTAAATACGACTGACGTCGGCTCACTCTCAAGTCTCCAATCGATAATCCACTCAAGAAACAAAAACACACATTCCACCCATCACCTAATCATCCCAGATTACAAAACAAACACTTCTCACAGTGACAACCCACACTACCGCACTTAAAAAAAGAAAAACAAAAAAGTACCATCAGAAAACTCCGGAAACTCCTCGCTCCTTCCGACGTACGCGATTACACTCCCGATTATCGCGAACTGCCACGGCGCATCCTCTCGACATCGCCTCTACTCCCTAGCACTTCCGGGCTTTTCTATAACGAGCTGCCATTCCCCCCTCTCCCGCGTGCTTTATCCGCGTATGCATCGCGGCGATGTACCCTTGTCGGGATATTAAAAAAAAAAGGAGAAAAAAAAAGACGCTCGGAAGAAAGGACAACGACGAGCGCGCCTCTACATAAACTAGCCGCATTGTCGTTAGGCAGCGCCGGGAGAGTTAATTCACTATATATGGCGGTGGTGTTCTTCTCCGCGTCGGGCGGCAAAAATCGCGCGTGCGAGCGCGATAACGAGGAGGGGGACCGAGCAAAATTCACGATGGTACTGCTGCGCTCGCGCGCGTTAATGCGACGGCCATTGTTGTACGTTGCGCTGGCTGCTGGCTGTATACCGGCTGACGTCTAAATTCCGCGGATATGGCCTTTTTCTCGGCGATAAAGCGGAATGGAGAGAGAGAGAGGGGGAGAGAGTGTATATAGGAAGGTGCGCGACGCGAGGACGAATGAACAAAGGATGAAATCACCGTTCGCGCGCGGCTGTGCGTAACGCGCGCGTCGGGAATGTATGTAGTTCGTTGAATTGCGTTCGTTAGCTCGTTGGGTTAGTGTAGTAAAGTTTGCTGTGAGCTTCGTGATATCGGGAAGAATTTTTGGGAATTTTCGGGTAGTTAGAGACTGCGCGACGATATGGAGCCGGTGAAATGTTTGCATTCTTTTTGAGGAAAAGTTATACGCGTTCAATCCCTTTTTTGAGTGTATATCATCACTGAATTTTTTTAGTGCATTTTATCGATTTGATAAAGAGTGACATTGCACTCTTCACTCGAAATTTAGTGATTATTATACGCACTCGAGAAGAGTGAGAAATTCGCTCGAAAAAGGATTATTATGTATTTTATCCTAGCAAGAGAGAACATTTTGCTCGTTCCATTTTAGTGCGTATATAGGTCGTTTTATAAGCTATACGCTGAACATAAGAATTTTAGCATCCGTATTAATATAAAATATTCAAGCTGGATGTAGTAAAGTGATACTAAAATAACATTTCCCATCAGAATTTGACTGCCGCACTGGAATACGCACTCGAAATCAAAACAATTTCAAAATTTACTCTTGACGTGTTAATTTCGAGATTTTCGGAAAATGAAAACGTCAAATGGTGTATGAACTTGTACAAGCATCTGCGGACTCTATATATTTCTAAGATTATTATCTCGTTGAACGTAGCAATTTTACAAAAATGTACACTTTTATGATGTGCGGCGTGGGGACGAATTTTCGTACGTCCCGAGAACAAAGAATAATGTTAGCCACTCACTATCGTGCGAACGAGAGTCAACAAACGGGCGAAAATTGCGCGAGCGACAAGCGTTTTTGAGACGCATTAATTTGAAAGTTCGAGTCATCGTCGCATAAATACATGCGTAATTCTCGCGTTCAAAAATAATTTTACATAAGTGTATTAAAATATACGCACGCAGCCGAGAACGGAAAGAAAATCATCCGATGCGAATCGTATTTCAGATAACGAGCCGCGCGCGCTGCGTTTACGCTCCTTGCATTAAATTTTTCGTAAAAGCGCGGCGCGGTTCGCACGCGATTTTACGACTAAATCAATATTTCCCCATTGCGTTATCTCTCCAAATGGATAATGCAGAATAGCAGCAGCAGCAGCAGCGCGCCGGCGGAGTATTATTTTATTTTCATTAAGGCCGTAACGCGAGCGGTTTATACCGTTCCCCACTTCGTGTGTGTTTTGCAGCGACGAAAATTTCCGTTGCATTCGTCCCTCGCGTCCTACGCTTTAATAATCTGCAATCTCAAATGGCAATGAGAATTCGATGCGAACCGATAGATTGAGTTCCATGCGCGATATCAACGTATTATTATTTCCAGCTCTTTCTGCTTTTATCGGATTTCTAAACGAATCGAAAAATTATCTTTAGAAAGTGGAACGCACCGCTCGAGGATCGTGAGAATAGTCAATTGCACGTTTGTCAAAACGCAATATTTAATCGACGTAAATTAGTCTTCTCATGAATGATAATTTTAACGGAGTTCTCGTTTCGCATTGCCAACTATTTTAGCTTTCGGATATTGATGCGATTTTTTAGACTACGAGAAATTGAATACTTAATAATCTTGAATAAGACGTACAATAGATGACTAACCCAATATCGCCGATTTATGCATCTTTTTTTCTTAGTTCATAATCTTATACAACTGATTGATCAATAGGGAACATACATGATTTTTCAAATAATTTTTAAATGAAACTTTATTATACACAGAAGTGTACTTTATGCCCATTTCAACTGTGATCACTTTTTGACATGGAAAACGGGAGTAATGGACTGCTAAAAGACAATCGACTTGATGAAATAAAGGAATTTGGATTAGTTTCTAGTAAAGTCACTTTTCTCCCGCTAATCATTTTTGCGCACAAAAGGTGTATTTTTGGTCTCGCTTTTCAGGTAAAAAGTGTCCATTTTCCTTCAAATGGGCATAAAAGTATTTTTGATTTATTTAAAAACTAATGTAAAGCGAAAAACTGATTTTTGCTATTTACTATTCTACATTTGAAATTCAGATTTTCAACAATTCCTTTGTAAATAAATAAGTCAGCATCAAAAATATTATATTATGCACTTTTGAGTATTACTTAACCTACATTATTTCAGTATAAAAATTGTTAATTTTCATAAAACATTTTATAATTATCCGGCTGAAAACTACAACCCTCTTTCTAACTAAAAAGTGAACTCACCTTCCCAACTAATTAGTAAAAATTTTCAAGTACTCGTTCAAAATCTCCTTCCGCTCCAAGGCGCTCGTATACCTGTCTCGCATTTACACAGTTTCTCCAACACACACCTACACACACTCACACTTACACCCCTTAACACAAAGCCAAGTGCAGCAGCAGCAGCAGCAGCAGCAGCCGGCTAGAAAGGGACTGGAAAAGACAAAGTGTTCGGCGTGAAAACGGGACTTAGACATTTTACCAGTGCGAGAGCGCGCGCGCGCGCGCAGTAAAAACACACCTCAGGTATTACATACACATCCACTACACAGCATCAGCAGCAGCAGCTCGCGCTCGCAAGAAAAGGGAAGCTATATATACCCTCGCGCGTGTCTGTCGCGTATTTTACTCGCGCTCCTCGCCTTATACATACAAGTACGTCCTTAATAAGTGGCTACGCTACCGCTACTCCTGCTACCTGCTGTACACGCGAAGATACTTTAGGGCTTAATTGATGGCGTTATTTATACTCTCTCTCTCTCACTCACACACACAACTACAGCCACAGCTGTGCGGGGTGGAGAAAGGAGAGCCGGGGCTGAATTCGAACTACCGTAGTAGTCGCGCTCCCGCGCGAGGAGGTTATATACGTACCGTACCCCCGCGCGCGCGAGATGGGAGTTGGGAAACTCGTGTGCGCGTCCGCAAAGCCGTTAATAGCTATGATTGAAAAGGATGTTCGAGAGAATAGGACCAAGTGAAATATTGCGGCGGGGATATTACGCGGCGCGAGAGAGAGAGAGGATGATCGTTTTAATTCGAATCGGAGGATGAGAGGACGGCGGTGCTCGTATGTTATACGTGGAGTTTCGTGGGTAAAAGGGCTTTCGTTGGTGCCTCTATTTTTTTTTGTAGGTGGAAGCGCGAGATTAGTTTCCGATCGAAATTTGAATGGGAGGGTGTAGTGGGTGAGAGAGAAGTGCGCAGATGTACCGACGATGCGATAGTTTATCGATTCGCGAGCTGCGATTGTTAAATTAACAGTGCATTCGGAAAGTGAAACGAAATTAATGGTCGAAGTAGGATTATTTAACACGTTAATAGGTGTTTTAAATTGCTCAGGACGAGCGGTCAATTTTTGGACCATAAGACTTTAGTACAGCTATTCGAAATTCAGAATCATTACATAGGGTTGTAAAATAATGCGGTTCGTAACGAGAATCCATGCGACCCTAAAGATTAAAATAATTTAATGTCTCTTAAAAAAAGGTTAATATGTAAAGCATTTCTTAAATTTTATTTTATATTAAAATCGTTCTTTAATGACATCATAAGAATAGGACCTGGTACCTCCAAATCAAGACTACGAGGGTCCAAAATTTTTTAACTTGATTTTTGTACACAAAGTATCACATACAAAACTGTAATACAATAATGAAATTCACCTATCAACAAATTTATTTCATAAAAATTTTACCTTTTACTTGTTTGGTTTTACAAAAGCATAGAATTCAAAGCATACAACCAGATTTTATATCTATGAAACTCCAGAATTTTCACGAAAACCTTCAACAATCGATACTCTTTCCCGCTACAACCTAA
The DNA here is from genome assembly GCA_949152435.1 of Gastracanthus pulcherrimus. Taxonomy (NCBI): domain Eukaryota; kingdom Metazoa; phylum Arthropoda; class Insecta; order Hymenoptera; family Pteromalidae; genus Gastracanthus; species Gastracanthus pulcherrimus. The sequence goes on along the minus strand of OX424573.1, from coordinate 1,990,471 downwards.
TCGTTTTCTAATCAACCCAGCATCAACACACCACAATACCCATCTCGAAAATCGCCGCTGCAATCCCCATAGAAAAGCCATATCCGCGCAAAAGAGAATCCAATCGTCCACTCCGCCGTCCTCCAATCAAGAAATGGAAATACGCCGTCCTGCAAAACAATCCTGCAGCGTCGATCGGCATCCAAAACCATTTACCAGGCCTCCGGCACACATCCTACATCGCTGGAAAATTAAGGATAAAGAGGATCGCGAGCGCGCGGTGTAATCGATTTCACGGCCGACGGACGCGCGCGCGCGCGGGGAAATTCAATAAGAAGCGGAAATCGGTCAGCCGCCGCTGCACGCAATGCAACGCCGCCGCTGGCTCGTGTTGTATATATATATATATATATACGTATATACCTCGCGGCCGCCGCCGGCGTGCATGCATGGCATTAAACGGTATAACAAGAAAGTCGATCGCGCGTAATTCGCGGTTAGGCGCGCCGAGCGCTTTTTATCCAGTCTCGTTAGCGAGGTGTGTATGCGCATGCGCTCGTATGTGGAAGGGGGATAGCAGTTTTGGGAAACGCTTCTTCTTTTTTTTCGTGGAGGGATTTTTTGTTGGATGGATGCGGCGAACGGAGTATTAGTGTCTATTTAGGGAGGATGAATTGGGTTTAGAGTTTGAAGATTATAGGGTATGTATATCTTGCGCTATAACACTTTAGTAACCGATGACTGAGGTTTTTATCACATTTTTGACAACTCTTTACTTAGAAAGAAATATTTATCCTTGTTTTATTGTAGAGTTTCAAAAAAATATTTACAAATTTGTATAAATTAGTTTCTTTTTAATTTCAATCAATTTATTGTTTTAGAACAAAAATATAAATTCTTGATAGTAGGTTTTGGGTATAGTTCTCCCAGCCTGTATTTCAACGTTTAAGTGATGCAACTCAATACGTAAATATGAAAATATTAAAATTGGAAGACCAATTCTGTATAACACTATAGGTGCTCGAGGTATCAGTTCATGTTACAGCAGCAAGCGTAGCTTCCACAGTATCTGCTCGTTATTTTTTTTTTTGCAAATCAATTTTTCACAGTGAGCGTTATCGGACCCTGTACGCAAAAAGGAAAACTGAAATATTTACTCAGTAAATTGTGAAACAACTGCACGTGCGGGAGAATCGCGTACGTCAACTTTCAATATTTTGACAGGAAAATATGTATGATTTTCCATCAAACGTGAACAGGCAAATTTAATCCCTCCAAAAATATCAAAATTAAAATAAACTTAATATTCCACAAGCAATGTATTCAATGCGTTACTCGGTAAATCGTCTATAAAGTTAATTTTACTTTATCATCTGTAATACCTCATTTGACTACATTGAATATGTAGAACAACTATAAAAAATCTGAAGTCGTAAAAACTTTGCCTATATTCAAGCCCGTAAGTGTCAAAGTCCAAAATTTTATTTCTGCAAAGATAGTCGATTAAGCTTAAGATGGCTCTCCGGTGAAATATCGGCGAAGAGATTGAATTTTTTTATTGCATAATAAAAAGATAGTTTAATCATTCATTAAATAAGAAACAATATTATAATCTTGTTTTGATTGAGTGATAAGGCCTTGAGCTTAAACAGTTACTTATTTATCATGAAAGAATTGGTTTTTCTTATCTTTATATACATTATGTATATAACTTATTATAAAAGCCTTACTTTCTAGCTAATGCTTTATTAATATTAAAAATTGTATCCTGACGCACAGTTACTGATTATTTACACTAACAAAGAGAGTGCACACCCAGTGGGAAACGATTTTTTTTCATCAAACTTTAAGAGATGGTTTCTGGTACCTAAATATGAAGCCTAGCACCCGTATCTTTTCCACTAGATCCTCGTTCTCCAGGTACGCGGTATTTTACTTCAAATATACGTTATTATAATGAAAAAAGTGTACTTCTTGCAAGTCAAAATTCGTATTCCTCTTACTCTTTTCACAGCCAAAAAACTTGAAGCAATTACCATTACTCAACGAAGATGATTAATCCCTCCTCCTGTACGGCCCAAGCATCGCAAGGTTCCTCAAATTATTCGCATCATCCAGTCCGAAAGGCATCATCGGCCGTCGAGCCCGCCGCAAGCCACGCGCACTCGCGAAAGCGCGCTCAGCCTGTACCAAAGTCGTCGCCGCGCATCGCGCTAATCCTTACCCCCCCTCCCTCCTCCCGAACCTCGCAGCTACGGATGCTCCGGGAAATTAATTGAAAGCCCTCGCCGAGAGACGAGACTCCTCTACTACATAGAACCTCCTCGCAGGATGCTCTCTCTCTCTCTCTCTCTCTCTCAGCTGCAGGAGACCGGAAGTGAGCAGAGATCGCTCCCCGGCAAGCGAGCGTAACGGTACTGTTTCTTCTCATCCTCTCTCCTTCCTCCTTCTTCTGCTTCTCCGCTTCATCCGACGGCAGAGAGAGAGAGAGAGAGAGAGAGAGTCAAGTTCATAAGCTCGCGCGATTCTCGACCGTTCATTGACTCCGCTCGACTCGCTCGATCAGCCTTGCGCATCTTGGGAAATGAACTCGTCGCGGCTCGCGCGCGGCGTTGCAGAAAGTTCGGCCCCTGATAAATCGAGACGCTCATAACGCGCGGCTTCCTAGACTGCCGCCGCCGCTGCTCATGACTGCGGGGATTTATTTTACCGATCCCCGTGGCTAATGGCCGCGGAGAGAGCACAATTCGTCCTAATGGTAATGACGGCCAATTGGCTACTTTGATACGACTCCGCGCAGGCTGCTCGAGTACAGAGGGCACGGAATTGCCGGTGGCTTCGTTTGTTTTCCTTTTCACTGGAAAGAGACATTCATGTTTTTTTTAATTGGATAATTTATCTGGATTGCGTGTTGTGTGGAGTGGACAAAACCGTAGTAGAATGAGTGGATTTGAAAATAAATTGCATTATATTTTGGTTGTTTTAATAATTTATATTATGCAAATTACTTTTTCATATGTCAGTTGTAAATTGTTTGTAAATCACGTCATTATTTATTTATTTTAAACTGTGCAATTAAGAAAATCGTATATTTAAGTATATTAATTGCAGTCATCAAATTTCACTTTGTATCTAGCTAATGTTAAAATGCAACCGTTTGTAATACTATTAAAATGGACTTATTTCGTTATGGTTTTGAACGTCCCGATTTTTAAATAATTTTAGTGTTGGCAAAGTTTTCAAAATTTACTTATTTCACTGCGGATGAAAAGGATCCACTTAAGATGGTAAATAAGTACATTAAATGTAGAATTCTAAATTTGTTTCTTAACTTTCATTTTAAAATTATTTCCTCATTTTAATTTTAGCTTATAAATGCGATATTTTTGTAATTTTGTAATAAAGATATATTTTTAACTAAATTCGTATTTAAATGTACTATCTCATGACCGTTAACCGTTAATATATATTATTTCTTACAAGTATGAAATATAAAATATTATTTCTTTCATTACTCTTTCCTCTTAAATGCCGTTATTTTGTTTTAATGAGATATACTTTTTTTACTGTTTTTCATCAGAGAAACAATAAGAAAGGAATAAATACGACAGCCATACTGTCGAAAAAGATAATGTAACTGTACGGCAACAGTTCATAAAATCGGGACAACTTTCCAATTCGAAAGGTGAAAGAAAAAATTCGATATTTCGGTTAAACGGAAACAAGGATCAAGGAAAACGAAATCTAAAAATTATTTCTCTGAACCGTTGCAAAGCTTTAAAAATAATATTGTTTTTTAGTTTGGGTTTATATATACCGAATTTTTTTTTTTCATCGTTGCACACGATAAATTTCCACGTCCGACTTTCGTGCGTATTCGAAAGTGATGTTGATTTTGTGAATCGAACTGTTACTGAACCGCTCCCAGCTGTTTTCATTTAAAATAATATACGAATTATATTAATATTATTTATTTCAGAAAACATATTTGAATTTTGTATTGTTATAAATAATGTTCCGAGAACTTATTTGAATTTTCTATTGCATCGGAAAATTGAATAATATAATTATTATTTCAACATTACTGTTTGTTTATGTTTTGAAAATTTCGCAATAATTAAAGTAATATCACCCTACGACTTTTCAAACAGTAAAAATTTAGAGAGCAGGCACGTAAATACAATAATTCCATTCGAAAAATTCATAAATGATGCTCTCTAAAATCTCTCTCAACCTTCACCGCGACTCTCATACAGCAAACACCATTCGCAAACCCCACGTCGGAAAGCTCGATCTAAAATTCATCAAAGGAACCTCCGTCGATCGCCGATATATAAAAACCCATCGGCGGAATGACGCCTCTCGACGCGAAACTACACAAGAAAAAAGAGAAAGAAGAAAAATTACATCAAAGTCCCTCGTAAATCAAGAGAGGAGGACGGAGAAGAAAAAAACGAGAAGAAGGCAGCCAGCGCCGAGAACGAGAAATACCGGAGCGACGGCGACGTCCTCGCGTGTGCAGCGCACGCAGGCTTCTATTACTCGTATCTTTTACTACCGGGCGTCTAAGCCTCGGCTCTCTCGGCCCCGACGACATACTGCTACACCTGCGTATATATATATATATATATATATATATATATATATGTACAATAAGAACACTCGCGCGCGGACAAACAAACACACACACACATAGACGCACACACACGCGCGACCTCGGCAAAGGAGATCGAAATTCGAAGTATCTGGTTCTCGCTTCCTCGCTCGGCAATAAAACGGCTGCTGCGCGCGCGGAGCTCGCGATTTTCGATTTCTCCCACCGACGATGTCTTAGCTGCATCTATATATATATATATATACATACATATCTCTGTCTCTCTCACACGTGTGTATACACGGATTTATCGGATAGTGGGCGATCGGTTCGCGTACCGACATGTGTGTGTGTGTGTGTGTGTGTGCGAGGGGAGGTTATATACGTACGATTTCCCGGGGCTGTCGACAATCTTTTCGCCGCGCTGCACTCCTTTTATCTCTATCTCCTCCTCCGCGCTCCGGCGGCGGCAGCCTTTTCCGGCGCGAACGAGGAAATATCGATTCGCGATAAAATGAATTCTCGCTGATTCGAGCGAAGGAATCGACGCCGCAGCCGCTGGAAGATATCGTGGACTCGTTTTTTTTTCTCTTTTTTGGAGAGAGCGCGCGCGCGCGCGCGGAGGGAGATGATAATCTGGCGCGTGCAGCCTCCGTTGTGAGCGAATTTTTCTATCTCTCTCTCTCTCTCTCTCTCTCTCGTTTCTGGTGCAGTTTCTGCGCGAGTGATAAAACTGTCGGTTGGGGCAGGAGGCAACGAGGAGCTGCGCGGGTAAATTGGTTTGGGAATAATCGCCGCGATTATATGACTCGAGTGACGGGCTGGAGCAGCAGCGGTGTATATTTAGCGGTTTTCATCGGGAAATCGAGTTTCGGGGGATTATGGAGTTTCGGTTTTATCGATATTTCGCTTCTTCGCGAAAAATTGTATTGAAATCCGTTTCATCCAGCTCTTTTAGTGCACGAAGAGAAGTTTTTGATGAAAATAGCAGAAAAATTCAGGGCAGAAATTATTGAGTATTCTGGTAATCGGAATACGCTAAAAGTATTTTTTGTTCAGGTTAATTTTTGGGTTATACGCATCTCGTTTAAATTGGGTTTGGAGTTTTTATATTTTTTCGTACAATTTAATTAAACTACTAATGTAAGAAGGATGTGGATAAATAAGATTTTGTCTTGATTGGTCGTAATTAGAAACTAATAGAGACCGACGTTGAGCAAATATGGCTAGGAAAAAAGTATTCAGTTATGAAAATGACGCTCGCATGATACGAGTTCCAAAAGTAGCTAAGTTGTAATTGCACACTTGGATAAGGGATTTTTTAAACCGAGTATATCAAAGAAGGAAAGTAAAGAAACTAAGGAATCAGTATACGATTCCTTAATTATCAAGTCAGCAGATTTGAAATACGTCAAATCGAATATTTCTCAATATGTTAGTAAATCATGACTTTAAAGTTTCTAACCTATAACCTCCCACTCTGACAATAGGATAAACGATGCCGATTTCCTGCATTTTTTACAATATTTCAAATGCATCAACTTCCTGTCAATCTAGAAATTCCTCTCTCATCGGACCTCTGATTATAGAACTCCCAGACCGACTTCGTCCCATGTCTCACTCCGTACCATCCGCGTGTCCCCGTTCACCTGCCCGAGGTATCCTCGGCCTCGTCCATCGGCGCAAAAACGCCGCGCGCCTTTGTCCTCGTCGCACTCCGCAAGAAGCAGAAATTTGCGCAAGCAAGTCGCGCAAAGTTTCCCCCGCGAATCAGCGCAATCGCGGCGGAGGTGGCGGTAATTAGCGTGCAACGGCAGCAGCAGAGCGATCTAGAGCCTCTAATTTATACCCCCCGGCCGACGAGATCGATCGGTCTAATTGTGAAGGAATGGCTTGATTCCGCGCAGGCCACCGTGGCGGGCGACGCGCGAAAACGCCGCCGCTGCCGCCTGGTTGCAAGGTGAGAAGTGAAATCCCCGCGTTTGATTGCGATTAGGTGTGTGTGTGTGTGTGTGTGTGTGTGCTGTCGGCTCGAGGAGTGAAATTGAAGGAAGGGGAGTGTATAACGACTCGGAGGGGATTGGATTTTGATCGGGCTGGAGGTGTTGTTTAGTGGTTAAAACTCTAAAACTCAAGTCTATAGCAATTGTACCTAATTTATAATGAGCTCTTGTTTTTAAGATATCAGTTGTTGTACTACAACTGTGCATTCATTTATTGAAAAATGGTACTTTCAATGTAATTTTGGTTGTAGCTCAGTATGTATTTACAACAAACAGCAAAATGACCCATATGAATTTGAAGTTAGACGGAAGTTCTAACGTTTAAAAATATTGATTTGATATTGACTATCAATAATCGTTAAAAAATATATGAGGATTATCCTTCTTCCCGCGATTTCAATGTTAGTCCATTTATTCGGCGTTTCCTGAAATAAACTCTTTTTCCGCTCAACCGTCGATTTGCTATGATATGAAAGATTAAAAGAGATATTTCAAGAATTTTAACATTTATCGACATATGAAGTGACATTTAAACGCGTTTCTCTAGAAATATCTTTCATTTGTAGGATCAATAAATGACAGCTATTCAACCAAACCATTGACTATCGCAGGAACCAAAGTTAACGGTTATTTAAATAATGTATTTTTATTCTCGCATTCCCAGAATCCACCATCATAAAGATATAATTTCACAAATTTTGTTTCATAAATCATTTAATTCTAATAATAGTCATAAAAAAATATTTAATGAATTTAGCGAAATAATAATTTTATTAACACGCTTGTCGTCATTTTAATCCTGCGATCCACCACAATCAATTCCATAACGCAAAAATATTTTCAACCACTCAACAATCTATCGATTTTGCAAACGAATCCCACGTTTAAATCCTCGCGACTTGCCGTCACCGCAGCTTCGCAATACATCGCGGGGGATAAAAGAGCAGCACGGCCGGCCAGCTCATCTTAGTCCCAGCATATAAGCACCCGCGCGCGCGCGAATCTCCATCCAAGCCGTCGCCGCTACGTACATAAGTCGCTCGTCCGTCCCTTAAGGTCTTGGTATACTCGCGTGCGCAGCGCAACGCAACGTGGACGCCAATGCAAAAATATCGGGCGCGTAAACTGCGTTCAAACTTTTTACAATCGTCGCGCCACACTCAAGAGTGTACCAAGACCTTTAACGTATACACGATCCTAATCGCCACGCGCAGCATCCAAGAGGCGAAAGCGCAAGCGTCTCCCTCTATCTATCTCTCCCTCTCCTCGTGTAAAGAGCGAGCGAGCGAGCGAGCAAGTGAGAGAGAGAGAGATTGACCGAAGCGATAGTAAGCCGGGACCGCCGCCGCTTTTGATGAAAGCACGTAGCAAGTTCATGCCGCCGTGCACTCTCTCTCTCTCTCTCACTCACTCTTAGGTATGGGCTCGTCGGAGTGGAGGGGGATCGAGAGATGCAGCCGATAACGATCTCTCGCCCTGCAGCTCTCTCATGCAAACTTGCCGCCGCCGCCGTCGCCGTCGTCTTTATACACATACGTGAGCGCGCGCGCGCGAGGCTTTTGCTGCTTTGCAGCCAGCCAGAGAGGGAGCAATTATTTCCCGGTACAGCGGGTTACGTTTCTGAGCGCACGAGGATTCGGTATGCCAAGAGAGCGCGAGGATCGTGTTACGCGAATTTAGCCTGGTTTTGCCGTGATTTTATAGCTCTGATGTATGTGTGTGTGAGTTCGCGCGCGCGGGGGGTATGTGTGTGTATAACTACAATGATGTGGGTCGTGGTTTTTACGCGACGAGAGGAGTTTGCGTCTTTGTTCCAGCGAGGGATGTTGCAATTACGGAATAAAGTTGCACGAGGCACACGAATAATTATGTAGCGACGTCAAAGTACGTAGCTTTCGCGTTGGGTGACATTAAAGTCGGCCTCTCTGATTAATTAAAAATTTCGACGTTACAGTATTATTTTGTATCGGGGGAGAGAGCAGCCAGAAATGTTTTGTGCTTTTGGGTTATAGCCCCGTGGGATTCGAAAACGTACACTGAAAACAAAATTGAGTAAATGCATATGGACGTTCATTCAATACTGCTGAACAAACATTAAATTGAGATAATGTTTATAATAATATTTACTTACTTATTGATTTATATATTTATAATTATAATTTGTAATAAACATTATTATTAAAACATATTCTTTACTAAATATTTATACTTGAATTTAAAAGTAAAAACCAATAAATTCTTTATTAATTTCAAATGAATGTGTTTTTAGGAGTATTGATATAAATGTTTATTTCGATATTAATTTCTTTATTTTAAGCTTCTCTCCGTTCCCATCGACATCATCATTGTTTTCCTCCTATACATGTGTGTGATCAAAGTTTCCACTACTCTATATATGTACGCGATTTCGAAATTGAGCGGCTCCGATCTGCTGATGCAGCTATAAACTAAAATTTCGCATAATCCAAAATTGTGTGTGTGTGTGTGTGTAAGAAAGAAAGAGAGAGAGGGAGAGAGAGAGAATAAAGTCTGTTGAAGCATCACTTGTGGTTTGCGATGATGCATAATTGTTACCCCTACACAATGTTCATTTATAATTTCATTCCCTCTCTCTCTCTCTCTTTCGCTTTCCCTCTCTGCATACAGGCTCGCAGCTATAATTTCTCCCCGTGTGATATCCAGCCATCCATTGATTCGCCTTAATTAACGCGATCGCAAGTGGAGCGGCAAGAGTGTGGGCGCGTGGGTTCATTAATTACCGGCTCAACTAGATGCGATTAATTCGCAAATTTGGGATCTCGTCAAACAGCGCCGCACCTCATCATTACGCACTTGCTCTGTATCCATTCGAGAAAAGAACTCCCATCGGCAAATTGCAGATGCTCATTACGTTGCGAACATCAAATGGTCAGCTGTTACATCGAATAGACCCGATTTGCGAGGGAACTCCGCCCGATCGTAATTACTTTTACAGTTTCAATCGACAGAAATGCGCGCGCGCGCGCCCTGGGGCAAAAAATTAACGAAAAAAAATTCTCATTACTTCGACGGCACTCGAGAGCGAAATGAAAAGTTCGACGCGCGCGTACACTTCAATTCGGTGTGTGACACTTTTCGAGTCGTTCTTACGTTTTACGTCGTTTCCCCTTACGCCGAGAGAAAACCGCGCCCGCGTTTTACGATGATTACAACCAACACAAGCAGCGCGCGCTCGACCGGCAAGCCCTCAACTGTGGCGAGAATTAAAACTTGTGTACCTACAGCGACTTTGCAACGAATATTACGGATAAAACAGAAAGGAGGTTCGAGATCCGAGAAGAGCAGGAATCTCAATTTCACACTCTATTAATTTATTAGCCCGATGCGAATTTGTATCAGCTCGCGCTTGTATATGAGCGTTGTGGAGAATCCGGTAAAAAAACAACACAACATCGCGAATGGCACATACTCGACGGAGACGGACGTAGGCGCGCATTATACGAGCGGCGATGAATGCCAACGCGCCATTGAAAATATCGCGTGCGAGCGCGCGTTATTGCACAAGACTTTCGCGATCGAGAGTCAAGGATCGCTGCCACCGTCGTCGTCGTCGATGTCCCCCTTTATGGAAACGTTGGAAACGCGCGTCAAACGAGTTTTCCCGCTGCGCGTCGCCGTACGATTTATATGCGCACGTCCTGCGCTGTTTAGTTGGCGACGAGAGGAGCGAATTTATCTTTAAATGCTTGTTCGATTGTTTTTTTTCTCTTTGGGGATGGGAGTTTGACGATGAATATTTGGATCTCGAGCTTGGCGATGATGAGGATGTTGAAAGTTTTAATTGATCTGGCGGGTTGGTTGCATGTGATTATAGTATGTGAATATGGTGGAACCATCGTTGTGTATTTTGGATAGTTGTGTAGCAAGTCAATATATGTTCGGAGCTGTGTACGTAAGTTATGTATTACAGCAGGAAGTGAACATTTATTTACGTTAAAAATATGAATAATCAATCAATTCTTGTTGATGCGCATGGATCGTAACATTTGCTTTATGGATGTATTCCGAGTTGCTGATTAAAATATTATTGACGTTTATTATATTGTTCGTTTATATATTAATGCGTTCATTTTAGAATCTGTCGAAAACGTGATTAATACCGAATGTTAACAATTGATTTAAATGTACTTATCAAAGCTTGTTATTTTTACATTTTAAGCAAGATTATTATATCAATAAAACTAAAAGTTTTAGTTGTAAGACTATTTTTTACTCGTATTCCTGTACTGAAATAAATGATTTTCATTTTTTTCAAATTAATCGATGTTCCTCCTAAAACATTGATCAATTATAAGCACAATCATCGGTAACGAATTAAATCTCACGAACAAGAACTGAAAGCGATTCTGCAAAAAATATCGTCACGATTAACGAATCACTACTCCAGCTAAATCATTCCGCATCTGGGTGAATTATGTGCGCCCTCCCCGAAAACCAGCAACGACTATACGAAGTTAATTTCATAAAGCTAATTACAGCGCGAAAATTAATTGACACGTATAATAATTAACCGTCTGGCTCGCGCGATATTGTACACTCACACGGACTGCATTCAAGCGTTATATTAACGAGGCCGCGCCGAATACGTTGCATTTTATGCCTCGACACCGGGCTAAACAGCTGCTGCACACAAGGCAAAGTGCGGTGCATAAATCGCGCGTTGCGCCATCCGCCGCCGCCGCCGCCGAGGGCCGGTGTTTTATCGCGTCCAGTGGCTCTGGCCGTCCGCGTTTTACACCTTTTTATTTCTCTCTCTCTTTCTCTCTTGCAGTGGACGCGTTGCGTTTCGTAAGAGGCCGAGATTTCTCTGGCTCTGTATGAGAGAGAATTCGCAGAGTGCGAGTAACAGGTGCCGCGACGCGCGGGATTTGTAAAGCCCTTGCGCGGAGAGAGTGTGGTAAAAAGATGAAGGTAAAAAATGGGGATTTTACGGTGTTACGGGGTTAGTGTTTGGAAGTGATGGGGTGGATGATGAGGATTGTGTACGTGGTAAAGAATATTGATATCGAAATGAACTGTTGTCGATGTTCATTTGCTGTGCGATCATTATGCGAGTGTCGATTGGGGTTTTGCCTAGAAAATGTTCAAAATAAAGCTAAATTATGGTTTCTGAAAGAAATAGAAGAGTTTCTGGTTTTGAGGTAGGAATTCCGTAATTTTTCGATGGAAATTTAATATGGCCGCCCAAAGTGGGTAAAATATGATTGGATAGGAAATTTGTGTCTAATTTGACCGGAAGATACTCGCTTTTTAATAATAAAAATCCATTTTTTTCACGATTACTTTGATCTGCTTTGCTCGATTTCTATACAAGAAATGAAACGACCTTCATTTGATCGCTTGTATTGCAAGGTAACTGCAGCAAAAGAACAGTATTTTAAAAATATAGTAAATAGAATACATTTTTACAATTCTGGAATATAACAACTTATTATATCTTCCAATCTTAAAACCTTTAACAAGCTGCTCCTCTTGAATATACACTGAGAAAACAATATCGTAAAATATTACGATATTGATATCGTAAAATATTACGATATTGATATCGTAAAAAATTGTTAATAACATTTTTTTTAAATAATGTATTTTTGCATAAAACGTTTAAATACAAATTTTTGATTTTACGATATTCAATATCATAAATTGTAGGATATGAATATCGTCAAATCAAAAGATTGTATTTGAATGTTTTATGCAAAAATACATCATTTAAAAATTAAACTTTTATTAGCAAATTTTTACGATATCAATATCGTAATACGTTATGGGTTTTCTCAATGTAGATAATATCTTAAAAATCTTATATTTAAGCGCATGAAAATGTCATGTGACCTGTTCATTCTTTAATCTCACAAGTTCACATACTGATGCGTTCGCATTAAAATTAAGCACATACCATTATCACCAGTCCTAAGCACAGCAATTATACGAATCCTTTCTATTTTTTTTACACAACCTTCTTTTACGCAAACAATTATCTCAGTGACAATCGTGGGACCTTGAGTCCTCAACGCAGCGTTGATAAAAGCCAAATCTCGATTTTGTTATCCTGCCAGCGTAGTAATTTTTCCCAGATAATCATCGCACTCTCAGCCGCGTGTATATTATTCAAAATCCCGACCGCCCCGTACACTGATAAACTCGCGCACTCGCACACTGCACACATGCACTCGCGCTCTATCTTCCATTCTTCCTCGTTTTTCTCATTGTATCGCGCATAACATCCGCGAGCGTTCGCAGCGTCATCGCGACAAGCACGCGCGCGAGCATGTTCCAGTACATAGTTTGCGCTGCTATGCGTCCGTCCGTATGTACACCTGGGAATCGGCTCGTCATTGTGACCCGCGCGCTGCATTTTTACGCCTCGCGCGCACTTTTATTGCCGCACTCGCGGGCGCCGAATAATTTTACGCGCGCGGTGTTCTTGTTTTTTTTTGTTGCTGTTGCTTTATTGGCTTGCTCGCTTTTTTTACGCGCCTTCGCGGCTGAAAGGCCGCCGTGCTGCCGGCTGCCACGCGGCTTTCGCTGTCGGGAGATTTAAGAGGCGAAGGCGAAACAGGCGATGACGAGAGTGAGGAGAGATATTTTTCGGACGGGGTTTCCGAGTCGGAGATGGGAGAGGGCAAAAAGAGGATAATTAATTATTGTCGCTGGCCTTGGGACGTTTTTCGTTATACAAGCGAAGGCTTGAACTGTGTTCCGCGTACTTTTTGCATTTTTAATGCGTGAAAGGTGGAGCGAGGTCCTTGAAGGGGCACTGCGCAGCTTGGTTCATTTTTGTAGCTTGGAAATCGATAAATCTTACATTTTTCAAAACTGGTCAATGTTTTACTTTAAACGGCTTGAGTTTTGAAAATTTTATAGTGTAAAATTTGGCTTTGTGGGACTACAATTTTGTTCGATCTAACTTGTTTTTGAATTCCCACATTCGGGACCAATAAGTGCGTACAGTATTTTGAACAAAATCAGGCCTTATAAACTCCAAATTGATCATTTGACCTTTCAAGCCCTTGCGATGCGTCAATAAAATACGTGTTTTCACATTAATTATTTGAAGGATACTTTCTTACGTTTAAATTTTCAATCAGTATTTATTTTCTTATTTCAAATTAAAAATTTATTTAAAAGTCAAGTAATAATATACGTATTTTAATGTTACATCACCATTACACATTAACGACATAATTCTTAATTTAACTATGACAAGGTCCCTTTAATACAATGTAAAGTATTCAACATAATAAAATAAATAAACTGTATATTAATGTATTCTTGTCTTTTTGTTTCAGGTAAGTTGGACGACTTAATCCACGACAATTCCAGTTCCTCCAACACCGTCCGCTACACTTAAAACTGGTCAGTACTCAATTCTCCCTCCTCACCCAAGAGTAAAAAAATACACATTTCCCATACATATACACTCGCTAAAATCCATCCCTACAATCGAACCAAGTATAAAACAAAAGAAAATCAGCAAAAGCTCGAGAGCGAAATTTCGAAGCAAAAACCTCCGCGCACCGGTATAGGTAGTCTCGCTTCTAGCGAGCGGCCCTTCCCATGGGGATATAGCCGCTACCGCTAGCCAGCTGGCCACACCTCTGCCATCGATCCGATCTGCCGCGAACCATCGCGCAAACTACTCTTCGAAAACTACTTTCACCTATAGAGCGCGGAGCGCGATTGAAAAAGAAAAACAAGAAAGAGGACAGAGCCGCAGCTGCTGACCCCTCAATGTTGTACCGAGAATAGGAGATAAGTGTGGATAGTGTTATTGTAACTTTCAATCAAATATTTGGATATTGTAACAGGTGCAATGGCGTGGCTGGTATAGAGAAGCTGATCGTTTGATCTGAAGTTAGGTTCTTGGTGCGCGCTTATGTATTTACTAAGTAATTTTTTAAGCAAAAATTAATAAAGATTAGATTTTAATAATATTATGCTTTGGCTTTATATGAATCGTTCAGAACTATAACGAAACAAGTCCATTTTCGATTTTGTATTAACATCCATCACAATTTTGAAGTATTTCGTACATTACGTCATTATTTCTATGATTTAAACTGTACAATTGATAATAAGCATATATAAATATTAATTAAAGTTATAACATTTATCAAATTTTACTTTTTTATATCACCAATGTTGAAATGTTTGCAATAGTTTGCCAAATTATTAAAATGGACTTGTTCCGTTACGACTCTGAATGCCCCATATATTGGTGCATGTATATTAAACTAAATGGCAGAATACAAAACAATATAGTTAGATCATCTTGTAAAGTTCTAATATGTCGATATTTAACGAAAGTAATTCGATTCGTTACTCTTAAAATACGTACAATTAGGATTTACCATGAAAAAATCCATCACGTTGTATTCGTAATATAGTAAAAAAATAATTAGGTCGTATTTTTTTCTTTTTAAATCAAATAAAAATTAAAGTAGATATACATCAGGTTAATATGTCCATGACACCGCGCAACATTGCAATATCTCTATATACACGAAAAATATCGTAACCTTTGAAATAATTATTTTGAAGTAAAAACAACAAATACCACTCAACTATTTGTAACATTCGACCAAAGCAAGCTTAATGTATTCTTTTTCTCCAGCAAAATGCTCATTCCTCCAAACTAAAGAATATAAGCGTCAACACTTAACATTCCTACGAGACACAATCGCATTCTTTTCCCAGGGTGACAGTAAAGACCTTTTTTCCACCTCTCCTCCTCCTCCATTCCCGTGCCGTCAAACGCCATGGCATTAATAATCGCGCGAGCCGTTAAAAACCCTGTAAAAGGCCGCTACCACCATCACCGCCGCCGCCGCTGCGTAGCTGAAGGCGCGAGCTCATTATCTCGTATCATACGAGTGCCTGGCGCACACCGCGGGCCCCGCTAACAAGTGCATCTCGCGTGTCCGCCTTCTCTATCTCCCTCTGCCGCACGTGCACCCACGCGAGAGAGAGAGAGAGAGAGAGAGGAAAAGAGCGATACCTATCTATCTCTCTTTCCTCCGCGCGGGCTATTTCCGTCTCGCTCTCGCATTGCGCGCTCGCGTTATCCAGAGCGATGGGCTGCGGAAGACGTTGAACAATTTATTGGCCCGAGCGGTAGTTTAATTCCACCTCGTCTACCGCCGCCGCCGTGAGCGCGAGCATTACCCGGCTCTGGCTGTGGCTCTGGCTCTATGGCTTGCTCTCTGTCCTGTAGAGGAGCGAGGAATTGCTACTGAGTGTGAATGCGTGTGTGTGTGTATATGTGTGCTTGAGAGGGATATAACGCTTTTTAGATGCGCGGGAGTTAGGGAGGAACACGTCGGGTTTGCTTTATAGGGGCTGGCTTTATGGTGTGTCGCTGACGAATTGATGGACGATCGCGTGAGTTTTTGTTTTCTGTTTTGTGGGAAATAAATCGTATGAATTCTTGTTAAATGAAATACCGATTGTTTGGTCGTTTGAGTTGAAAAATATGTATGGAAAGCGTTGCGAAGCAGTAATGACAGTAGTTGATATTACTTGAAAATCAGCGTCGTTTTAACTTTCGAAGTGATAGAAGCAGCATCGTTTTAACTCTCCAAGTATAGAAACAGGGAGCATTGCAGATTGATTTCTGTTCATTAAACATTGAAGCGATATTAATTAATTAAGAGTTGAATTTGTGTTTAATTAATTGTCTCCTGTAATTTTATGCTATAAGTGGAAAGGAAACGATGAATTATAAAAATACTTTGATAAAATAATCGAATTCAGCGACTTTAGTCAATATCTTTTAATATAGTAAACAAACTTCATGGCTACAGAATGAATCAGACTTTGGAATGTACAAAATCATTCCTGCTTTCAATACATACGATTTATGCGCCTTTCGCTCGATCCTCTAAATTTAAGGCTATTATTCAGCATTCTCGCAATACATTGCCCGTCGCACAATATTGACTTAAACAGCAGTATATTTCAAAGTCTCTACAAGCCAAACAGAAGTTATGAAACTTCACTAGTGCAAATAGAGTAAACTATCCGGGTGCAGCTTTCTCGTACTTTTTTTTTCAACCTCGGTCAGCTACATCGGTTTAATTGCCCCGCCATGAAAAACAGCAATACGATACTCGCGCGTAAAAGAAAACCACGGGAAAAAAAATTTCCCTATACTTCATCAGAATTAGTTCACCCACCGTAGGAAACACCACGGTAGCGGTGCGCAACGCTCTCTGCGGCTCTCCGTGCGCGCTGCAATTTTCTCTCGGTTACAGTCCACTTCGAGAGAGAGAGAGAGAGAGAGAGAGAACGAGAAAGAAAGAGAATGGCGCGCTACGAATAAAAGTATAAAGTTACAGAGCGAGCGGGCGTGTGTTATTTGTTAATTAAGTGAGAACGGAGAGCGCGGTGCGCGCATTTTTCCTCAAGGATCCCGCGAGCGAGAATCAAGAGCTCTCGGCAAAAAGCGCACCACTCGTAATGGCACGTTTTCAATCGTGATTGCAGGAAAGAGAAATAGCTCGCGGTGTGTGTTCGATTTTAATGGCATTAACTGCCGCCCGAATAATTTCTAATTCGGGGAAACGATATACACAGAATAGGAAAGAGGGAGAGAGAGAGAGAGAAAGTAAAACTCTAGACTCCCGTGTAACGAGGCCGCGTTTGCGAAAAGTGCTCGATATAAGGGGAAAAGTAAAAAAGGTGCCCGGCATTCTTGCCAGCAGCTTCGGTGCCAAGAGCGCTCTCCGTGGACGATATTATGGGGGTGTCAAAGTCAATTTTTATCCTTCCTACCTTACCGACCCGAGAATTATAAAATATTGGCTTTAATTAAAAGAATAAGTATAATTATGAAAAACTAAGAGGTCATTGCCCTTCGTAATATAATTATCTATCACCGTGCGAAGTTTCAAACAAAAACTTCAAAACCTCTACGAATGGCTTTCGAACGAAATTTGAGGGTTCGAGTCTAGACTAATAGACTAATATAAATTTCGTTCGAATGGCATTCGTAGAGGTATTGAAGTTTTTGTTTGAAACTTCGCATAGTGATAGATAATTGTATTACGGAGGGCAATGATGTCTTGGTTTTTCATAATTTAGTTTATTTATTAATTGTAATCAATTGTTAAAGAATTTGAGGTTAGGAATTTCGGCGGGAAATTTGAATGGTTTGACACCCTTTTATACCTCGAAGTAGCGAGTTAGGTACGCGGATTTTTTTTTTATCACGGAGAATCGATCGCAATGTACGCGCGCGAAAAGTCGAGCTTCCGCGCACTCGCCGATTGCGACCGATTGCAAACTCCCGATCGCTTACGCCATCGCCACTTGATTGCACGAAAAGAAATCCATATTAAAAGCCAGTCAGCGATGGCGCGTCGTGCAAAGTAGGTCCAAACTGGCGGTGCCGCCGCGGTGGGGATCGATACACGCGTCGGCGTCGTCCGCTCGTCTGGATCGAATACTCGGCCGTTTGTATAAGTATACCGTCCGCGTAGCGCGACTCGACAGTGCAAACAATCGGCGGCTAGGGTATCTTTAACTTTCCGTCCGCGCCCGCGCTGATTTACATTGCGCGGAATCGTCGTTATTACGATTTGGCGAAAGTAGCTACAGCGAAGCTTTCCTTGATTCGCTACTCCGATTCGAAATTGACTGCTGCGGTTCTAGAGCGCGAGGAGTTAAGTAATTGCTGTACTTAGCGGAATTAGTGTACTTATTATTAGATTGGATATAGGTAAATCAAAGAGAGTGATGCACGTGTTAGAGATGTGCAATATTTACGGGATAAAATAGCAACGATTACTGGACAGGCTCGTAACGTTTTATAGATTTAGACAAATTTAGGGATTCATTCATTACTCAACTGTCTAGGAGCTATAATAAGAAATTGGGTATTTAGATTTAGATGGATGGGCAGTGACGGCTGATTTTTTCAAGAATTTGAAAGAAAAATTACACGACTGCAGATTTGTATCTATTAATATTGTTGTTGTGCCATTTTATTTCCCAAATTCATTTAAAATTTGTATAAATATTTTGAGTAGTTCCACATTATTTTATTAGATTTCATTTACTAGACTAATAACCATTAGGTAGAAACCTATCGAGCTCCCGCGTAAATGAAGGAATTATGTCAAAACGAATGAGGTAATTTACTCGACGTATTCCAATTAAAATTTACTTTACTTTAGTTAAACATTCGCATCGGGACGGAAGAAAATAGCTGGAGTCCTGAAAACATTGTGAAATTACCTTACTATTAATAGCAAACCTCACAAATAAAACAGAGCATGAATCGCACTCATCCCCTTAATTCCTCCAACATTAGACTAAAATACCGAGTCCTATTATAAGTACACACCGGTCAAAAATAAACGATTGAATAAAAATCAACAAATATTCGCTTTCCTCATCCCGGATACCTTTTTCTCCCTCCGTATATACACACAGAGCGCAATTAATCTCGCGGCTGTCGCAGTCTCTCTGTTATTTCTCTCTCGGCTTTTTTTCCCTCCGCAGCGCGCTTCTCTCCGGTCGAGAAAATAAAACGAAGACGACGCGAACGATCACCAGCTAGAGAGAGAGAGAGATAGAGATAGTCGATAAGTAAAGCGAAAATACACGCGCGGCCCCTATCGAGCGCGCTCACGGCCGTGAAAAGCCACACCCTCGGCGGATCGGTGTACACGTCGCGATCGGATAACATCGCAAGAGAGAAGAGGAGAGCAGAGAGAGAGACTACCACTACGCCTCCTCCTTCCGCTTATCCGCGAGTGACGACGACGACGACGAGAAGAGTCGATGTCCCTTGGCTACACGGCGGAAGCTGGTGCACGGCGGCAGCTTCTACTTCTTCTTCTTCTTCTTTGCCTGCAGCGCGGACGTGGACGTGGACGTTGGTCTCTTTCTCTCCGCCCCCGACTCTTTATCTTCTCTCTTTCTCTCTCTTCTGTCTATTCACTCGGTGTACGTTCTCCCTGGGCAAGTCTCTTATCGTCTGTCTTTCTTTAGCGGCGCGCGGTACCCACTGCGCCGCTGCCTTTCTTCTTTGTGCGAGCTCGTGCTCCTTTTGGAATTTAGATCTCAATTTTGCTGGAGACCTCACACACGGGCTTCGAAAAGATAGATGAAGAAAGAGAGAGAAAGAGAGAGAGAGAGAGAGCTTCTCATGGCTTTCGGCGTATTTGATGAATTCGCTCGGCCGAGCGAATTGAATATTTATTGGATTTATTATGGGCATAGCTTGGATTTTCGCGACGAGGAGCGCCTTTGATTTTACCGTTGAGAAAATTGTTTGATAGCAGTTGGTCGCAGAGAGAATTCTCTTACGATACTTGGAGTAATTTAGGGTAAAAATTATATTGTGATAAGCGAGTTACGACTTACCTGTGCTTTTTCACTTATACTCACATTCAATGGTATAATGTACTGCAAGGTAAAATTTGCTTGATCTAACAACATTTTCATGTATCTATTTTCATGTTTCTAATAAATTTTGGTTATTTAATTGAGATTTTGTAGAACGTTTCAAGAATGTACGTTTGATCGGAGGTGATAACTGATCAAACACAAATTTAAGATTAAAGATACTTAAACGTATTACATAAAGGTACTCATTTTGTATTAGTTTCCTCCAAAGAAGATGTAGGAGTGCTATGTTAAAATGTACTTAAAACTCACTAAATATGAATCCCACGGTAATTATAACCGTGAATTTTTCTATACTTTTTATTAAAAAATTATTAAAGAAGCTGTCAAATAAAAATCACAACGTATAACCACTCTGGTAAAAAAGTGTCTATATTATCCATTTGTGAAATACTTTTTCTCACGGTACATAGCCATTTCTTATCTATTTCTTAAAGCGGCCTATAAAAGAGCTAGTTATGGCGAAAGAAAGCGTTTCAGTTTTGGGTTAATTTTTACAAGATAGCCTCCCAGCTTTTAGCGTAGCCAAATCCAATTACCCGCAAAACCTCGTTGTTTATCCTTCATCGTGCGCAAGAAAACCGTGCCACCTTAATCACTCGGAGAGAGGCCAAACAGAAGGACTAAGACCGAGACTAAGACAGTCCACCGCGCGTAGTGCCGCATTTATAACGATCTCCGTATATTTTTGCGGACAAAAGACTCGCTTTTCTCCCAGCCACTGATCCGTATCTCCGGCCACGGCTCATCCAGAGCTCCCCTGTATACATATACATACACACACGACGGTGTACACCGCGAGCGAGGCTCGATCCGATTGAGCTTCAATTAAGCGTTTTTTGTCTCTCGCCCGCGTGTATATATCCTCCCACTCGCCAGCCTCACTTTCTCTATCTCCGCTTCTTCTTCTTCGATGTTCTGCCTCGGTCCGGTCTCTCCGCCTCTCCTGCACTCTGTATGCCCGGTGCACAACTCGTTTCTGCGCCAGCGGCCCCCGAAGAAAGGGATTCAGCTGCAAAAAGACGAGCCGAGGAGGAGGAGGAGACGACGGACAGGAGAGGCAGAGAGGAAAAAGGGAAGACGACGAAGCGGGGCCGCGCGCAGCTCGTCCACCTTGGTTCTCTCCTCGCTCGAGGGGAGACCGGGGCGAGATGGACGGAACTCTTTATATATTTTCAAAGATTCGTACTTTTTATACGTGCTTTTTTCAAGTTTTATTAGTCTTTGTAAGTATGAGATATCCAGTAACTTGCAAGTATTTTAAAGTAAATATTTTAGGTATAAAGATATACACAAATTTTTAGTACCTGTTACTACGTTTACTACGATCATTGACTAATTAAAACTAATTTAAACATCAAAATATATAGAGTTTTAATTAACATTTACTGAGTAGAAGAGCTTTCTTTATGCATACTTTGTTTAAAGAGAAAACTGGTTTCTTTTGGTCGATACAAAAGATGGTGTCTTTAATTAAAGATGAAGAATCATTCAGGGCTACATGGAGCATGATCAGCGTGCATATGCCAAAAAATCTTAATTTGCTCTACAAACTGCTTATCTTATCACGATCATTAGAATTACATCGAGCATAAATCGGTATTTTAGTGATTTTAATACTTTTAAATACTTACATTTATAGATAAATATTTTTCGCACATTAAAAGTATTTTTTATCTCGCCAATGCGTCGACTAGACCTACGCTTTAACAGTCTCTATTTAACTTTAAACATTGAATATCATTGAGCCTATATCTGTAAATAAATATTGTGCAGTATGTAAAAATACAGAAAATTATTCTCTATCCATCGGACTTTTCCAAATTTATCTAACTGTGCTTGTATTACTTTTATTGCACTTTCAAAGTTAAATAAAGACTCCGTTACAGCGAAGGTCTAGCCGAAGCATAAAACGATAAATAATCAGCCGTACCCATTCAACCGTAGCATAATGGACTAAACGAGCTCAACGAACTTTTTCCCCATTTCACGATCCGCTTTAAAAACATATCCTTTGCTTCTATCTCAAACCAAGTGCAATTCGCAGTTGCACGTCGAATGCACTGCAATCGCATTTCCCGCATCGCTCCAACTGTTTAATCACTCCCAACGACCATCCAAATAAGCCAGCCTCAAAGTCAACTCTCCCCGTCTCGCCCCGATCTTCCCCCATTACCCACCACGGCGGCGTTTCAAGCCGAGGAACTGCAAGAAATAAAGAAGGAGACATAAAGAAATAAAGAAAGAAAGAAAAGAGAAGACAGAGACCGCAGCGGCGAACGTGGCAGCACGTAGAGCGCCGCTCAGCGCTCTCGGCTCTTTTCTCTCTCTCTCTCTCTCTTTCTCTCGGCCCCGTCCGTCGCTAGGACGGAACGAGGGCCGGCAGGAACCGGCTGCAGCCGGTAGTAGTAGTTTTATTGCGGCAATTTTATCCGCCGAGGCTATCGGCGGAGTGCGTTTTGCGCTACTCGACGCGAGAGAATCGACGACGAGCAGGACTACGCGTGGATTGTAGGAAAAGGGGGAGACGGACGGGAGAGAGGTATAGGGGTGTGGCTTTTTTGCTCCTTTCGAGGGGCTCGATCTCTGTGTCTTTATTCGCCACCCAGGAGCATTGCGCGGAGTGCGCTGGAATAGCTTCGGGATCGAGGAATTGACAGGGTGCAAGGAGTTATGAGAGGACGGGAGTTGGTGCGATTGACGATGTATCGCTGATCTTAATGGCTGTGTTTATCTGGGTTTCGGGAACAAAGATTTGAGTTCATTTTTTTCTCGATTTGAGATTGCATAAAGTTTTGGAAAATGCAGGAGTAGCTGTGATTGCAGAGCGTTGTATGGTGTACTGGGACTCAAGTTCATTTGTTTAAGAACTGTGCATGGAAAAATGATTCTGTCCATTTGATAGTGGCTCGTAATGATGTTATTTTATTTTATGAGACTTTATTTTGTTAATTAGTAAAAATAACATTGGTTTACAAGCAATTCCATGTTATCTCAAGTTATATTCCCGAAGTTAGCGCCGATTTTAGATCGCGGAAAAACATAAGAGTAATTTTGTACTATTTTATTATAGTTAGGACATTTTCGGTGCTGATAGTAATGCCAAATCCTAATACGTCTACTCAAGTTACGTCGATTATACCTACTCTTTTTCGAGAATAACGACTTAAATCCACATTAATTCACACCTTCGTTTATTTACTCGAATAAAAACCAAGCATTATCTATAATTGATACTTTGATTAAGATTATACTCGATACCTAGTTCAACAAGGATAATTTTACTTCCTATCTCTTGTGTATCAATCTAGCACAATACAAACATTATAATTGCAATACCTCGAAAGCACGCAAAATGGACTTTATTCTTATTCCAGAAGCCACAAATAAATACACATACGGTTAAAGTAAAAAATATCTGAAGCCATCCTTCAACCCTACCATTTTCTTCCTATTACATAACATGACAACGCGCAATAGCACTTCCACCGGTAATTACTACAATATCCTCAATAAGAAAACTTGAAGGAGCAGAACAAGCAAGTTTCACGAGGACTTCTGCTAGCACCGCCGCCGCTTATTTGATCGATTCCAACGTCGCGTGTTCCGCCGCGCGCTGCTCCGAATGAAGTTATTTCGAGTATTAATTTGCGCGGACGGAATAATTATGCCTCCCCGCGCGACGCGTGTATTGTATAGTTGTCGTGACGCGGATCGATACGCATACGCGCGCCCGCTGTAACTGCGATACGATGCTCAATACAGTGTGTACGGAGGCATTATGCACTGTACGCGGTGATAATTCGTAATGTTTAATGAATGGAGCAGCGCGCAATCTGCTCTTCGTATTAATCGGGGGGGCGCATCGCGCGACGATTTTAGATCCGGCTTTGGCTGAAAGCGCGTCAATGCCGGCTGCGGAGAGCCTCGGTGTATGCAAGCTATAAATGTGGAAAGCCTCGGTGTGAATTAATTGGATGGTATGGGGGAGCGACGGGCGGCAGGTGCTCTTTCACGTGTGGATGTTAATTGGAAAATAATGCAAACCTTTTAGTCGTGATGCACTTTTGAAGGGACGGTCGGCTTTTCGTCCTGTAAACCTATTTTGAGTTTAATTTTCGAGCTTTTGACCTGTGATTCCTATTTCATCTAATGTGAAAATAAATTATTGGTACATTTGCTTTGTTTATAAAAGTAAACTGCAAAGAATGTTTAGGATTTGTTTAAACTATTATTAAAAGAAATTATCATGAATTGTAAATCTTTGTCTTTTGAACCTTGGTTTATATATACCATCATACAAATTTATTATAATTATCAATATATTATTATTAAATGTGAATTTGAAGCTCGGAAAATGTTACACTTGCCGAAACTTCTTTAAGCTTTCTAAAAAATTCGTAGAAAATTATGATACCCTGGCATAAATTTCATTACAAAACTTAAATTGCGATGTTGTTTGCAAGCCAAATACTTGAAACAAAGCATCATGCATCAATACTACAGCGCACCGCCCAACTGAACCGAAAGTTTTCTGATTTCCGACCGTCATCTGAGAAACAACCCACAGATGCGCGCCGCCCCAAGTGCAACGATGATTTCCAATTACCATTCCGACGCTCGTTAATTTTCCTGCAGTCGATAAACACTCATCCCCCCCCTCTCCAGCGCGCGCAAATGATTCGCGAGAGAATCGACGATTGAAAGTGTCTATAGACCCAGAGGTTCCGAAAAAACGAAAAGGCCGCGTTCAGCCATTTCTATCGCAAAAGAGGAAGCCGAAGAAATGGAATGTCGATCGAGAACTCTCGGGTGACTTGAGAGTTCTCCCATTCTTCCTCTGCAGCCAAATCGAATAAAAACGAGGAAGCAGAAGAACGAGCGAGCGGCTCGAGACTCTCTGCATTGGGAATTTTGACGACTCTCAAAGTCATCTCCTCTTCTTCCTCCTCTTCGATTCGATTAAAAGTAGCGAGCGAGCGCACTCCAAGTTTCGCGGTTCCGGACCGACTCCAGCCTCTCCACCTCCACCGCGAGACAAAGTAGCAGAAAGAGAAAGAACGAAAGAGAAAATAAGAGAGAGAGAAAGCGATGTACGTGTATGTGTATGTGTGTGTGTGTGTTTGTGTGTGTGCGCGCAGAGGCGGCGGATGGATAAAATAGGAGGAAGTTTGCCGTGGCCGGGAGCAGAGGACGACGACGATATCGGGTGTCACACGAGCGGGCCATACGTCATGCGGGGGCCGTCGCTCTCTCTCTCTCTCTCTCTCTCTTTCTCTCGCCGCGCCGCGCAGATTGAATTAAAGGCGAGCGCGGCGGTGCGCGCGCGGATAGAGACAAGGCGGCTGCCGGGGACGGCCAACTTTTCATATTATACCGGCGGTTAGGCGAAAGCGAGACAGCCGAGTAAAAAAAAAGAGAGAGAGAGAAGCGCGCGCACGTCGAGAGCTTGATGAGTTTCCGATATTTCGCGTGTGTCTGCGGGCTGCGTGCGTGCGTGCGTGCGTGCACGTTGGCGTGCGCGAGCTCGTTTGTTTTTCGCCGGTGCATCGAGACTCTAGAGCCCGATAGAGGCTGTCCAATGTTCATGCATACCGAAGGAATGGGAACGGTAGAGAGGAATGACGGAGCATTGGCGAACAGTTGGGAACAGCGAGGAACAGCTATAGAAGGTCCTTCGCGTGGAAAAAGGAACAGGAATAGACACAAGGAATTGTATGGAGTACTGTATCTACATATATGAAGAACAGGAAGAGGTACAATGAATAAGCGGCTCACTCCGTGTATCTGTTCCTGTGCATGTTCCTGTTACGTTGTTTGTGCAGTGGGTCGTACACCACTGAAGGAACAGGAACAAAAGCGTTAAGATCTGCGAATAGAAATAGGAATTGGGACAAGTATTGCGAGGATTGTGTTATTATATTATTTATATAAAACTTTTAGTGGAATGTACTGTAACAGATAAAAAATAGAATCATCGAAATTAGTGCATTTGGAAAGAAGTTATGTATCAAAATGACGGAAACATTGATGTCATAAATACAAGGTCCGAAGCTGTTAGGGCCCGTTAAACCCTACAGAACTAGGAATGGTAAAGAGGGGCAGCTCGAAAAGCCAAAATAACTAGTAGTTAAGGGCTACAGACATAATGAAGTCGGATAAGAAGAACTAGAAAAATATATTGAGAATAGGGAATAAATATTTGAGGAAGAATGTCGTTGAGTATAAAATTTGAACCGTGATTTCTATTCTATATTTGTGCTGAATGTATAAGTTCTGGTGTCTGAACATGTGTACAAAATTCCTTATTCCTTATATTTGTATCTATTCCTCTTCTGGTGCATATACCTTAGAGGCTTGAATAAGAGAAAAGGAACGAGTGCAAATATAATGAGAACAAGGATTAGACATATAGATAGATATAGGTACCAAAAAATAAAAGGAACAAGAAATATAGATAATCAATAAGATATAAGGAACAAGAAGTACAGATAGCCAACAGAAGACGAAATTTACAAAATGAGGTTAGAAAATAAAAAGCAAAGCCTAGGTTATCTCACATTGATTCTCTACTTCTTCTATATCTCCATATATGTATTCCTTTGGTTATCTATCGTTTTTTGTGTAAAATCCTTTAGCTTCGCAATGTTTCGCAATTCTACGCTGTTCTTCTTTACCGTTCTCGTTCAGTTATGATGCAAGGGGCTTGAGAAAATGTTTGACGCGCGTGTGGGATAGCGTTGATCCACCGGAGGCGAGCTCGCGTATAAAGAAAAAAGCAGCGTCGCTGCTGGTGGCAGCGAGTCTTTTCTGAAGAGGGCGCGCGCGCGCGCGCAATGGAATAGCGCAAAAAGCCGTGTGTTTACCCGCGATGCGTGTCTTTCAACGAGGACGCGGGATTTTTCTCCGCAAATAAATACACGGCTTTGCTTTCTCGCGCTCTCGCTCTGTTTGCTCTTCATTTCGTCCCTCCTTTTCTTCCTTTGTCTCGGGAGGTTTAATCGGCGTAACTATGATATTTTAATTGCTGCTTTGCGGTGCTTTCACAAAACACCATATTGAATAGTGGAATTTTAATACCCGTGTTATTCTAATAAGCACGTTGCTAGACATTCTTATGTATGCATATTTGATCTCCGCCCAAAATGAGAGAGAGAGAGAGAGAGGGAGTTCGGCGGGAATCCTATGAAATTTTAATCAAAAAAGTTTACTCACTGTAAAAACCCCGAACTTTTTCACTTTATCATTTGACGCGCACCACCGCCACCTCGCTGACCGCCACTTTTTTCCAGCCAATTTGATCATCCTTCCTACGCTCTAGAATTCTGATAAAATAGTTTTCCCTCCTTTCTGCAATTTTAATCACGCGCGGCTCAGCGACGACAGCCGAATAACTCTTTAATCAATCTCTTTACGGGGAGCAAGTTTTCACGCTATACAGTATCGCCTCCAATTTTGCCGACAAAAGCCGGAATCTTTTATTCGCTTCCGCTTCTCTCGGGAACAATAAACCTCGTCTCCGGCATGCATATAATAATCCCCGCGCACAATGAAACTCCGACTTCGCATTATCTCGCTCGCGGCGCGTGCACGCGACAATAATAATAGGCGCGAAAATTCCTAGAGTGCGCCTATCGCACAAAGCGTGCGAGCAGGGCACACCTATATATAGGCATTTGACAGACCGCGAGCTAGACGAGAGATAGATTGGGCTTGCGCAGGGCTAGAATTGTCGCGCGGGCGAAATTACTCCTCGGTGTAGTAACGCTCCCGCGGGGCAATACTCCTTGTTCCCTTATCCACGTGACGCCTCCTCCCGACGTCGACGACGACGACAATCGACAAGAGATACCGGGGGGCTCACATTGTTTTCCCGGAATTTCCCCGAACGGGGACGGAGTCGAGGAGGAAGAAAGAAAAAGAAATTACCTCTCGTTTTCGTCTAATTTCCTTCTGAACACACAGTGTGGGATTAGCGAAATAACGTCGTCCCGTCCGTTCCGGCTTAATCAGCGGCCTTTTGTTCTCCGCGTTTGCACATATATTCGCCGCGCGATCCCGAAATTTCGGGAAAAAGCATGGGTGTCCCTCGGCTGTGCCGAGCTTCGAAGGTCTATAACTACATTCCGAGTGGAAATTTAATTTAAAAAAAAAGAGAGAGAGAGAGGTAGAAGTGGAAGCTACGGGCGAGCCTCGAAGATGAAAAATCCGTCCCCCGCAAGCGCCTTGGAATGCCCGGGGACGAGAAGGACGCGATTCTCACGCTGCGCTTCTCTAACAAAGTGCGCGCGAAATAATAAGCCACTTGACATGTAAAACCTCGAAAAGCTGCTTCTGCTGCCGCTGCTTGCTACCGCTGTGCCTTTTATTAAAGTAATTCAAGCCGGTCGCTCTCCCTCTTATTAACTCTCGCGGTTCTTTGTCGCGCAGCGACGAAATGAAATTCCGAAACAAAAAGCGTATTTCCCCCGCTACGCCTGCGACGTCTTATTTCCCTCCCCTGTAGTCGGTCGAGAGCACGCTGTTTCTTTCTCTCTCTCTCTCTCTCTCTCTCTCTCTCCTGGTTTCTTTTAAAGCTCCCCGTAAGTAGATTGTAATACAGAACGCTGCCCAAGGTGAAGCAGTTGCAGCGGCGAGTGTAAGGGGGGTGAGGATTTATTGTGCGCGCGTGCAGGCGGAAGCGCGACGCGAAGCTGATTCGGCAGGAACCCAATGGTATATAGCGTAAGGTCTGCTTTCTCCTCCTTCTTCCGGTTGCAGGGAGGTTTCGCATTTTCGGTCGTTCCTTTTTTTTTGTCTTACTCTGGTTTCGCTCGAGAATTTAATTTATTTGCGCGCGGGCTTTCAGAAGCCTTTCTTCGAATCGTTTCGCTGCTCATTTGTGATGTACGAGAGTGTACTTTTTGTTAGATCCTTTGTTGAGCTGAAGATCGTGCTTTACAATTAGTTGTATTTCAGTTTTGTTGCTGATAAATAAGTTAATCATGGTAAATAATGTGTATAATTGAAAACAATGATAAGATTAAAGAATATGTAAAATAATATAAGTTTTGTTGTGTCTGTTGATAAGTGTAGGAATAATAAGTGTCTTTAAAGAAGTCAGTGCACGAGACAATGGATACGAAGATCTGGCTGTATACATTAGCATTACATTAGTAAGACTATTCTACTGGACAATAGATACTCGAGAATAGGTTGCCAAGTAGCTGCCAACGTAAATCTATTATAGTAAGCTAAAGAACGTGGACATCGATAAAAACCGTTTTTGGCATCAGAAAAGCGTCGGTAACTTTTGTCACTGGAACAAATGCAGTTGCACTATTATTTCTTGTGATAATCCATACATACTTAAACAAAGGAAAGACGTAATATTCAAATATTTTCTGAATTATATTTAGAGATAAATTATATACAAACGTGAGAAAGGAGAATTTTGAATGTTGATATTTCATGAGGAGGAATTCTTTAAAAATTTCTTGCGAATATGGCGGTTATATCCTAGCAAATGTATACGTATAGATATACAATTGTAAAATAACCTGGTCGTGTCTTTATGCGGTGCACCGAAAATAAAAGAAATGAATTAACCGAATTCTTGAACACAGTTTGTTTACAATCATACAATCCAAATTGACCAAAATAGTTTTTGTAGGTTATGTTGCAGTAAGTGTCATCCTCTACTTTATTAGGATAATCAATCACAAATGCGTCTCATTATTCGAAATCCTCTCGAATCCATAACTTTTTAATCAGTTGCACTTATTTCCAATAACCCTTGCCTCGACAACGCTGCAATTCTCAAAAAATATCATCCCGTATCATCTCGTCTTCCCGAACCCATAAATTAACCTTACACACAACGATAACGCACGTCGCGCAGGAAAGAAAGAAAAAAAGAAAGTCAGCGACCCCACGCCGCCGCCGCCCTACAACGAGTGAGGAGGAGGCCTGCAGCCGGGAATATAAGGAGAATTTCCTCTCTCGCAGCGCGCGATATTTCAAGGCTTACACTCGCATCAGGCCTCTCGCCCGCAGCTCTTTATCCTCCTCCTCTCTCTCTCTCTCTCGCAGCCGGCTTTCTTAATGCTCGGCCCATATAATGGCCGCGAATATTTCCATTTCAGCGTAATAGGGTCTCTCTCGGCCGTGCGAATATCCTCCCCCGAGGAAATCAGCAGGGGCTCTCTCTGCTGGCTGGCTGGCTGGCACAAACCAAAGGGGGATGAATTCCTTCATCCGCGAAATTCGGCTCTTATGCAGCAGCCAGCTAGCACCGGCAGCCAACAGTGCAGCTGGGAGGCTATATGTATATGCTCTCTCTCTCTCTCTTTCTCTCTCGCACCTTATGTGGAGGGGTGAAACAGCAGTGTGCTCTCTCTCTCTCTCTCTCTCTCTCACTCTTAATACGATGAAACCTACTTCGCAAAGACGACTAGTGTGTGTCTGCGCATTGATCGCCGTTCTCCTCGCCTTACTACGAGGATCTCTCGTTTTTTTTACGACTTTTTTGGGGGGTTTCTCTCTCTCTCTCTCTCTCTCTTTCTCTCGGGTTTTAACGATTTGGAAAATTGCTGTCGTGACTTGCGGGGGCGGACAAGCGTTGACGAGGTCTTAGCGGCCGAGGATTTCGAGGAGATGAGAGTCTTTTAAGGGTTTTATTTGGATCGGTCGTTGTTTGACTTGAGTAGGGTTATTTTCACGTAACTGGTTGTACTTTGTGTCCAAGTGCTTTATGAGACTATGATGGATGCGGTATATATTATCCTTAATTATACAATAAGATTATGCTAAATAAAGAAGAGTGAAATTATCAATCTGTTGGCGCAGAAAGATATCGTTATTATTGTACATCATTGCGTTTCAGACTCAAAAAGTACTCTTAGAAATGGAAATTAAAATACTAATGTATAATTGAATTATTTTACAGTATTCCGATACCCCAATACCTTAGAACAAGACTATGATAACGCAAAATTTGTTAAAACTTATTTTTGTACTTAATTTAGCTCATATGAAACTAAAACTCCTTAATAGAATTCGAAAATTGGCTTGAGAAGATTGAGTTTACGTTACTAGCTTGACTTTACAATGAGGTTTTACTATGTGGTATAAATGGAACAAAAATATTATGTAAAATTTCAAATATACGTGCGGTCATAATTCTAACTTTCAACAATGAGTCACAATTATATTTCCACGAGAATTCAATAAAGCCACATTACAATATAAGATTTCGATATTCAAACCCATTCGAAAAACCCCGGAGACCGCGCAACGTCGTCAGAAATTCAATGACGGAGCCCCCGAGCTCTCGAAATAAATCCATCAAAACTTATCCGAACGATCCTCCATTATTTCCGTACGAATCGCTCTCAATCCAGATGAAGATCGACCACGGCCCACCGAGGATTAATCTTCATCCCTCCAGATTCCCCCTGAATTCTCGAAAAGAAGAAGAAGACCACCGCGCCAGAAGAAAAATATCCGCGAATTCCCATTGATAAGCTCATTATAACCATCCCCGAGAAATTCATCGACGCTCCTCGGCTCTCCGCGACCTTATTCGAATCTCTCTCGACTCGCTCTCGCGAGGCTTTTATCCCTTTCGCCAGGGCAGCGAGTAATAGAGAAAGCGCGCGGGGGCGGCCCTCTCCTCCGCAGAGCCCATTATCGCGGAACTTTGTAGCGCGGGCCTTTACGAGCACTTAGGATCCCGCGTCGAGATAAAGAGACGACTCTCTCTCTCTCTCTTTCTCTCACGGTGTGTGTGTACAGCCGTATAGCCAGCAGTCGTTGCACCCGCGCCTTCGCAAATGCATCGCGCTCTCCTTCGCAATGGCAGCGAGCGCAGCTCACAATGACGCGCGCCAGGCGGTAGCGCCGTATACTCGAGGAATTTTAGTCCGAGGTATGAGCGAGTGTTTTTCGAGTTCGGGGAAAAAAAGGGTCGATTCGCGTGACTATATATGCGCGTTGAGCTTGATTTAGGTCTAAAGGGTGAATTGCGTACCGCTGGAGACGGATTTTCCCTTCACTCGTCATTTACTGACGATTATTGTAAGTTTGCATTCTTGTTTGATCTTGATTGTTTTTTGAGCATTGACGAAATGCTGTACTCTTTTTTGTAACATGTTTAATGGAGTTGATATTCCAATTGAGTTCATAGGTATTAACTGCTACACGGCTATGAAATAGACGTATAATTTGCAATATTTCTTGGACTCATTACGACTCAGTGTTGAACTCAAACATCAGTTGAGTACAATAACATGACTCTTGGGGATCAACAGGTGCAATTTATTTAATTTAACTCGGTTCAAGGTAGTAAACACAAGGATCGACCAATTCAGGCCACGGAATTCAGATTACGCGTCGCTTGGCCTTTTACCATTCGTCCCAATTGTATCAAAAGCCCGTCGAGAAACTCCAACGAGGGTGGATGCGGTCCTCTCGCGACGGGCACGTATGTTGTCACTACCGCCGCCGCTCTCTCTCTCTATAAACGCTTCGTTAATTGAATGTAGGTCGAACTAGCTGCTGGTGCTGCTTCTGCTGTCTCGGGCGCGCTTTCTGCAATTACTCTCGCGCCAGCTCGGAGGACGTGCGAGGGGGATTCGCACTCCGTAGGGTAAACTACCCAGTGGATAGACGCTTAAGGATTTTCTCACTTTATTCATCTGATTTTTGTATGATAATATCATTTGTTTAAAACAATTTGACATTTATCGAATGTAAGAAATATCAATTTATTAGTAAGAAAACATTAGAAGTGTTAGAAGTTTTTGTTTAATTAGAAATTACAAAAATAGTGCGAAGAGCAGGTATATCCAAGTAGGTAGACGATTATCAATGTCCATTTACTTTGTTAGTCTATTTATCTATATACTGCGAAGATCCAATGGATAGACGATATTTTTGAAGATACTTTATTGCATATAAGAAGAACTCGTTTCGTTCATAAATATCATATATAATCTAATCATAACAAGCTTTTATGCAATTAAAATTTTAAATTTTGCTTGAAAAATCATTAGTTTCGTAGATATAATAATATTTATAAACCGTCTATCTACTAGTCAGTATCTATCTACTGGTCAGACTACCCTATCGGTTCGTCATTGTAGCGCAGCCCCTTGTCGATGATGAACTGCGAGAATCGAGCGTGCCGAGATTTATGTACTATACACTATCGACTTTGAGGCGAAAGTTCGCGTCCGCTATGATTCGGATGCTCGTTTGTATTTTTTTGGCTGACCTGTAGCTGCAGCTGCTCCGGGGGTCGTTGGTACTGTTGGTCTCTTTTTTTTCGGAGATTGTTTTAATCTAGCTGCGGCTGGTAGTAAGCGGTATGTCTGTTGCTTTTTCAATAGGTCGCGCGATGAAGAATCGGGACGGTGTTATTTTGAGGTTTAAAAGTGCAGGAGACGAGTTTGAATGCTTTTAGAAAGCTTTAAGAAAGCTTCTATTCTGAGAGTTTTGGTACACCAAAGACATGCGTATTGTAGAAGCTCAAAGTTTTTAAGTAATTGGATTGTCTATTAGAATTAATTTTGTTAGCGGTATTTATAAATCATATCAATTCATT
The DNA here is from genome assembly GCA_949152435.1 of Gastracanthus pulcherrimus. Classification (NCBI taxonomy): domain Eukaryota; kingdom Metazoa; phylum Arthropoda; class Insecta; order Hymenoptera; family Pteromalidae; genus Gastracanthus; species Gastracanthus pulcherrimus. The sequence continues at coordinate 1,956,858 of OX424573.1, read as the reverse complement.
CCTGATTCATTACTCTACTATCTAAAATAAAATTATAGCTTGTCAATATATGAAGTGACTTATAATTTCAAAGAATATCACAGTGACGAAATTCTATCAGCTTCATCAGTTTTGAAGAGATTATCATAAAAAAAGTGTTATATACAATACTATACATCAATATGCTGCCCTAAGTAAGTGGACGGTCGAATCACACATCTAACTAACTGTCATAATTTGTTATTATAATCACACTGCATTATATATAAAAAGTATAATTCATAATCAATCCACGCGTAGTAGCACGGAATAGCCTGAAAAGCGTGGAAAGCGCCGCGAAAACTCGCGACAGAATGAATGCCCTCGCAAATCCATCAGGGCCCTGAAAAACCTCCACGCTTCTGCACCGCAATACGTTCAACCCTTCTCCCCTCCTCCCTTCTGCGCACCCACTCATCACCACGCTCATCCTTCTCCCGGCTGCCCATCGACCCGCAAAACTACTCGGCCATTCATCTCCACTCCCGACAAAAAAAAAGATAAAAATAAACTAACGCCGTCGGTCCACCGAAGGCTGGGTGTATCGCACTTTCTCGCTCTCTCTCTCTCTCTCTTGCTCACTGGGAGAGACCGGGGCGAGGCGGTCACAGTTTACTTTAAAGCTTACGTGTCTTAATGTTGATTAATAATCGCTGGATAAGTGGAATGCGTTCGTGTTCTTCAACTGCACAGTTACAAATTGCACTTGGTTTTAGACGAAAGCAAACGATTATTTTTAAGTGAAAACCTGAAACGTAAAAAAGTAACCCATTGATTATCGCAATGATAGAAAGGAATAACCTTTTAATTTGAAAAAGTAGGTATTGCATGATCAAAGCATCAATAATTTGGATTAATAATAATATAACTATAGTTACATTAATATGACACTTTAATAACTTTTTTTTGTCTGAATACGAAATTTTTCTTTTAAAAAACATTATATATATAAAGCCCTTTCAGTAAAGCTTTATTTTTTGCTCAATACTTACAAAGATTTTCTGAGATGCGAGATCCGAATTTTTATGAAACTCAGGATCTTTTACTGGTACCGCGTAAATTTATTTAGCATTACGCATATGAGCAATGTTAATGTCTTTACCTATATCTTGTAATATAGGATCGATTAAAACAAACTACAGGATCTGGGCTTTTTAAGTTACCATGAAAAGAACCTTTCTGACCACCATAACGTCAGTTTACTTCTAGTCATATTATAAAATTCAATTGGCTAACTTTATAGCCCACAATTTCCGAGTCATTGAGCAACTTATTTCCATCAAATATCAATAAATCAAAAAGTAGGACGCAAAAAATACAAGAATACATAAAAGCTACAGGCATTGCCGAGTCGAAGCCAGCGTGCACCCATCTCGCCCCGGTCTCTCCCCGCGCTCACCGGCACACATCGTACACCGCGTTGACCGCGTGCGCGCAGCCGCGTCGGGAGCAGGAGGCGCTCTCGCATTACCATCTCGTATTTCAGCGCGGAGCTCGTAAATAACGGGCTCATTAAATTTGGGACCGGGGGAAAGGGGTAATGCACGCACGCACACACATACACACGTATGGGATGTGGCGGTAAGCAGCAGCAGCAGCGACGGCGGTTGCTACTATATACCCACCGGCACGACCACCATCAGCGATCGAATGACGCGGCGGAGTAGAAAACGCGCGCCGTTAGTTCGCGGTCGTCGCGCCCCACGAGAGAAAGAGAGTGAGAGAGAGAGCAGTAGCAGCCGCGCCTATGCCCAGCCTCGAAGTTTTTGTTACCTATACTAGTTACTTTTCTTTTATTTGGGTGCTCTTTTTATTGCTGTTGGTGTAGATTGGCCTGCTGTGTTATTGTGATTTATTAACGCGGAAAATTAACGTTTAGTATCTATAATGTAGGAGAAGGACGTATTGGAATAGATGGCTATAGAGAAAATACATTCTTAGGTTCGAAAGCCGATTGTGGGGAAGGACTAATTAATTTAACGACGTTTGCGAGGTAATTGTTAAAATAAGAGTAAATTTTAATTTACTTTTCATCATGGTTTTCTCTCTCTCTCTCTCTCTCTCTCTCTCTCTCTCTCTCTTTCTTTCTTTCTCTCAATATTTCGCTAACTGCGTGTCTTAATTACTAAGAAATTTGAAGTTTTATACCATTTTGAGACCATTTTTTTCTTTCTCAATTTTTGCTATTTTTAATTTCTTTGATTTAATTATATTAACTTTTTTAGTAAATCAATTTTTCAATTAATAGAGAAAAAGAATTGATAATAATGTCAGGAACTGGGTCATCTACTCTGGTAAATTCATTAGGTATAATATTATAATGACATCTATTAATCTGAGTCAAAAAATTTCGGTTATCAAAAAGTTTGAGAATGAATTGGTGATTTTAAGCAAGAACTTCTCTTGTTTAGACTGATGATCTATTTTATGCGATATTTAAAATGCGTTAGTTTATTAATTATTTATTAACTTTCATAGAAAATGTCTTTTTTTTTTCAAATAAATTAGAAAAAGAATTGACGATATTAGTAATAGTTGTCTCTTCTAGATTGATAAATTCACTTTGTGTAATATGCACCATCAACAAGCGATAGTGACCTTAAATATACAAGTGAAATTTGAACAAAACAAATTACTCTTTCCCACTCGATGACTGCCACTTTCCCAATATATTTTAGATCCCACGCAAACGGCATTCCTCCAGTTATCTAATACGAATGAATATCCTCTATCGTAAAGAGGATCGTACTCAGAGCGACGAGCTGATAAAAAGTGGTGACTTTACGTTGGCCAGAGTTTGGTCTAGGAATTAATCTCCCTGGCGTTTAATGCATCAGTTAAACAAAGTACGAACGCGAGGCGAGCAATTAAACTTGACGAGGTAGATTGGAAATGCCTGTCTGCAGCAGGGCAGCAGCCGGCATTGCAGCGCACGTTTATTGAAAGTAAATTCGCAGGCTGTGTAAATGTTTTTCGATACGCCTTTTACTATATACTGCTTAGCCCCGCACCACCGCGGCTATTCGCGGAGCTTTTTTTTACACACTTTGTGCAGCACCACTACGAGAGTTGTTGTTGGCAGTACGTAGCTTTTTATAGCTTGCAGTGGCAGCGGCAGCGGCGCTCCGCGTGCGCAGAATTTATTAAAGTGAAAGGCGTTTTTGTGGCTGTCTTCGTCTAATCGAGTTGTTCCGCTTTTATTCGAAATATAAAAAGCGTAATTGTACTGATAAAGAAAGTGAGAATTATCGCTGCAGAGGGAATTTTTCCCATAAAAAATTACGGACAATGTTGCGCTAACAATTATCGCATGCCGTCGTACTTTTACAATTCAATTCAAGTAAATCTCTATGTACTGCACGGTAAAGTTTACCTGCTGTAGCGTAAACATTCGTTGTGTGATCCTTGGAGAAACTAGCAGAAAACTGGAATATGTGAAGTTATATAACGATACGAATGGTTAGATTTGTGTACACGATTTATTGAAAAAGTAGGTTTTCTTCCGACTATTATCGCAGCATCGTTGTTGCCCACATACACACCTTTATATTCATTTACGTGAACCTCAACCTTAAATGCATAATGCAATCAGCTGTTACCTTTGACCAGTCGTCCTCTGTCGAAGTGGTCTACGAAATTTCACCTAATTGACTCTAAAACATACAAGCACGATAAATTTCTCTCAAATCAGGCAATCTTTCCCTTGCAGTACGACAAATACTTTATTATAAGTACCAGTATAAAAAGTACCAAAAATCCGAAACGTCTCCCTCTCACCACACCAAAATACGCTCTAACCTCCACCGCAAATTCCGCCATAATTCTCATTCCAGAAAACTCCTTCCACGCGCAGCTAGCTATACCCCACCCCCCTTGAAATCCAATCTCTCGCAACAATCAGCGAAATCATCATCGACAAATCTCCCACGCGATACAACCGTTCCACCCTGTATGCGACGAATCCCACACACACACACACGATCCAGGCCGCGCGCGTCGTGCAGTGTCGTCTCTATCTATCGCGCTCGGCTATCTGTCTCCTCCAGCGCGTTTGTCTCTGTCCCTCTTCCCCCGCTTTCTCTCTTTCTCCCGCGTTATACACACACACACACACCGCGGCAGCAGCTCGCGGAGATAGGGAACGGATGATAAACTGCTAACCCCCTTCCTCCCTCTCTTGCATGGCGGCCGAGCGTGCAAATGGAACGGAAACGCCCGCGAAACATTTCGAATCTGGCGCGTCCTCGCTCACGTACCGCTGCCGCACTGTATCTCGTAGGTGTATGTATATACAGGGGAGAGAGAGAGAGATGCACGCGTGCGCGAGTCCGTATCACACGCACCTGTTAATGCGATTAACGCCGCGCGGCCGTATATACATCGACGCTGCTGCAGTATGTGTGTGTGTGTGTGCATGTGTGTGCGTGTATCTGTGTGGGTGTGTGGCTGTATTAGAGTGTGTGCGTGTATGTGTGTACGTGTGACTACGTGCATGTGTGTATATGTGTTTGTGTATATGTGTGTGAGTACGTGTGTGTGGATGCGTGTGTGTTTGTGTGTGATGAAAGACAGGCCCTGAGAGAGAGAGAGAGAGAGTGAGATAGAGAGAGAGAGAGAGATTTACGGCCGCTGATTCTCTCGAATTCATGGAGTTATGTGCATTTGTCGTGGCCGTGCATATATATATATATATATATATATATATATATATATATATATATATATATATATATATATATATATCACGCGATCACCTACCGCCGTTTATACAGCTGGACTGTGCATTAATCGTGTGTGTCTTTCTGTCTGGGCGTCGTGTGTGTGTCTGTGTTCTTTTTTATTTGGACGGTGTCAGGCGGGAGCTCGTTTTTTTTACGGATGGGCGGCAAGGACTGCGAAACGTTATTTCTGCAGGCAAAGCGTAACCGGTGCCCGTGACGAGGGCGAGATCCGTGAGATTTATATGTGACCCCGCGCACGTGAAATTGGAGTTTGCGAGATGCGCGGGATTTTAGACGCGACTGGATTGTCTGGATACTCGTGGGTGTTACTACTTAGAGCCGAACTGTGCCTACTGCACTTTGTTTAACTATTTCAGTGATAATTCGTTTTTTGCTTTCTGTTTGTTAGTTAATTCCCTGTTTAGGATCGGAAGTCTTGTATTAACACAACGAGTTAATGGATACTGTAGCCCTTTGTGCAACCGTAGGCTTAGAGCTATACGTTACCAACAGTTTATGCATTCAGAATTCATTTGATTATATAATCGCATGGTTGGTGCATGTGCATTGAATTGTTAATGTAATTAATTATGCTTCTGCTTATACAATTGCAATACTGAAATTAATATTGCTATGTAATATATTAATTCATTATACCTAGCTTTGGGCAGTAATAATTGACCGGCTTCATTTGCTTCGTGAATTTCAGTTGCTAATAACTTAATTTTTACATAATACCAACAAAACATTGTTGCTTCTCATTTGACTTCTCAAAAATAATTAATCTTCGATTCATGCAAGCTTTAGTACATTTTTTTACAAACATGTATACCTATACAAACTGTTTTTCGAAAATAATCAGTTTTTAATTGATGTAAATCTATAACTTCTGTATTAAAAGTATTTCCGCGTGCAATCTGTTTGTCGAAAATCCCTTTATATTAAAATCCACTGCGAGCTATCGAATCAAGGAAGAAATACCGAATTTTCAATTTCTAATTTCGATATTTTTATTTGCAAAAGGAAGTGAATATTCATGAAGAATATAAAGATAACTTCGTCCCGCGGAGTGCGGCATAATCTTGTCTAGTCATTTCTTAAAATCGATCAAAATTTAATCGATCGAAAACATATACAATTTTCTTTATTAAAAAATGCTGAAAAAAGGTCTAAGTGCAGTATCACGCATTTTCGCGCACAATCAACTTGTCAAAATTCATGTCTGACAAATAATCAACATTTAATCCACTTCACCGAAAGGCCGAACTCCTGCAACCTAAATTTTTCCTGCTCTTTTCCTACCTCCCACATATATCCCCGGCCATCGGCTGATTTTTCAACCGCAGCGCGCCCGCCCACGCCGAATCCTCCTGCGCCTACAATTTGCCCCGATACGGCAGCCCCATCCCTCCGGCAGGAATACGAAATAATATCGAGCGCGCGTAGGCACGGATCGATCCGAGCCGCGACTCCCCCGAACCATCCGCCGGCAGTCGCGAAATTTCCCGGAATACATTTCCATATCGGTTTGAGCGCCGCGCGCCGTTTTCCATGGCTTACACGGACCGCTGCCGCCTCTGCATAGGCGCGCGCTTTATCTCGAAATTTCCATGGAATAATTTTTCCCCCGACGACGATTCGCCGCCGCCGACTTACACGGGCGCGTTTGGAATTTCGCCCATTGTACGGCTGCCGCAGCAGCGCCTATGCACACACACACATGGCGGCAAAAAGGAATTGAATTTCATGACCTATTGCAGTTTATGTTAGGGGAGGGAAGAAGCGCGCAGCCTGTGGCGGTTCTGCAGTTTCGCGATTGTAGGATACGCGATCTGTGCCGGTCTTGTGGATTTGCGGCTGCGGAGGAGACTGGCGTAGCTAGGACTTGCTGGCAGATCTGGGAGCCATCGCTTGGACAAGGAATGTTTTGTTTCTTAAGTCACTTTTTCGAATAGCAGGTAATCTGTTTTGTAAGGTAAATCACAATCGTGTGTGTGTAATGTATACGTAAGGTTATATATACGCGTATACCATATGTGGTGTAAAATAAATTTATTATTAAATTAATAATTTAAAGTGATGGAGCCAATATGGCGGTTATGACATTGGCTCTGACATGTAATAATCACGTACGCAGCCGTCATGTTGGCTCCATCATTTTGTATTTTCAATTTCTAACTGCAGATTCGTAATCACCGATCCCAAAAAATTTCGAGTAATGATTTTCAAGCTGATATATGTACATCAATTTTGTAATTTTAGGTCGAAGGTTTCATAGTAATAGATGTACAATTGAATATTTAAGGGTCTTTAGCTTTAATTTGTAGGGTCGCAGACCTGCCAGTCTAGGTCAAACGTTATAAAAGAAAATGTTTCGACTAGATATCTCGTCGTAGTGCTTCAGAGAGTATTTGTTCATAATCTGCAGCCATATAAGCTTGTACGTTTCTGCTCACTATTTTATCCAGATTAGCCAGAAATTAGCTCATTTTTCACAAATTAGTTTATTTTTTGTTATTCTTACTCAACGAAGTAGCTTAAATATCGGTAAAAATGATAAAATAAGCTTTTGTAGCGAATTTCTAGCTAATATGAAAAGTAAAGAGATAAATTATTTGATATGATTAATTGTGGTTACATCAAAGTGAGTCGAAAACGTTCGTGATTAAATCGGCTTGTAGTACTAGTAGAAATTACATTAGTACAGACTGTGACTGTAAATCAATCAAATAATATAACGTACCTATATATCTGATTTTTAAGGTTATAACAGTACCAATATCTTAATATTTTGACAGTTACCGATCGATGACAAAATTTCTGTTTTGACTTACGAATTTTTGACTAAAGAATTTACTTAAAAATCAATCAGCCAACTAACTAAATCGGTTTATTTTCTATCAAGGTAGTGATGTGTATGCAGCGAATGTAGTAATTCGATCGTAGCGGGTGAATGAAAACATTTAACTGCTGATTTTCGTATCTGCACCGGCGCTTTGAGCTGTATAGGTGCGCGTGTACCAATATGCTTTACTCTATAGCGCGTGCATTTTATTTGAATGTTTAAGCGCGCGATTTTTAGATTCAGCGTGAGTGATGTGCTTTTGACTGGCGGAGCGTGATTTTGGTTTGATAATTCTGGACTGTGCAGTTATTATTTTTTATGAAGAAGAAAAAATTAGCTTTAGTGGAAGGCTGAAGTGAAAGTACGTGTATATAATAGAGGTGACGTTATTTTAAAATGTGGTGTAGGCCGAAAGAATAATTTTTATTCGTTTATTGATAGAGAAAAGGAATAAAAAATTGTATTTACCGAAGCTCAGACAGCCATAATTAAATTATGTGGGAGTAAATTAAAAACTTGGTGTAGGCTGAAAGAATAATTTTTAAACATTTATCGATGGGGCAAATTGAGTGAGGAATGTTACCGAAATCTATAGACACGCATATTTACGAATGTATAGATGTAACATATTAACGATATAATGAAAAATAAAATATTTCAATTCGATGTTTATCCTTCGAGTTTCTGCCATTTATCGCTACCGATTGAAAATGTAAAATAATCAAGCAAAAATCAACATTTATTTCGCTATACGACTGTACTTTTTTTACACTATGTTAATCGAAAGTGTTAATGACACGGACATTTACATATGAATGACAGATTATTCAATAATAATAATACGGCGATTTCACAAACACGGTTATACGTCCTATGACTCGCGGCAGTAGACCGGCATAAATAAGTAGACGCGCGCGAATTCCGAAACGAGAGTGGACTTTAATTTCAAAACGCTATAAATTAAAAGCCGCTAAAAATCATTTCAACTTTCATTTTTTATTAACCGAGCGTTTCCTTAAAAAGCGCGCGGGCGCGTCGCTCGTTGCGGAACCCAATTCAAGCCCACGCGAACATCTCATTTACATGATTAAATTATTTTATTTGAGCTAAAATTAAGTATGTATTAACTAGAGAAGTACAACCGGTGATGTCACGTGCTCTTTAAATTACATTTTGCCACTGACCACACGATATTCTTTGCGATCGTCAAACAGATTTCTCCAACCTCCCTGTTGCGGATCGCCATGGTATCATTTATAAAATAAAAAACAAACCCTTCTATTATAATTATAAAAGTAATTTTGCATTTAGATTGTATCGAATGACTATTTGTAAAAGCTCATAGAATATCATAGAAAACATGTGAGTACAATCTATCGAGTAAACTCTCGCGTTAAAATAAACAAACGAGTAGCGTTAATAAGCAGTTTCGGCTGTTTGTAATAATTGAGAGTCATTCTAGATCGGCCGCCTTTACTGTTATTTCGCGAATGTTTATGCTACTATAGTATTCTCTTTCACCTACGCCGTGCTAATCTGTCTCGCGCGTATACCCTCCCCCCCTCCCAAAAAAAAAAGGAAATTCAATCACAATGCAAAAAGCCAAGCATGAATCAAACCCAGCCCTAAGCTCGCAACTAAGCCCCATCCCCAAAACAGGGCAAGATCCTCCGAGAGAGAGATAAGCTAGCGCTCGAGTGTGTGTTGCCTCCCCGCCGTCGAAAAACGACAAAGCCTCGCGTGAGCCGGTCGAGTGTAACATCTTCGAGCAGCAGCCGCTCCCAAGGGAGACTCCCTCGGCGTACGTAGCCGCGCCCGCGATAAAGTACCCGTACACCCGGAGCCAGACACAGACGTACACACAGGAGGTGTGTTAAGGGGCGCAAGAAACACGACCGTGCGCATGAGAGAGCCTAATACGCCGTCCCGAGAGCAAAGACGCGAGACTCGCGGCGAGCAAGCAAATAAACAAGAGCCGGGACCGGCGCTGTGTGGATTGTGTGGATTGCAGTTTCCTTATTGGCTTTTCGGAGCCGCCTACTCTTGGCTTCTTGTGTGGGGCTGTGTGGACACAAGTTGCCCGGTGGGGGGAGGTCAGGAAGAAACGTCGTCGACAGGGTTGTGGGGTATTACGGGAGTTATCAGCTGGATTCGTTTGCTGACGGATCGCATTGGATGTTTGTTTAAGGTACTATGGGCATTTTGTTGCGCGGAGAGAAGTTACTGAAATGATGAAAATTGTAGAAAGTGTTTGGGCAACTTTTTGGCACTTTTTAGCGATATTTTGCTTTAAGTTTTACCAGTAGGGTTATGAAACATTCAAGAATCATTTACTAGTACCTAGAAATGAAGCTTAGCACCCGTAGTGTCACTGAAATGGCCTTATATGATGAGATATAGCTAAAAACATTAAACATTAGCAGTATATCTATAAATATGTTTTTTAAATATTATAGGCAATGTTAATATTTTCAGCTGTAATATATCGTCATATAAGGCTGTTTCAGTGAAACTACGGGTGCTAGGCTTCAATAATTCGTAATATAATCTATAAATCCTCATAAAGACTCATTTTTTCGATAAGGGTCATAATTTCTAAGTGTGATGCATAAGTTATATTAATTGCTCATTTCATTACGCGTTCGCAAGAATAATTCATGTATCCGCAGTAATTAGTACACAGTAATTGGTACATCACTGTTTGCAATACGTGAAATGTGTCTTTTAAAATTTAATTATTTTCTTATATTGCATATTGTTTTAATAGATACTTATTCTTTAAATATAAACAAAACATAATGCACTTTTAAGTAGAAAGCAAATGTAGTACTATTATTTTACTAATAGAGAGTAATAGCTAGACAAAGTGAGGTACAGCAGTAATAAGGAATCATACTGCAGTAATTGGTACATTTACCCTAGGTACTTAAATATTAGTTTCTTTACAAATTTGAGTTGATGATTTCTTAATTCTCTCAATCAATGAATTCTAATTTTGCAGTGACAACAGTGAAAACTAGAAAAATGAAAGTTTTTCCAAAATTACCAGTGCAAAATTAAATGCACTAAATTATTAGCTGAAATAGTCCTTCTTCAAATAATTTCTGAAATACATAACCGAATCTTCAAGCACTTTCTAAAATATAGTCCCTTCCAGATTCAGTAGATTCCAAGTTAGCTTATTGCTAAAGGCAAGTCCAGCCAAGAATTTCGCAAAACTGTCACACAGGACATAGTTTCTCTCCAATCAATATGGTTCGGGCCGTTTGCACTTACAGCGGGCCTAATATTTCATGTAGTGTTTCACGCTCGCTCGCGTGATTTCTTGCGAAAAAGGACACATATGCTTGCTACTCCCACTTCCTCCTTCCTGATTACGGCTTAACCGTGACTATGGCAAGTTCGGAGCCTCTACTCGCATTGCGTCGCCTGTATTCACGACCGAGTGTTAAACTTATTTTCAAACACTCTTCTAACACCTTACAAAGTAAAACTGTAAATAGATATTTTTACGAGCAACAAATGCTCCTTGTATTATTATGTTGATTTAAACATTAAAGTCAGTGTAAACCTATTTACTTTCCCACAGACTCAGTATCCCTGCACACGTCACACGTGCTTCGGACTATCGTTTTAAGGTGATGCTAAAGCCACCGGTCACCGACAAATACGAGGAACCACTTTTCTCATTTTATTTTCAATTTCGAGTAAATATTTCTATGAAACGTTATTGTCCCTATAAAAAACAACAACTCTTCAGAGAGATATTTTATCAAAATTGAAAATTGAAAAAAAATAGTGGTTCCCCGTATTTGACGACAATTGGGGGGTTTAGCATCACCTTAAGTGCAGTCCTTCAGCTGCACTTCTTGCTCAAATTCTTGTATTTGAATCTGCTAGCGCGCGAAGAAATATAAATTTTGTAAAATTCTATAGTTGTATTATTAAAATACAGATATAGTGACCTCCATAAACAGTTTTATTTTATATGTATCTTATTATTTCCATATTACGTCATATTATACTACTTCTTATTTATCCACAAAAGATTTTTCTAAAACAAATAGATGTTTATAGATTCTATACAGAGATGATAGCTTAACATTCAAACAAAAGTAAAAACTAAGATCAAAGTATGCAAACTCAGGTTTCAATGCATTGAGCCATTTATATTTTTCATCAATTTGTTTAACATTATATCCTCCTATCTACATACCACAGATAGCGTCAAGTACCATCCTCTCAAATTAAAACAGTAAAACTGCCCCAATAAGTATCCTAAAGTCCCCATGCGCAAGCCCCAAGCTCGACACCGCACCGAGCGCCTTACATCCACCTCGAGAGCCGAAGGAGAAGATCAGGCTAACGAGGTTTGCGCGCCAGTTCTCGAAAACGGCTCCGCGGTGCCGTCACCGCCGCCGCCACCGCCAGACGGGATTAACCCACATAACGAGACTGATATACCGTGTGCCACTACGACTCCCTTCTCTAGCTCCATACCCGTCAGCGATTAATGCACATTCGATTCCTCCAGGGCGTCACCGCCGACGTTCCTGCTCTCTCAATGGCGGTGCCCAACTCTCTCTCTCTCTCTCTCGCAGAGTCACTGTAGCAGTATAATATAATATATATATAGACGTACATACGCCCGCACGAGTCTCGAGTATCCGTGGAGCGCGAGCACACGGACACACGGTTACACCGCACAAAGCGGGGAGCCGGAGCTAAAGCCACCGCGCGGCTGGTTCCTTCTCGATCTCGCCTTTCATTTGCATCCATTGTTTGACCCGGGCGAGCGAGCCGCTCGCTACTCCATGTTTGGCTTTCGCTCGAGGTTGAAGAGCCGGGAGTTTCTTCGAGCTAGATCAACGCGATATTCAGGTTATTATCATTAGTCGGGCGAGAGGGCTCTCGAGTGGTGGAGAAAGGGGATTTCCCAGGATGGAGGGAAATTCGGACGCGCGCTGCCCTCGTGGCGATTGTTTTAGTTTGTATCCGGATTGTTTGGAGGAGTTGAGAGACGCGCGAGCGTGTTTACGCTCGCTAATGCGGGGGTCGGAGCAACGAGATTTCCCGACGAGAGCGCGCGAGTTGTGCGTTTGGCAGCTTGCGCTGAATCGAAAGCTCACCGATGGCTCTCGCCGAACTCTCCGCCGCCTTTCCAGCGAATTTTCCGCGAACTCTGCCGATGCGCGAGCTCGTTCATCAACACCGATGGCGCGCAAAAAGGACGAAACTCCTCGCGCTCGCTGCATTCACCGCAGGCTGTGCGGCTCTCTTCGGTTTATTTCAGCCGGTGGGGCGCATTGTCCCGCGAATTCAATGCCCGCGCACACGGTGCCTTTCTCTCTCTCTCTCTCTCTCTCTCTCTCTCTCTCTTTCGTGGATCTTTATTAAGATAATTCAAGGGAGTTGATTTTAAATTCAAGCTGGCTGGCGCCAAGCGAGAGGGATCCCGGAATTCATTACTTGCTTCGTGTGTGTGTGTGTATATAGGTAAAACTGTGTGGGGTGGGGGGTTGGAGCTAGGCGAATAATATCGCACGACGCCCCCATATGTGCATGCATGCATGCATGCAGCTTTTTTCCTTCTAATAGAGCAGAGAGAGAGAGAAGAGAGATGCGCGGAGGAAAGAGCACGTGTGGCTCGATTTAAAAATTCTATTAGCCGCTGAAAGAGATGAAACATAGATGTACTGGGTAGAATTCTTTTTGACCGTTGGGGATGCTGGTTTGGATTGTGCATGAAAGAGAGGTTGAGGTGGAGTGAAGTCATACGTGTGTTCCGGGAAGCTCGGGTAGATGCATGTTTGTCCGTTTTTTGGTGGCTTGTTTGCGTAGATTGTTGATTTTGGTGTGCGGGCGAAATTGAAGAAATTTTGCGTGGAGCGACTATGCGAAATCAAAGATTATTGGTGGTACGAAATGTAATAGAAAGAAATTGGAGTTTCTATTCATTCTACTCGTGTGGCGTCTACACGAGTATTTAGCTGAGTAAAACGAGAATTTATTAACCAAGCCGTGATTAGCAATCAAGATAAAAGAAAGTAATTACAGAGAAAACTTTGCAACGACTTATCATTTAATTGTAATTGCGCGCTACATAATTATAGAAAAAAGTTCTTTTCAAATAATATGTACGTTTATAAAACTTGTTCTCGTATTAACAACTCCGATTGAATATATTAGCTAATCTGACATTCTTTTGACTTTAAAAGAATCACGTATAAACTTTTTTTGCAAGCACGAAGAATTTAATTACAGAGATCCAATCAACGGGTACATTTAGAAATACTGGAGCTATGAGGCATGTTTCGAATTTTGACTATTTTAACCTGTTTAATTGAACTGTCCAGTCGATTGGACAACCATGATTAATGAAATTTCGCATCTAATATTTTCTACAAGCTGAAAACTTCTTTTTTTAATTTGAGTAATATTTTAAAAGTCTAAGAAATGTTTCCCTGTCAGCTATACCTTCAAAAGTAAATTCTTTTGCTCGTAAAAATAGAAATGTAAAAGTTTCTGCAGTAATTTGTACTGGCCACTATTTGCCTAATTTACACGTGATAATAAATGTATGACTAAAAGAACTAATATTCCTGCCTTGTAACATAAAGTTCGAGTGAACGGGTTACAAATATTTGCGAGGTATACTTTTCAATAAATTGTATCTTCGGCACAATCATCGATTCACCTCTTCCTACACATTAAAACCGACATCGAAACTCTCAGCTGCCTCGTCGGCGCGTTTCGCAACCGCGAGAGCGCCAGCATCTCGTCAGGCGTCCAATCTCTTTCGCTGTACAAGTACGCCTCTCGGCAGTCCATCCCTCTCGCCACCGAACAAACACCAGCTCGGTCCCACATCCAAAGTGCCTGCATCTCGATGACAAAAATCGAACGCCTCCATACCCCCTCCTTCCAACTCTCTGTATTTTAATTAGCGCGCAGCCTCTCTCTCTCTCTCTCTCTCTCTCTCTCTCTCAACGCACACTCCACTCCAGCAAACAAACCTTAGACGAAAAACAAGCAAGCAGCCGCCCGTACGTTTTAGAGCCCCCTTTGTTCGACACGTAACTAGCGCCTCGTAAACCGTAACTGTGTGCATACTTCGCGCGGGGCCTGCGTGTTATGGGGGCGCGCGCGTGCGACGGCGTCTCGATCGCCCGCATGATCGCGCGACATTGTTTTACCGTCGCGTTTAATGCTTTGGCGCGTCGTCCTCGACGACGTCGTAGTTGCCCGCTGTGTATCTATCGCCTCTCTTATTCTCGGGCGTGTATATACACCGAGTGTGTGTGTGTGTGTGTGTGTGTGTGTGTGTGTTTGTACGAGCGTTACGGCGCGTCGTTTCAAAGGCGATGAAAGTAAAGCACCGCGGTGCAGGACGCGCGACGACGGCTTTTGTCCAGACGGCTGGGGGGTGGAGGCGCTCGGATGCAGTTTGGATACTGCGCGTGCGAGTAACTGGATGAAGTTGTGGGATCGAGTGTGTCCGTGTCCGTGTGTGTATCCGTGTGCGTGTCCTTAAAACCGATGGATTTACTTTTTGTTGCGTCTGATTTTCCCAGCAGATACGATATCGACGTCGGGTTTTGTGGTGTTGTAGTTCAGTCGTTCAGTCTAGCGTTTATTTTCATGATTCGACATTTTTAAATTTCTTATATACTAGATGATTGATTTATTAGAAACATTTATAAAAATAGAAACAGATATAACGACCAGTACTTAGTAGATTACAAATTCTCATTTTGATTTGTTTTCAAGATAATATTTTTCGCAGTATAATATATCTGTGAGTTCCCGGAAAAACGACCTGAGTTCCCCTTCTATGTTTTTGAAATATTAAGGTTTAAAGTTTTTATTTTCCATTTCAACTCATGTTTAAAAAATTCATAAATAGTAATTATTGTCAATTGTTTTCACATTTTCCTGATTTGCATTTTTATCTGAAAATATACTATGTAAGGATACCAAAATCCTTAGAAAAATTAGAAAAATATTAGACGTTTTTCTTTTATTTAAATATTTGACGTATAAACGGAACTATAGATTTAAAAAAAAATAATTTCAAGAAATAAAAATTAATTAAACAGGTTACTTCAATTTTTTAGTTACCACTATAATAAATTTTGAAAAGAAGGGGACTGAGAGCTCCCCCTTGTGGAACGCCTTTGTAGATGGTTCTATAAGTATTTTCGGTAAATTGTGTATATATGTGTCTTTCGTAGTTTAGAAATTTGACTAGTTTTATGATTTCAAGGGGGCAGTTAAACTTAGCTAGTATGTCGAGTAAAATCTCACACTTCACATTATCGTAAGCACTGGTAATATCTAAGAAGGACGCCAATATGTGTTGTTTTTGTTTAAAGCCTTCATTGATTTTAAGGGTTAATTGGACTAGGTTATCGACACAGGATTGACCTTTACGAAAACCTGATTGTGACGCGGGTAAAAAATTGTTTTTTTCGAGCCACCATTGTAGACGATTTTTTACGAGGATTTCAAAGAGCTTGCAGGAACATGAGGTAAGACTAATGGGGCGATAGTTTTCCCCATCAGGCTTTTTAATAAAATGCACATAAGAGTTTTTCCAATCTAGGGGGTAGTCACCTGTGCCGTACATCTCGTTAAAAATGTCTAATAGAATAAGTCTATAATTCATTGGCAGATTTTTGAGTATTTGATAATCGACACCATCAAGGCCGGGGGAAGAGCTAGTTTTTCTTGAATCTAGGGCGATATTGAGTTCGGAAAATTGAAAATGACCGCTGAGAAAATCGTTGATAGTGCACTTAGGAAGCCAATTGGGGTCTGATGGGGCCCAGGAAGGGCTAAGTTTATCAAGTGCAATATTTAGTTTAGTTTGATTTTGTTGGTTTGTAGAATTGTGAGATTTTACTTTGACATATTTATTTTTTAAAATTTTCATTGTATTCCAAACATAAGTGCTATTTGTCTTGAAGTTTATTGTTTCAGTAAAGTCTATAAAACTTTCTTTCTTTTTCCTTTTAAAAATTCTTTTTGCAGTTGCTACTTGTTTTTTGTAAATAATAAAATCATCTAGTTTTTTAGAGTACTGCCATTTTTTAAAAGCTGCTTTTCTTATACTAGAAATTTTATCGCATTCCTGATCCCACCATTTGACAGGATTTTTGTATTTAAAGTTTTTCTTGCAATTTATTTTTTTCGGAGTATTAGATATAACAGCTGATTTAACTATTTCTATGAAAAATTGATATTTAATACTAGGCCTTGAATTGCAAAAAGTGGATTCAAAAAATTGAAAATACTTGTTTTTTAACGTATTTGAAAAATTTTCCCAGTTTGTTCTTTTAGATTTGAGTTTAAAGGTTTTTTTAATATAGGAATTTCTAGTGACATTAAGTAAGATAGATATTGGAAAATGATCTGATCCGAATGTTTCATCGTACATTGATGTATCGATTTTATCTGATAAATTCTTCTTTTCAATTTATACATATCAGAAATATTAAAAAATCTACCCAAAAGTATAATTGTGTCTAAATACGCTGATGACATCAAGCTGCTTATTAAAAAGAAATCTCTTAAATCATGCAAAAAAATTATGGAAAAAGCTCTTAAAATTATTAATCAAAATTTAGAAGAAATTGGACTAGAGCTCGCCCCTCACAAAACAGTCTTAATGCATTTCAATAATCTAGGTATTAAGCCAGGCAGCATGGAAATAAAAATTGACAATACATGTATCAAATCTGCAGAGACTGTTCGTTATCTCGGAATTCTTTTCGATTATCAGCTTTCTTTTAAACAACAAACAGAAAAAACTGTAAATAAATGTAGAAATGTACTAAATATCATGAAATATGTAAGAGGAGTTTGGTGGGGTGCTGACCCGAGTACGCTTCTTATTATATATAAATCGTATGTTAGATCTTTGATTGATTATGCCGGCTTTGTATATTTACCAGTGAAAAAGAGGCTCACTAATGCGCTTGAGAAGATACAGTATGCTGCCATAAGGTTAGCTTTGGGCTATCGCATCAGTACCCCTACCAATATCCTCCTTGCTGAATCAAAACTTGTATCTATACACGAAAGAACTAAAAATTTATGCTTAAACTACTTATGCAAAACAATTTCAAATTCAAGTCTACCTGTAAATAAAGCTATAAATAGCTCTTTTCACATATTTAAAAAAAGAAAGAAAAAAATAATGCTCCTATGCTGTATTGATCAAATATACACCTTAAAAGATGAAATCAAAATTCAACGACACTATAATCTCTATCTCACAGAATACGATATTGTTATATCTAACCTTGAAGTAGACACTGAATTCGGAAAAACTCTACGACAAACGGCTGATCCAAATAGGTTACTTGAAAAATTCATTAAAAAAAATGACGCGATTGCAATTTTTACAGATGGTAGCAAATCAATCAATGGTACGAGTATATCAGTAGGAGCAGCTTGCTTTTCTTTTGACTTAAACACTTCTATTCAAAGAAGTATTAACAATAATGCGTCAATTTTCACAGCCGAATGCATTGCATTAAATGATGCACTAGACCTGGCTACAAATTGCACAAACACAAATGTAATCGTTTTCACTGATTCCTTAAGTGCATTACAAACAATAAAATCCTCAAAACTTAACATTAAATTAAATCACTATATTTATGAAATCAAAAGAAAAATTTGTGAATTTACAAAAAAAAATACCAACCATTTTAAAGTTAAGCTAGTTTGGATCCCTGCACATATAGGAATCAATGGAAATGAACGGGCTGACCAACTTGCTAAAGCAGCTACAAATAATCCTTATTGTAAAGATTTCCACATTCCTTTCTCTGACTTACGCCAGAAATTTAAACAAACTTCCAAATGCAATACAGAAAAAATGATTACTGAAATGGGCAAAAAAAAAGGTGTAGACTATTTTCAAAATTTTTACACTCTAAAAAATAAACCCTGGTTTGAAAAAAGTAATTTTAATCGGGCAAATATTGTCATGATAAACAGATGTCGAGCTAACCATTATAATCTCGCTGCATCTCTGGCTCGCATCAGCATAATTAGTGATCCTAACTGTACATGCAATACAAACATACAAGACCTCGATCACATACTTTGGCAATGCCCACTTTATGAAACACAACGACAAAACCTTGTAAGCGACCTCAGTAAATTACATATCTACCTACCTAATAAGAGCTCATCTATACTTGTTGATACGCGGCCTTCTGTATACAAAACTCTGTACAAATTCTTTTGTAACTGTAAGTTAAACTTATAATGTTATACATAAACACGCTATACTTTGTAATCAGACTGTATATCTAATCTATGTAATGCTAAAAAACCTCGTATGAGGTTAATAAAGCTTAAATTAATAAAAAAAAAAAAATAATAAATTTTGGTATTAAACGAATACAATTATTTTCACGCTAGACGGTAAAAACAAAATATACAATCGTATAATAAAATCATCTGATACAATCTTTTGTTACCGCAAAATATGACTGATAACTATTAACATTTTCATATTAATTGTTTATAATTTATATGTCTCTTAAATAATTGGACCACCTGTTGTGCATATTTCTCGCAATTATTAAGCATTTAAAAAAAAATATATTTTTCGTTAGTAATGAAAATATTCGGATCAATGATTAAATTCCAACAACAAGCGTATTATTTTTGGAAAACAACGAGATTGATTTGTTTATTTATTCGCGTGGAATTATACATTTATAATTTATATTATTTTGTTCAATTTATGGAAGAAGCTTGTTAAAAAATAAACGAAAAAAGGAAACAACAACACTTGTTTACCATTGCAATTCTTACCCGTTTCAACCAAGCCCAGAAAAAGCAAAACTTAAAGAAGAAAAAAAAACAATACAATTCCAACATATTTGCGCATGGTTTACGGATACGAAAGCGTAAACTCGAGACCCGCGCAAAACAGCCGCTCCGCAGCCACAAGTGTGCACCTAAAAGCTCCTCTCGCGCATTTTAACACGTTGCCCCCCACGAGTAATACAATTTCCAGAGCAATTTTTTCTCTCTCACCCAGCAGCAGCAGCAACAGCAGCAGCAGCAGCGTAATTCCAAAGTTTCCTCCGCTGCCAGGCACATCCGCAGCCAGACTCTCGCAGCTCTCTCTAGCGGTCTCTTAACCGTTTCACGGGGCGCGCGAGCGCGCGAAGAAAATTCGCTCCCTCGTTTCTTTTCCCAGCTTCCTTCTTCCTCGTATTCCTGCCCTGTATTTCCGCGCGGCCGCGAGAGCGCAGCCGGGCAAAAGTAACGAAGGAGAAGAAAGCGATTTGTCGAGCGAACGCTCCTGCGGCGCGAGGTTTGAGCGCGTTTCTCTCTCTCTCTCTCTCTCGTGGCCACGTGGAAAATGAATATTCAGGAGAGGAGAGTCAGTCGCCTTTCCCTCGCCGAAGGAGGTAAGGAGTCGTCGCCGCGACGCCTCTTCCCGCGGGACTATATCGGGGGCTGGTGAGAGTACGCGTGACCTCTCTTCCAGCCGACCGCGGAGAAGCTATGGATACCGGGTGAAATGATCCGCAGAGAATGCCGACTGCCGGGGCACTGCCCTCTCTCGCTCTGTCTCTCTCTCTCTCTTCCGTCTATATCTTCCTGGTTCTCCGATAGACTCGCGCGGCTGTGTAAGCGCTCCTCCAGGCTTCGATCCGCAGCCTCGGAATAATATACGTATATGCATATGCAGGAGTCCCTTAGCTGTGCATGTAGATGTGGCTGGTATGAATGCTTTTAGCCCTGGTAGCGAGCCGGCATCCGAGACCCTGCTGCTCTGATTTGAAATCCTATGGGTAGGCTGATTAATATACATGGAGAGAATTTTCGGAGGAATGTCGCCGCCAAAAGAATACCGTCAATGTTGGATATTCTGACTTTCTGGTAAGAGTTATCATGGTTCTTACAAACTGCACACACATCCTGGACATAAATTTTGACGAAGCTTTGGGAGGTGCCTTTTTGTACCTAGAAATGAAGACTGTCTGGTCAGAGCGAGCGTACATAGTACATTACGTTTATGAACAGTACTAATGACTTTGGCTATGTCTTAAGATTTGAGTACCATTAGCCAGTCTCAAAGTAATCATATATAGGTGCCAAAACATACCTTTTTCGTCAAAAGCCTCGTCAGGATTCGTGACCCGGAGGTCTGATACTCTCTTTGTCAGTGAGAATTAGTGTTATTATAAAGAGTGCATGGCAGGATCAACGTATAATTTTGATCAGATAACAATTTTCTGGAGCTAGCTTTATGATAACAAAATTTGTTGACTGCTTTAGCGAAAAATCCTATTCTAAAAAAGAGATCGTGGCAATTTGCAGTGTGCGAACCGTACAAGTTTTTTAGAGTAAAATATTCTTCAATTTTCGCATATATTTTTTGTTTGCGATAGCTTGTTTTATCACAATTTCTGTCGTGCATACGTAGACACACATACATATATTATATATTCAGACTCGCCGCTGCAGATAATCGGGACACGGATGCTGTTACGATAAACATTCGCAAAAAAAAATTTTTACCGGCACATGACTTTTCCTTTGAAAACGTTAATTACTATCTAGCATGAAATAGGTGCATGCATATTCTCCTATCTGTACCCGCGCGTGTTTTTGATAACTATCGCTTTACCTAGCATTCCAAATTTAGGGACCAACAGTGCCGCTGTTGAGTCTACCAGTGCAAATTGTTATATACATTGGAAGGAAATCTTGGATTTGTCGCGGAAACTCGGTCGCAGGTGGCACGGAGAGTCGGCAAACTTGAGGCTTCGACAACGACGACGAAATTTCGCAATTATACGCTCATACACCAACACACACTCGCTATCAGTCGAATTTCAACTTTGCTCCACGCGATTTTTTCGTCGCATACCGAACTCACTCTCTCTCTCTCTCTCTCCCGAGATTCAGCGCTTAATTTATTTATGCATGCAAATTGAAGCCGTGCGAACTTTGTCTTCGACAAGCGCGCGCCACTGTGCGCCATGTAAGACGGGAAAGCGGGTCATTGACGGGGAGGCTGCGAGGGCGTTATCGCGGGCTGTGTGTACAGCGAGGTAAGCGAGCAAGATTGCGCGCGTACGGCGGGATTTTATGGAAAAATTTTACGCGAGCGAGCGGAGGGGGGGATTGCTCCTTTGTTGAGTAACGAGCGGCGCAGTTGCGGAAATAATAAGCTCGGAAGTTTATTTCCAGCGCGTTATCTGCTCCGTGAAACAAGGTGCATCTGCGCGGGCTTCATTATGTACGCGCGGGGCTCGTCTGAAAATGCAAATTAAATACTCGTTCAAAGGGGTTTTCTGCGAATGAAAAATTCTAATTTTCTATAGAGATTTTAATGTTTCCCTTGGTTTAATATTTTTGTTTCTTGTAAATTGTTTTCAACGTTATCTAATTAATTATCGCAAATGCGTGTTACATTAAAAATGTTACAAACGAAATTCAAATTTAAAATGCAAAAATTAAAAATTTCAATTATCATTTAACCATCATCGTAAAAGTAAACATACACAAATGTCGACGTTGCAAAAAACGTTTAATTGCATTCGTAAAAGTATTCCCGACCCACATTCAAACAAACGAAAAAAACGTCTCACCGCGAAATTTCATCGCACTCGCGACCGTGCCACTAACGGACTCGATAAAAACACGTACACGTGTACTCTCCAAACAGCCAAAAAAAACTTTTATACCACCATCGCCTGGAAACATATTTCGCATCGTATGTATGCGTAATGCACGCATTGATAAATTAACTCGAATTTCAACGCATCGCAAAGCGTCACGTACGGATTTACAAGTAAAAAACAGTGTAACAGGCTATATAATAAAATCGCACGTTACATAAGGGACGCCGGAAGCGAAACACACTACACGCGATTTCTCCTCTCAAAGCAGCAGAGCAGGTTGTCTTTAAAAATACAGGTTGTATTATCCGTAAAAATCTCAATTAAAAGTTGAAGTCACCGATTTAGAAGCTGTATTTAGATAGATGCAATAGTATTTTGTAATAGTTATAAGATTGGAAGACTGTGCATTTGTGGTTTCAAAACCGTTGAAACGTTTTTACAAGTATTTTCTAACATTCAAACGCTTATTTTTGCACTTTATAATGCGACTGTATGTCCATTTTCTCGATTTTTACTTCATATCTCATATAATATTTGTTATTGAAATATTTGTGATTAAATGCGTAAACATACAAGATTCTGTCAAATTAAAATCTATATCTGTTTCGCAAATTAAGTTGATAACCTATTAGCATTTTCCCCAGTCAGTTGTCCTTACCAAGGTAGTAGGAAAATTAATATAGCCACGATAACAGTCGCTTCTGGCCAATCAGCCTACAACAAATCACACTCAAATATCGTATACATACCTCCCATCGTTGACACTCCTCCCATCATTTTGAAAGATTGTACACAGTGTTTCATTAATTATAATTTACCTTTCATCTTGTCGTCATAATAAAACTTAAACGGGCTCTATTGAGTCTTGCTAGAGATCGACAATTCAGCATATACTAATATCAGGTTATAGACAAAAAGTTATAGCCAACATTGAAAACAATCGAAAGCTCCAATAGAGCCCAAGGCTCAGCCGACTTCAACAACCGAGAAGAAGAAGAAGAAGAACCGAATGATCCGCCGCGCTTCGAATTTCCGTGTCGCCGTTTTCTCTTTTTATACGAGGTCGTCGTCGTCGTCGTCGTCGTCGTCGTCGTCGTCGTTACACTCGCCTGCATGCAGCCCCGCGCGCACACATAACACGATAACGACGCTCTCGACCGGTCGTGTGTTTGTTTGTCTGCTCGCGCGCACGTACACACACACGTTGCATCAGGCGCATAATACGCGGACTTTCTTTCGCGAGCCCAGGACACAGGTGAAAGCCGACGCTGCTGCTGCTGCGGCGTGTCCAGTCGTCCGCGCGATATCCCACAGTGGTAAAAAGGCCGTTGATTTCACTTTCCATTTGATTGGGACAAATTTGAGCGCGTGCTCGAATCGATTCCTCGGGCTTTGTGGGACCTTTTTTTGCGGCCGTTCGCGAGCGAGCAAGCGCGAGTTTTTCGCGGGTTCTCGCGTGCTTGGCAGAGCGGTGGATTCGGGGTTTTACAGAGGTGTGCGCGCGCACGCGACTGGCTTCCTTTTTTTGTTCTTCGAGGAGGCTGCGGTGTAAAGAGCGGATCGAATTGCTGCGGCACCGTTATGCATAATTTTACTTTTTGCTTTTGGTTCGATTTAATAAAATTGTAAGCAAACGTTGATGTCACTGTTATTGTATTGATACCGGTATAATAAAAGTTAAGCTTTATTTGTAAGAAAGTCGCGTTACGTGCATTTGTCATTTTTTCTCATATTGAACGGACATTCATAACACTTTTGTGCAATCGTACTAATTCTGTAGGAATTAATTGCACTCTTTTTATATTAATTGAAAAATGTCAAATGAATTATTATGAAACAGAAAATGAGTAAAAAGTACTCCTTATGTGTGAGATGTAATTTATTAGAGAAAAATTACACTACTTTTATGATTGAATACTTTATAATAATTGAATAAAATTCTTTAGAATTTAATGCATTAGGGACCTGAGTCCATCTCAAATGATAACGGCAAAACACTTAAAAATATTTGCTAAGCTTTGTTGAAAATGTTTTCATCATCATTGTATTGATGAAATATATAATAAGCATCTTTATACTTCTCATTCAGCGATGTTTGAATCTAAAAAATATTGTGTAAAAAGTGTTCATTGCGCTCATTCTTATAGCACCTATTTTTCCCCCAGCCACACTACACTCTAAACCTAAAAGATTAAAAATTGACGCAAAAAAGATCATCTTTATTATGGATCAAAGCATTTATAGTTGATTTAATTTTATTTATGTACACTGTGATCCATAATAAAGATGAATTTAAGTCGTATCTCAAGCGAAGATTTTATTAAATTGACTAAGGAGGTTATATGCGTAGATATATGTAAAAAAGTAGAAATCTTGGTATTTACTCATTCCGTAAAGATGAAATTCGCTACTTTACTCTTTTAAAAGTTACAATAACATTTTCTACTTTTATAAAGTAGAGAATCAGCAGTTTATTCTTTGCAAATGAGTAAACTTCTCAGTTTTTAATCTTTTAGGTTTACATTGTACACCTTAAAACACGATCATTTATCCTTAATATATAGAAGAGTCCCCTCTATGACCAAATGATGTAAAAATATTATAAAAAGAAAGCAATAAACATTTAGTCATCCCCTTATATGCTAAAGTTCAAGAGTATTTAATTCTATTACACCAAGCACCTCACACATTCACACCACAGATCTCATTAAAGAAGGAAAAAACTGACCACCACCAATACCACCTCCCACCCCTCGCCATCAATCTCCTCCCAAACGCCCGCCTAATCCATCGATCTTCCTCCCGGGTCGTTCACTCACCAGCACCACCCCCCATCAATACTCCAACCTCCTCCCGTCAAAGCCAACCCCCCTCAAGACTAATCCAATGGATTCTCTGTCCCGACAGGTGTCCCGAGCGGCCACACCGCGCGAGGATGAGGGCCCTGCAGCCGAAGCCGGAGCTGGCGCTGAACCGCTGACCGGCGGCCACCTCGAGATCCGCGTCTCACCCGGCACCCGGTTGACTTAGCCCCTGCCTGACCCTCCCACCCTGGCCCCTCCCCCCGCTCGCTCAACTCACGCAAGGATGGAGTCGTCGTGGACCCTCGCGTCGACGCTGCTCCTCGGCTGCCTGCTAGCGGCGCTCGCCGAGGCCGGCAACGCCTGGCCCATGGATCCGCTGCCCCGGCTGCACGTCAAACACCGTGAGTACAGTCATATATAAAAAGATTGTAGGAATTATATAATCATTCTGAACTGCTTGTAAGAGGACACCGGATTCTATGGGATGGTATTGATTCAGGTTTTTGGTTGTTGATTCGAATTGTGGTTTGTTTGATGAGAAAGTTAGAGTTGTACCAGTTTCGTATAGAGATAAGGATTATTTTCGGTGCTTAAAAAGTACCTGACATTGTTCTGTTTCTGAGAGAACTTTGAATTACAAGGCTGAACATCAATATTTCGGTGACTCTTTTCTTAGAATCAAAACAATGTTAGGTGCCTTTATAGCGCTCAAAATATTCCTTATTTGTAGACGGAGTGGGCATCAAACAAATGACTGTATAAGTTAATAATGAAAAAAGTGCGTTGGATAGTAGAAATCTATAAACGGTAAAATTTATTATTATAAATAATAATTACGCTAAAATTAGATAAAATTATTATTTATTATTTTGACGATTCAGTGTTGTTAAGAAAATATCCCATCTTGTAGAAAAGCGCTAATTAGCTTTTACAAAGATTGAAATAGATACTTTGCAACTTTGATATTCCTGACATTGAGTAACTCTGAGCTCTTATACTTAATTAATTAATTACGTTAGCTAGTTAAAGACGCCTTTTAGTGTATACAAAGAGGCCAGCCTAATAAGGATTCTTTTAAAAGTTCAGCAAAATTTCAAAGCATAAGGATTCTATGAAGTATAAGGTACACTGTAAGAATTCGAGAATTTAAGAAAAGATCGTTGATTTAAAGTAGAATGGAATTTCGTTACATGAAACTTTGACGCTTTTATTACCCAAAAAATGAAAGAATCAATATAATATATTCAGTCAATTCTGTCATTACTAAAATTAAAGAATTAACAGAAAAATTTATGCATGATAACTTTTATCGTGCTTTTAATTGCCTCTACAGAATTCCAAGTTTAAAATGCAAATGGTTTCTTTCCGAAATTATCTGAAGCAGCCTTGAATATAGCTTAACGAGTTTAGCTTTAAATACCTTAAACTAAAGTACAGTAACCTACACGACCGTACTAAAACGTTGCAGCTTTGAAACTTTGAAAACTGAACTCTTCGCAGACTTCTAAAGATGATTCAAGATTAGATTAACCTCATTTCGTACTTGGTATTCGTCTCGAGAGCCATACCCCCCTGCTTAATTTAATAACCACTAACACAGCGAAGACGCCACGCGAGAATAGCCCCCCTTAATATATCCCCATAAACCGTGCCCTCACAAAACACATCTCCACGCTCGCGCGCGAGAAGGCATTTGGAAAATTGAGCTATAATCTTTTTTTACGAGCCGGCCCGCAATGGAATGCCACGCCGGCGGCGCGCGTATTGAGGATGAATGCGTCACACGTGACAATGGCCGACGATGACCATCGCCTCGATGGTATACACAATAACGCGCGAGAGGAAGAGAGAGAGAGAGAGAGAGAGAGAGAGAGAGAGAGAGAACGAGAAATCATATGTACAATTAGGTATTTGGGTCACGCAGCGCTCGCTACACGAAGTACATAAGCTCTCGTTAACCAGCGCGTGCGCGTGATGTGCTAGAGTGTACGCATCGAAAAAGAGAAATTTATATCGTGGAACGCCGGTGGGGAATATCGAGTTCGCGCGATTTTTATATTATGCCCGTTTTATGATGAGGCTGGTGGAGATTTAACGCCGGGTAGAGAGAGATTCGCAACTCGATACTTGGAGAGCTGGGGTAGTATTTCTTTTCTTTTTTATTCATTAAGGTTCGAGTGTGCATTACTTTTTCCATTTTCATATTGAGATGGTTAAGACGGAATTAATATGCTTTTCAGAGTAATCCTATCGCGTAGGGAGAAATATATGTCATAATTAATTTATGGTTTATGTGGAACGATCGTTTATAAATATTATTATTATAAAATCATTTTTCGTGGAATATTGACAATTAAATTAATTATTTATTAATAATTAAATTATTTATATAATTGGTTACTTTTATCTTTTCTTAATAGTAAATATTTATAAATATATATTAACTAATTATTGATACCGATCGATTTTTGTAATATTAAGTAATTAAAGATAAAATATCTGTATTTCCCATATAATAAATTAATGTTTGTCATACGATACGCGATCGGTATTATTGGAAAATCCGTTTTATATCATAAGTATATATAAATTATACTTTATTCAATTTCTGAGCAAACGTCGTATAATAAAAATGAAACAAAATAAAACATTTCTAAAAGAGTAACGAGTTCTTGAATAACCCGCGGTAAACGTAAAATGTTTTCAATGGATTATTTAGACTTTTGCGTATCGAATCGCACCAAGTACCGCATTAACGAAAGTATTTCTCAACCACGTCTCACACTCAATTCTCCCAAGACAAACGACAACGCAAATCACTTTCGTTCATTCACCATTGAACGCCCAACACATCCTCAAGTCCACCTTATAAATCCATAATTACACACTAATCTCCTTTTCTCTCTCTCCGTGAACGACGGGCTCACAGCGACGCAAAATTCACACGATAAGCATCAGCGATCGCCCAGAGCACTCAAAACAAACCCAAGCACACGAAAACCAAACAGAAAAAAAACTCCTTCATCCGTAGCGAATCCTCGGTCATTATACTCATCTCTGTTACCTCACACACACGCGCAGACATACACCCATCATACGTAATTAGCCATCGAAAAGTTTCACAACAGCCGCGAGCGCGACGCCGTGCATTCCCCAGATCGTCCTGGGATTTTTATCTCTCTCCGCGTACGCGTTATGAAACTGCACGTAAGAGGAGAGTGGGGTAAGATGGATGCAGTTTACTTTAATGTTATGTATCTCAATATTTATTAACAATAACGGGATGCATTGCATTTATGTTCTGGAACTATTCAACTATAATTGCATTTGGTCTAAAACAAATGCATACAATTATTTTGATGTGAGAACCTAAAATGTGAAAAGGTCCATTGGTCGTTTTTATCGCAATTTGTTATCGTCATAGCAAGAGTACCCTTTTAACGTGAAGTTTAACGTGAAATAAAATTGTAAAAACTAAGAATCAAATAATTTTTTAAAAGTCTAGATAGATTCCTAATGGTTAGAGAATATTTTTTTTAATAAAAACATACCATTATTTACTTGAGTAAGTTAAATATTTTTTAATGATAAAAGTTTAAGCAAGTCACTATATTAAACTCTAGGTGTAGAACTGGCGTTGGAGAAGAATTTTTACTATAATGTAATTGATGCATTTGAAATATTATGAGAGATAACGTATTTCATTAAAAATTAGGTTCCTAAACTTATATTAAGTTTGCTTAGTTAAGGAATCGCACTACGAATAAGTAATCTATTTCCTCAGCGACGAATGGTCAATAATTTGGATCAATAATGTAACAATAATAATTACATCGATATTTCACTTTAATATTGGCTTGCTTTAGCATGCTTGCAAGCTATTGGATAACTTAATCGTCATATGTTAATAAATTTTAAAATACAGCACAGAAACCAAGTAAGAATATATGAAAATATATTCTTACCGCCCATAAGGTCTCCACTATTACAACGTCCAGTGACTTCATTCACGGCTCGCGCGTGCGTTAACAATCTCTCTCTCTCAACTTCGACAGAAACATGTGCAGTATGTATACTCGCGCGCAGCATTGGAAAATACTATACATAAAAGAGAGGAAGGCAAGCGAGCATTGAACAAATATTTCAACAATGACCCGCGGGTTAACAAACGCGCTTAGTGTTTTTCTTTCGCGTTACATGCACCAATCATGCGAGGTTGGAATTTTATATTGTGCGCCGCGCATGGGCGTTCATCTGCAGCAGCCGCTTATGTAAAGAGTAAAGAAAGATGTTGTTGCAGGCTCTCCAATGGAAGAAATATTGATAGAGGGTTTATTGTTCTTTTTTTTCCTTTTTGGAACTTCGATGAGGTTTGAAGTGTTTGCGCTGACGTTATAGTTGATAATTATTTTATCGGCTTCGTAGCCAAGGGATTGAGGTTAAACGGATCGAGTGTCCATTGTGAAATGATTATGATGCAGCTCTTTTGACCGAGACGCAGGGAAAGTCGATTATTTAAACAATTAATTACGTTACCTTTGAGCTTCACATTTACGCTTTTACTCTTGTGAATCGTAAATTATTGATTACTGACACGAGTAAAAGAGTAATCGCGTAGCGCGAAAATAGCGTGATTAATTTTATTGCATTAGCAAAATTACTGCATTCAATATTCATTCAATTATGTAATTTACATAAAATCTATTTCTACCACTCTGTAATACTGTGATAAATTCTATTATAGCGAGAGATATATTCGATCAATACAGCAGCAACGAAGATATTATAATAAAAAAAGGTTTTCTTAAAATAAGATGCAACAAATTTAAAAACATTTCTGTTCTGTTATTATTATTAAGGACTGATGAAAATTTCCTTATTTTAAGTAAATACAATTTTTATTTACATTATTTTTTTTTTATGTTTCTGTCAAAAGATAACCAATGTTTTTTAAATTATAAGTAACTTGTACTTCAGTTTAGTTTACATATATGTACATATATGTCCATATATGTATATGTACATATATGTAGACTAAAATTAAGTACAAGTTTCTTGTAATTTAAAAAACATTGAGGTTATGTTTTGACAGAAAAATGAAACAAAGTTATAATTGTAATTATAATATATATTTCTATAATTCTATAAGTCAAAATCGTATTTTTGTTACTTTTTTCAAAAACAATCAATCTCAAGATGCAGGAAAAACACGTAAACCTCACATCCGCGAATACAACAAAAGCACAATTCACACAATTCACATTCGCGGAGCGAAAAACGCCACTCCAGTTCCTCAACGAAATTACATTTAAGAACCATATACCCTATAGGCCAGAGGCAAGCGCTCTCGCTTCGCGCTCGCTCGAGCGCCACTTCAGCGCGCGATAATCCGCGTAATGAAGCGTATCCCAGCACCGAATGAAAAAAAAAAAGAGCGAAGGAGAGCGCAGAAAAAGAGAAAAAAAAGAAGGCGAGGAGAGGCAAGCCGCACTGGAGCCACATTATAAAACGCTCTCTAGCTCGTGTTCCCAAGAGAGCCACCGAGTCACCCGCACACCCACACTTATAAAAACTTCACATCAGCCGTGGAGAGCTTTTAATGCCCGAAACGTTGATTCACTTTGAAAAGAAAAAAAGAGACTCGCGCCGCGCCGTTCTTTCATTCATTCATTCATTCATTCGTAGCTCTACGGCGATGATCCTCGTGTGTGTCTGTGTGTGTGTGAATCGAGGTCATAGCCCGCCGCCACCGCGGAGATAAACCGATTAAATCAACGGCGCTCTCGACTCTAGCCCGGCGCTCGTTACACACACGAGGAGCCGAGCGAAAAATGTAAAGTAGCCACCGCGGTGTTTGCAGTGGCAGTTGTCGTAGGCGGTCGAGAAGGTCACGGGAAACACACGGGGTAATTAAAATCCCCTTTGGAGGCCATCGGGGGACCGATTAGAGGCCCCTTGCGGACGCCTCCCGCGCATCTGTTTCTACGTTTATGTGTACGTGTGTACGTGTATCGTGCGGATAGGTCTTGTATAATGATGATGCTCTCGTATGCGCGCGCGATTTTCGGACTGCCGCGGGGTTCGTTCACCGAAAAATTTCGCTCCCTTCCGCTCTCTTCTTATTCGCGTAATGGTGGCTTGGGAATTCCCAAGGGCGTTTTTCGCCCTCGCTCTCTCCCTGCCTCGCTGTTTCTCTTTCTCGTTTAAATCACCAAGAGAGAGAGTCGACTTCTACTTCTTGCTCTTTCGAATTTGCTTCCTTGCTTCGCTCTGGGGATGTTTCTTTCGTGTTCATTTGGATACTTTGGGGTGTATTTCTTTTTCGAGCTGGTTTCTTTTGTTATCTGCTCTCGGTGTTTGAGGTGGCCCTCTTGTGATTCGCTTCAATATTTAAAATAGTGCATCTTTTCTTGAATTTAAGTTTAAATTTCTTTTTAATCTCACAAGTTCTGTATATGTATTTAGAATATACATGAGTTTTGATAAAAGTGATCCTTTCGCACACCAAATTAATGATTTTTTTAAAACTTCACTAAACGCGACGTTTTATATAACAAATCTTGATAAGAAAAATAGTAAAAATAAAATTTTTGTGCACTGACAAATGCAGTATCTCGCCGCCATGTTACTGATTTTATTAAGACTGTGGGGAATGTCTTCTTGCACGTAGAAATGAAGTCAAGTGTCTAACGAAAAACATTGGTATTGCTCATAATACTCAATGTTAAAAATATTGTTTATCTAGATATACTAATAATGTTAATGGAATGAAACTATGGGTATTGAACGTTATGTTTATGTATCAGAAAACGTTTAGTGAGAAAAAGGATGACTTTCAGTTAAGAATCTCTTGTAACTATTAGGTTGCGTGAATTTGAATACACAGAAATGAATATTTCGTTAAAACCATTTCGTAATAATAACGAACTAAGTACTTCAGCCATATATCATCGAGTAACCATCTGACATTAAAGTTAGATTAATCTGAAAAGATCATTATATATGTCAAGTTAAGTGTTTTAATGTCACAGTGATGTATATGCTCAAGGCCTTTTTATATTCCAATGCTTAAAAGCATCTCTATAAGTCAGCTGGTAATCGTTAAATAACCTTTCGTACTGTATCTACATCTCTTACTCGTGCGGACTTTTCAAACGTAAGTCTATTAGCGGAATTAAAAAAAGTATGAACTCGACACGCGCAAGGATAATTATTATTCAAAAATCATCGTGCACTGACAAAGAGCACCTATCTTCTTGAGATTTCGTTCCATCATCAATCCAAATTGCAAACAAGAGACGATATTCAAAACCCAAGCAGCTCCGCAAAGTGCCACCTCAATTCAAATCCTCGCAGTCTTCTTAAAAGACCCGCAGCCCACCCCAGAGTCCCAAATCTTTCGCATCGAGAGACCGCACCAACGAACCACCCCCGAAACACCAACCAATGGATTTTCATTATTGTACAATCGCTCGCTTCCACACTTACCACCCGCCCCGTTCCTCCCGTCATCCTCGAAAGTGGCCGTTTCGGAGTAAGTAATGAAAGTGCCTGCCCAGCCTAAATCACGAGTACTATACTACCGCAGCAGCAGCAGCATCGTTCTCCCTGCCCCTCGTCTTTGCTTTCTCTTTTCCTCGCGCTCGGCTCGTCGAGTAGCAGCAGCAGCCCGACGAGAGAGAGAAAAGAAGCAGCCGGGCGCTCATTGTCGAGAGCCGCGGCCGAGGGTTTCACGTCCGATTAGCATATCCATCACTCGGAGAGCCCCCGGTCTCGTGATCCTTTTTCTTTTTTTTTTCAGCCCCCTCGATGCGCAGCGGCGGACTCTCGTTCGTCATGTTTTTAATGTGTGCTCGATGAGAAGCATCCTCCACTCGTCTCGTCTCGTCTCGTCTCGTCTGCTCTCGCTCTCTCTCTCTCTCGGTGCATATGTATATACGTGTACTTCTGTTTGTATGGATGCCCTCGACGTCCAATCGGGAATTTCGGCTTTACTGCTCTCCGGCTTTGATGGAGTGGCATTGCGAAAGATTGTATATACATACGTGGCTCCGTTGTGGAGATTTCTTTATTGTCGTTGTTTGTAGTGTAAGTATATGTGCGATTGAAGAACGTTCTTCTTTTCTGTTTTATCCGTGCTTGTGAAACGGTATAATACCGCGAGGTATTCGAGGCATACGTCTGGCATTAATTTTGGAAGGAAAAATACGATTAATGCCGTATACGGGTTTCATAAGAGCGTCTCATTAAAAAGCGCGCCTGAATTCGACTGCTTATATACTTATACACCGGCCGTAATCAGTCACTGTCGCTACTACCCGGTTATTGATTACCCGAATTAGCGGCGCGATGTGAATCTTTGTATGAATAATAACGTCAAAAAATAAGAAAAGTAATGATAACCAGTATTTGAAAGAGAGTCTTCTTCGGGTCTAAGCGTCCTCGGTAAATACACCTCGCGCTTGATCAACTGTCAACTGGTTATATTTGTGTACTATATATCGAACAACCACACTCACACACACTAAATGTGTAAAACATTACTTTCTTAGAGTGAAAATCCCAACACATACAATAAAAAAGTATCATCCATGTATATTACATTTCTGTTTGAATGTGTCCTTCGCATCCAAATGCATGATAGTCCTAAAATTCGTATATATGATGTCCATAAGGCGTTAGGTTACCGTTTGGATGAGTAGCTCCATTAAGGGGAGGTCGTAGCCAATTACAGTTTTCTGCATTGAATTTTACATTATTCTAATTTAATTGTTGATAAAAGTTAAAAACTTTAGTTGTCCGGTGGTCTCAATCTTCCGAGGAACACCGAACAACTGAGATAATTGAGAAAAATTAAAAATTGAATGAGAATACTGAAAAATACGAAATTGTCGGTAAGTCGACCTCCCCTTAACAGAGCGAAGCTCCACCTCACTCCGAGTGAACATTCACTCCTATTGCAGTGAAATTTTCCGACTCATTCTAAGAGTGAAATCTCATTGTAGCAGGTTCACCGCGGCTAACAAAAAGCGAGATTCATTCCTTAATCCAATCCCGCCTAATGGATCTCGTCCCTCTCATTTCCGCGCCAAAAACGAGGAACAAAGAGAGAATTGCGCGCGCATCAACCCACGTCGCAAGCTAATTCCGTTGTATATATGCCGAGGCCTCATAACTAATGCCAAGGAGAAAGAGGCAAGGAGTATGTAGCGAGGACAGGGTACACCGAGATTCTCGCTCTGGTGGAGGGATGCTGGCGAACGCCGCACATTCAGCCCGAAAAGAAGGCCGAAAGCGCTCGCGATTAGCCCCGCGGTGGGACGTTGAAGCTCCGAGAGGGAGGGAAACGGAAGCCGATTTACTCGACTTTGTGCACTTAACTACCTTCGCGGTCACCCTCGTCTTCCGTAATTAATTCCTGTCCTTCTCCTTCGCTTTTGAGCTTATCGCCGTGTATATTGTACAAGCATCTGGTCTTATCTTTATAAGCGTGACTTTATCATATCTATGTACAGTGGAAATTTGATGCAACTATTATTTGTATTAGAGTGACTAGGTTATTATGCATTCGGTAACATTGACCAAAATTAGATTCTCTCGTCTGATTCTTTACTGGCGTACTGCGCTGGACGTGTACTCAGTTTAGCATTGCCAATACAAAATC
This sequence comes from Gastracanthus pulcherrimus, assembly GCA_949152435.1. Lineage (NCBI taxonomy): Eukaryota > Metazoa > Arthropoda > Insecta > Hymenoptera > Pteromalidae > Gastracanthus > Gastracanthus pulcherrimus. Next base: position 1,922,137 of record OX424573.1, on the reverse strand, counting down.
GATTTGGACACTACTTAGCAAATATACTCTCGACTCTGAAGAATCTTCCTCTCGGCGCATCGCCGCAGAAAATCACAGCCTCCATTTTCCGCACGATTTTCACTGAAAGTCTAGCTACAAATAATTCTCTCAGTCCCACAAACACACATACACACACACTCGCTAACGCTTCTCCTTTTTCGCGCATCTGAATTCATTGCCCCACGGCACTTTAAAGCCTCGACGGGCACATAAATAAACCCGTCTAAATGCCTTTCTCTCTCTCTTTCACTCCGCGCAGCCGCGGCCGCGGAGAGAGAGAGAGAGAGAGATCCTCTTAAAAATCGTAATGCGCTTTTGCCGAAAGCCATTTGCACTCTCTCGCGGGGGTCTATATGTAAGTCGCGTCCGCGTCGACGGACGCTAAGAAGCTCGCCCTCGCCGAGAAAATAAGCGATAAAAGCAGCAGCGTCGGCGGAGAAACGCTTCGCCGTATTATATATTATGTCTGGCCTGCCGCAAGCCACGACTCGGCGCTCGCGGTTTTATAATAATGATAAGTTGGCCTTTGTTTGCGCTGCTGCTGCTGCGGGGTCGGGAAGGCACTGACTTTGCGGCTACTTAGGAGGGCTCGGGGTTTTTCTCGATGCTTTGCGAATGTGCATTCGAGAGCCGAGTCGAGGGGCGAATTTAATTGCGGGACTGCGTCCGACTGCTCGAGCTTTTCAGACGGGGCAGCTCTTTGCCGCTCGAGGAATGTATACGTGCTTTTGGCTTGTTAATCCGAAAGTGGTCTAGCTAGATGGAAGCGTTATTCTTGCTCTGTCGGAATTGACTGTAAGTGTGTGCTTATGCATGCGGTGGGCGAGAGATACATTTTTTTTTTTTTTTTTTTTTTTAAATGGCATTTCGAACTCGAAAGTTCATCGCCTCATCTACGCAAGCCTTCCACGTTTCCCTATTTTGTGCCAACCCCATCCATTTCGCGCCTTCCCGCCCAATTTCAGTTACGTCTGATTTTACGTTATCCTCCCATCTGCGTCTAGGTCTACCAAGAGGTCGCGTTGCTTTCGGTTTTCCTTTCATTATGCGCGCTGCTGTACGATCATCGCCCATTCTTGCCACGTGCCCTGCCCATCTTAGTCTCCGTGATTTTATTATTCTGTTAATATTTGGTGACGCGTACAAATTATGTAGCTCGCCATTGTGCAGTTTCCTCCACTCCCCAGTTTCCTCATCTTTCTTTGGCCCGTATATTTTCCGCAGAACCTTATTTTCAAATACCCTAAAACGATTTTCTTCCGCTTTAGTGAGCGCCCAGGTTTCGCACCCATACAAGATTACCGGCATTATTATAGTCCTATATATCCTTATTTTTACATTTTTCGACAGTAGCTTTGACTTAAGTAATCTGTTCACAGCGTAGAAGCAGGCATTACCCGAATGAAGTCTCTTATTAATCTCGGCTTTAATTTCGTTTCGATCATTTATAGTTGTACCTAAATATCTGAATTCGCTAACCTTTTCAAAAGTGAAATTTCCGACTCTGAGATCCCCCTCTGCTTCGCGAATGCCCAGTTTCTCCATGATCATATATTTCGTTTTCGATTCGCTCACTTCTAACCCCGTGTTTTTAGCCGCATTTATAAGGATTTCCGCATTTCTCGCCACCGTTTCACCATTATCTCCCACTATATCCAAGTCATCCGCATAGCCTAAAATTTGCGTTGTTCCGTTGAGTGTTGTGCCTAGCTCGCTAGCCTGCATTTTTCTAACAACATGCTCTAGCGTCAGGTTAAAGAGTACCGTTGAAAGCCCGTCACCTTGCTTCAAACCATCGCGTATCATGAACGATTCGGATACATTACCGCCTACTCGGACCTTTCCAGTGCTTCCGTTCAGACATATTTGAATTAATTTTACGAGTTTTTTTGGTACGCCAAGGAGCACTAGGATTTCATACATTTTGCTTCGTTTGACAGAGTCGTACGCTTTCTTAAAGTCCACAAATAGCTGGTGTATAGTTTCGCAATATTCCCACTTTTTCTCTAATAATTGTCTTATGGTAAACATTTGATCGCTCGTTGACCTGTTGCGCCGGAATCCACACTGATAATCTCCTATTATATCTTCCGCGAATGGTGTGAGTCTGGCCTGTATTACGTTTGACAGAACTTTGTAGCAGGTAGCTAAAAGTGAGATTCCCCGGTAGTTATTGCAGTCTGTTTTATCTCCCGTTTTAAAGATCGGTATGATGATGGATTCTTTCCAATTTTCTGGTATTGTTTCATTTTTCCAAATAGCACATACTAGATAAAAAATTTTAGATGTAAGCGCGGTGCCTCCATATTTAAGTAGTTCAGCTGGTATAGAATCGTTTCCTGCGGCCTTATTGTTTTTTAGCTTTTTGATCGCGGCCTCTACTTCTTTGTAGGTCGTTTCGTCCATATGGAGTTCAGCAGTGTGGATTTCGTCTCCCATTTCCTCGGAGTTGTCATGCACGTTTAATAACTTATCGAAATAATCTTTCCATAATTTCAATAGTTCATTTTCGCTTGTCACGAGGTTCCCGTCCTTATCTTTCATTAACTGCGATCTACTCTGAAAACCCTTCCTAATAGCGTTTATTCCTTTGTACATCTCGCGCGGGTTATTTTCCCTACTATTAGTTTCTATTTTTCTAATTTCATTTTTCTGATACTCGCGCTTCTTGTTTCTGTAAATCACACGTACTTGCTTTCTTATTTCATGGTATTCTTCTACGGCCCTACCGCTTTCATTGTGTACACTATCTAATTTAGCCTTCTTGCGCCTTTCAAACCAGAGTTCGCACTCTTCGTCAAACCATGGTTTGCCCTTCGGCCTTTTTTTCTTACCCAGTACTTTGTTCGCGGCTCCTTTTATAGTTTTTTCGATAGCCCCCCACAACCTGTTCGGATCGTCATCTACTCCCGTATGTTCATCCGTTTCCTCGAGCGCCTGAAATCGGTTGCTAACTTCTACTTGGTACTTGATTCGCTCTATCCCGCTTCGTAGTTTTCCAATATCAAAGGTTTCTACTTTGTTCGCTCGCTTACTATTTTGACCGGCTACTAATCTGGCTCTTAATTTGGCCACTACTAGATAATGATCTGAGTCGCAATCCGCCCCCTATAGGTCCTTACGTCGAGTACATTCGTGTGGCGCCTCTTATCAATAAGAAAATGATCGATTTGATTGTGCGTGGCCCCATCCGGCGATGTCCACGTTGCCTTGTGTATATCCTTGTGCTTGAAGCACGTGGTCTTGACTATAAGATCTTTTGCGGCTGCGAAATTTATGACCATAATACCGTTATCATTGCTGGTTTCGTGCAGACTTTCTTTGCCTATGGTGGGCCTAAACATTTCCTCTCTCCCTATTTTAGCATTGAAATCTCCCACTACTATTTTGGTGTCGTAAGACGCGAATTGGTCGATTAATTGCTCTAAAGTTTCATAATAAAGATTTTTGACTTCTTCCTCTTTGTCCTCCGTGGGACAGTGGACGTTAATAACCACGTAATTATACCACGCTCCTTCAATGATGATATACGAGAGTCGGTCATTCACGAAATTCCAACTTTTAACGGAATGTATGATGCTTTTGTTAACAAGAAATCCGGTGCCTAGAGAATGCCCGCTCGCGCCCCCATATAAAAAGGTGAAGTTACCGGATCCTAGCATCGCGTTATCTTTCCATCGGGTTTCTTGTATTGCTACCAAATCTAAATTGTACCTCTCAGTTTCATTTATGATTTCCCGGAACGCGCCTGCTCTGTGTAGACTGCGTACATTCCAGGTTCCCACCCTCAAGTTTCTTTTCGTTTTGGTTTGGTTTTGTTTTCTTTGAGCCATGATAGTAAGTTAAACCCGCGCGTTTTGGATCCTGTTCCGATCGCAGGTGAGTCCATCCGTCTAGGGGTGATAACCCTCATACCTCCCTAGAACTAAGTATGAGAGCTTTCTGACTTTGACGAGGACACAGTCAACTCGTCGTCAGACACACTCGGTTTCATTCTCATATCCTAACGCCCCCCTGCAAGGCAGCGCGCCTTCGCTGGCTTCGTTGCCATGTAAGACCAGGTGGCGAATCATTCTACACATCCCCTCTCAGGGCAGTTGTCATCGCTCCCGCATCCTCCACGACAGCAGGATTTTTGGCCCATTTTTTGTTTGAAATGTGTGGTAAAAGAGATAGATTACAGAGTAAGGTAGAAGAAGAAAGTAAGATAGGAGATTTTGTATAGTGTTTGTAGTTGTTGCGGTGCTTGCGTAGTGTTTCTAGATGAATGCGTTCGCCAGTGCGGGCTCATCACACCCACGCCTGGGCCTATCGGCTGTCCGCGACTGCTTATTCGCTTTATTCGCAGCTAACCTCTTTCTCAGGGGTCGTTCCTCTATCCGCAACCTGAGGACGCGCTGTGTAGTGGTGATAGGCACCCACCCGTCCACTCTGGACGACTACGCCCAGGACCCGCTTAGGGTAACGGCGTTGCAACAGGGGCGAGAGATACATACTAAAATTATTTTGTATATTTTAGTTTGAAATGTGTTTATTTAAATCTAGAATGTTGGCTGCTTTCATAAACAGAAATTGCTCTGAAGCGCGGAATAAATGTTTTATCACGGCCTAGGATTATTTTTGTTATTTTCTTCTGTTTTGGAGAAAAAATTATGATGTTATGAACTAAACTACCCTGGTATAAAAGTTACTATTTTAACTAGCCATTTCTTCCCTAATTTATAAAAATGACTTGTTTCCTGCCCTCTCTGCTCTAAAATACGTTTCATAAATGGTCTCATTTCGACCACGGTATAGTAAGAAAGGTAGTTCATCAATAACAGATGCTTTGTACGGCCATAAATTGTGGCTCGCCAGTGACCTATTATACGATCTCGAAGAACAAATGGGAAACGCGGCACTCGTTACCGTAACAGCGAGTTCCGCTGAAAAGCGCAGCCACTCGGATCCTCCATACACGAAAAATAATTGCAATTTTGATAATAACTCGCGTTCGTCGCCCGTCCGCATCGCGATGAAAAATTCGCGCGCGCGGCAAAACTTCTCCAACAAACGCCAAAAGGCATATACACACACGTTATATAACTCTCTCACAAGAAGCAGCAGCAGCAGCAGACTGCAATCGGGAAATTCCTCCAATAACCTCCTTTGCCGCGGCTGAGGGAATTTTTCAATCGCTTTTGGCCAGCGCCCTGCCGCAGCTCTAAATCAAAAGGTCGCGCCTCGGCCCGGTTATTACCCGATAAATTCATAGAAAAATAATAAGCACAAAGGCGGCGCCGCTAGGTACTGCTACGTACGTATACGTACGATGTACCTGCGTCCAGGGCTGAAAGACGATCTCCTCCTGCACTGCAGCAGTGGATCGTCAAAGAGCGAGAAAATAAGGGGGGCGGTGTTATATATACGCACGCGGGGATAAGGAAGGAAGGAAGAAAGTATAAAAAGGGGGAGGAGAGAGAAAAACGAAGCGGAATTACTTCCAGAGGGAGCGTGTTTCCAGTGCCGCCATGTGCCAGGCCGTAATTCACTCGCTCCCTCTTTTCTTCCTCTCTCTCTCTCTACCTTCTTTCTTTCCTCATAGATAGAGAGAGAGCGAGCGAGCGAGAGAGAAAGTAGCTGGTGTATATATATACGCACACGCGGTGGCGGTGAAGCGATATGACTCGCTGAATTTCCAGCGAGCGAGACGAACGCCTCCCAAGTTAAAGAGAAAAGAGGATGGAACGGAAGAGAGTTTGCGGCAGACGACGACGACGACGCTGCCGAGTGTGTGATATAGCCGCGGAGAGGGAGAAGAAAAACGGAGCGTCGCGCCGTTGAAAACAGACGCGCCGCGGCTAACTTTCGGAGATAAACACATTTCGCGTGTTTGCGTACCGGGAGAGGGCGAGTGAATTTTCTTTTTTCGTTCGCGTCTTGATACTCGCTGGGATTAATATACGTGTCGCGGCGTCTGGGGCGGTTTATAGAGGGGATCAAGGAGGAGAGTCGGGATTTTTGTTTGCTCCGACTGTACGGCCCCCTGTGCGTTGCAAGCGAAATCTGCATATAAAGTGGCAGGTTGAGCTGGGAACATTGATTTTTCGTTGTATGGAGAGAGAGAGAGGAGGGAGGGGGGGTTATATATTTGGTGTTTTACGCCAAGGTCTTTTATGGTTATTAAAGGAATACATTATATATTGATATTGCCATGGAAAAATGTAGCTCTGTCTCTTGAGTTTTAAAGTTAACTGGAAAATTTACAATTCTTTGCCCTTATTTTATCGCTTAAAACGATTTTTACACCGTTTTATATACAATCGATCGAATTCTGTAGAATATATGTGGTGGAAAAATACGAGGTTCTTTAAGGGGGCAATCGTGTGTTTAAGCTGCAATAACAATACAAATATTTGAAGTTAATTCGATATTTCCTTTTTTAACGTACAATGTTAACATTTATTTACATAAACTGGAGTTGTTTTAAGGTATTACAAAAGATGTAGAAATCTAGAGATGTGAACAGTACTATGGGCCGACCAAAAAAAAGATCTCTAACACACGTTTAGGAAGAAATTGTTTAGTCTTCAAATAGATTAACCCGTTAAGGACGTATGGTCTCTATTTCTGTACCATAAGATTTTAGTAAGTTTCTAAGATTTCTACTTGATACATTCGAAACTTGACAAAACTAATCCAAGTCATTTTTCGTCACATAGAAGCCGACAAAAAAAAAGTTTTGAAAAAGATTATACCTTTTGCAAAAATCCTTTAGTCAAAGGCTGAAACACATTTGCAAATAATTTCCCGAGGTTTTATCAATTATTTGACGGTCTCGTCCTTAACGGATTAAACAGATTTCCCCATATTAACCATCCAAAGTGTACACCGCATCAAACGCATAACGTATATTTTCCGCATACAGATGAACCTCCTTGATCCCTTCGCTCTGCGTGCATCATCACCCTTTCGCCGCTGCACTTCGACAGTAGGAGGCAGCGAACACCCTTCCTCGTCGTCCACAATAATCCATCATGCAAAAAGACCTCTCCCCCCTCTCTTTCTCTCCCCGCTGGCAGCCAGCAGTCGGCCGCGCAAAATCACTTTTCGCCCGGCACTCGCTCACAACTCGCGTATGAATCAACCGAGCAGGGGAGGTGAGGGCTGCTGCTTCACTATATATATATAAGACTAGCCGCGGTGTAGCCTCGGGCTGTGTATAATACGAGCTTGCGCGTGCAGTATGCACAAAGACGCGATCGATTTTCCGAATGCGCGCGGTGCACAGTGAAACTTCAGAGACTTAGTGTAAATGTTGTGAAAGTCCCAAAGCACTGTTGCTGAATGCTTTGGAGAGGGGCTGTTGTTTAGGCTAGTGGTGTGTAGTTTCTGTGTAGTTGAGGGGGGGGGGGGGGTCGAGGGATATAGATAGATGGTTTACGAAGAAATATGATTGAATAAATGTATAATTTTAGTAAGGTATTTTTTACCCTGGCCCGATATTAAACCCAATATTAATTACGAGACTATAGTCAGTAAGACTACTATATACATTGTACACAATTTTACTGTATCGACGGTTCTTGAAGTAAACAATAAAGAACTTGCGTACTTCTTATTATTACAAGTAAACGTTTATGGTATTATAAAAAAAGACAAATTTTTTTAATTTTGAAAATTCATTTCTTTAAAAGAATTAAGCAATTGTCAAACTAATAATAAGAAACAAATTCACTTTTAAAATTTATTATCCTATTCGTGTTTTTTTTAACTTATTTTCCATCATTTATTAACTTAATTTATGATTTCAATACGTAAAATGTAAACAATCTTCATATTTTGAATTTTAGAAAAGAAATATTTCCGATTTGCAAGCAGATAGTTTCCTTAAATTCAGCAAAAAATACTTGTTTTAAAAAACCTTTGATGTTACTTACTTCTAGAACCAAGTATTTCTTAAATTTCTTGCATCCCCGCATATCAGTATAAATGCACTCTCAGAATAACTTGTATATAACGTAGCCTCGATATCCAAAAGCCTCACCTACGCCTACCTTCAACGCTACCACCTTCTATTCTCCCGCGAAGTTCCCCCTGAGCCAACCCCTGCGCAGCTGACCGACCAGCTTACAATCATCTGCATGCCACTGTCTGTCTGCGACGGGGGCTTCGCGAGCTCCGCGAGCGCGCACATGACTCACGTAAACGTAGCAGCAGCAGCAGCTGATGACGGGGCGAGCGTGGGGAAAGTCGATTACACGCGTCGAGGTCACCTTCGATATTTAATGCGCGCTGCTCGTGTGTGTGTGTGTATGTGGGTAAATGTGTGAGAGAGGCCGGACTATCCGGTGGCTCACTTGCTGCCGCGTAATGCTGACGTCCGGTGATTCACGCGGGGTAGTTTAGTCATTGTGTGTAGCGTAGTGTGTGTATAAAGAGACGCGAGCCAGCGCGAGATTGGAGGATGATAAGATATGAGCGATCGTTGCTCTGATTTTGGACTGTTACGCAATTGCGTGTACATAGTGGGTTACACTTCGCGTTTTATTTCTCATTTGTACGTGTGCTGGAATGGGAGGATTGCTTGATGATTGATAAAGGCCGGTGCTTGTTAGGCAGGTTGCTGTGGTACACCGAAAAGCATGTAGTGAATATTTATTTGAATACTCGCTGGAAAAGCAGTTATTTGAAAGTAGCTTGAACAATGACTTATTTTATTGAAATAAATGTTTACCTAAAGGCAGAAGTAATAAATATTAATAATAATTTCAAACACTGACAGTGACAGAAATAAGCTAGTAGAAATTCCCTTTTTCATCGAGGTAGTAGTGAGACACGGTAGCCATTCTCGCAACATCTACGAGCTTACAAAATAATCAAACGCTTTACCGCGTGACCACCAATCACTTAGAAATTCATGTACGAATTTGGCTTATTTTTTAATTTTGCATCGTACATCACTTTGTCTGAATAAAGCATAAAAAATAATCAAATGCCCAAAAAAATTTACATTCTTATCCCCTTATAAGCGAGATCTGTAAAAGAAACCTCAAGGCAAATTTCTTTTCGATTCTTTTAAAATTACAAATGGGAGAAATTACTATGTAATATAGGAAAAAGTCCCATGTAAAGTAGAAAAGAGTCTCATAGAAATAGCAAAAGTTACATATAAAGTAGAAAAAAAATGCAATCGGAAACGAAAAATTTGCGAGTTAATAAAAGAAACATTCCGGTAATTCACATGCGAGAATTAATGCGTAGACTCCAAAATTTTATACTTAAAAATCCACCAAGGCTCATCACTACTACTAGATGCACAAGGGAATTTCTACCATATTATTTCTGTCAGTGTATGAGTAGGTTTTACATTTCTCCCATTACGACATGTAAAACAAACGCTTCAGTTTACAGTTTCATGAAAACAAATAAACGATTTTTTAGAAGTACAAAACTAAATATTTACGTGAATTTACGAACATTTTTTTTCCGGTGTGTATATTTTTTTATTACAAAAATATGATGTTGCATTTTTTTGGGGAATATATATTAAGATAAAATAGTAAATCGAAATGAAAGTTATATATTTTATTTCAATAAACAATTAATAGTTAAAATCATTATAACAAGCGGTTTGTCGCTGGGTATTCAAAGCAATTTTTCATTTACGCGATAATTACGAAGTATCAAGGAAGAACAAAGCAGAAAAAGGAGCAGCGCTCGCTTGAAATGAAAACCGCGGAAAGCTCCATTGGCCGGCATAATACTCGGGCATTAGCATTCACTTTTCCTCCTGCTTCCCCCCTCCTTCCCCCTCTCGCAAGAATACCGGCGCAGCATATATCCGCAGCCGGGCGGCGCGCCACAGCCGTAATAATAATAGTAATGCGAAAATAACTGAAATAAATGCGGAACGACGACGTGCAGCCAGCGCCGCATGAGAGGAAAATTACGAATACATCCTTTCCTCTCTCTCTCTCTTTTTATCTCTCTTCTTTTTCCTCTCGAGCGTATCTCCTCTTCCAACACTGCAACGGCAGCAGTTGAGAAACGTGTATATATATATATATATATACAATCGCGAGACACATTCCATTTGCATCCTCGAGGAGACTGCGGCGCGCGAATCGTCATCTCCCGCGTATAGATAGATATGTGTATGAAGATGCAGAGCACACACACTTATTGTGGAGTTTTCTCCCTCGCTTTGTGCTCTGTGCGCGAGTATATACGTATACGTCAGAAGGGTGGCGAGTGCACGATATAAAAACGGCGAGAACGCAGGACACGGGGAAAGTGGAGGCATAAGGGCTGTATAATGGATGTGAGGATATATAGGTGGGGTTTGTATCGGTATGTGTAGTCCCTCCTTGAGCGAGAGTTGTTAACGATGCATATGTATTTTCCGGATACTTGTGGATTTCTTTTTTGGCCGATCGTTCTTCGTTGAATTTCTTTTAATGGTTGTGATTGGTTTAACATGATTTAATCAGCGGGAATGCTGTGTAGAGGACGTCAACCTTTTGCACGTACAAGTTCTTCTTAAATTTAATTGTTTTAGCTTACAACCAATATATTTATTTGATATGTTACAATAAGCTATTAAAATTTGTTTGCATCGCTTTAAAAGTATTATTATGCACGGTATGTATTCATTAGGGCGTTCATTCACTTTTTTATTTCAAGGCAAAAAAGGAAAAGAATAAAACGTTCTTTTTTTGGAATTGAACAAATAAAATGGTGGAATATACTTTAATTGTAATAAAATAACAATTAAAGCAGAAAGGAGTATGCATAACGTTACAATATTATATTATCGGTATATCACGTAACATTGTATTATAGCTGTAAACAATCGACTCTCGATAATTCGAACGTTGATAAACCCACCTTTTGCCAACAAATACGAGGAATCACTTTTTTCATTTAATTTTCAATTTAAATAAAAGATCTCTCTGGCGGAGCGTTGTTGTTTTTGATTGGAACGACAACGTTCCAGAGAAATATTTACTCAAAATTTAAAACTGAATAAATAAAGTGGATCCTCGTAGTTGTCGGTGGGCTTAGCGTCACCTTAATTCCATAATTTGAATTTTCCTACAATTCGAACAATTCCTTTCAGTCCCCTCAACGTCGAATTATCAAGATTCGATTGTACAATAAAAGTGCTCGAAGCCTCGCGCGGTATATCCGCAATACTAAACCCCGCGAATAATTAAAAACTCGCTATACCGAAAGGGTTAAAGTGGCGCTCCGAATGCGACGCGATAAAGCAGCCATCCCGGATGAATTCTGCCAACAAAAGAATACAGTCGACGCTCTCGTCACCCCCTGACAAAAAGAAACCCTCAAGCTCATCCTCTCCCTCGGCAACGCATCCCCGCCACGAGTAAACAATCTAAAACAAAGCTCCCATTACCCGCTCAATGGCAGTCTTCCTCCGCTCCTCGGCACTCTTCCGCGCTCTTCACCCATCTCCAGCACCCGGCTCGACTCTTGATCCTCGCTCTTTTAACACTCTCCTTTTGTGCACGGCACCTCGCGCATTATCGCGCGCTCGATTTTACCGCTCTCGCTATATATACCCACTCGCGTCTCCATCTACGCCGCCGCCGCCGTCGCCGCTGCACACGGAATCATTAATTGCAGCGCGGGATCAAACGCGGAGCTTCGGCTTTACCTCGAGCTCCTTGTGATGCATTTTGACGCACACGCTTGTAATTCAATCTTGCATTAGCGCCGAGAGTCGTGTACGTGTATGCGCGCGGAGAGAGCAGCGGCGAAGGCGGATGATTACTTCCTTTCCCAAACCACCCCCTTTTGTGTTGCAGCGTAGCCGGGATCTCCCGGAGAGAATGCATTACGGGATATTTGCTGCCGCCGCCGCCGCCGCTGCAGGGGGAAATGTGTATTATATATGCGCACACGCACAGAGAGAGATAGAGAGAGATATACGTACACCGGGGGGCGTAAGTGCATTCGCCCGTTGAATTTATCATGGCTCACGAGCGAGAGAGATAGAGAGAGCTCGCATCGGCCGGCTGCATAATTAAAAGCGACTGCTGCTGCTGCGAGAGCGCGCGTCAAAGTTTTGAGAGCTGTCGGGGCCGCGATTTTCGTGTCCGCCGGATCACGGACGGCTGAAATGATCGGAAAAGATGGAGGGGGGCGAGGGCGAGAGGGTAGAGCGATATGACGGGGATAAGGTGGTCGCGCGGCTCTCGATGAAATTTTAAGCGGCTGGGAGGGAGCGAGAGAGAGAGAGAGAGAGAAAATTCATCGGAGAGAGTACAGGGGTAGATTTCGAAAGTGACATGGAGGGTTTTCCGCTCGAGGCTGATAAATATAGCGAGGGAGTAGTCGCGGTATATCGATGCGATATTTTTCTTTCGTCAACGTAAGAAATGTAATGAAAATATATGATTACAATCTGTTTTGTGTGTAATATAAAGTGTACGAAGGAAATAATCGTTTATTTTGTATGTTTCTATGTATATGAGGGATTCAGATACAATTCTGAAACGTTATATATAATCATAACATACAACTCTATAAATTCTTTTACAGTGGTATCGCGTTAATATACCGGAATTGTAAGGATAGACACTTGTAAAATTCAATATAAATAAAGAGCAATGTATATTTGAGAGATATAGATTATAATTAGTATCGATTAAAATTTACTTGAAGACAAATTATTACTTTTCACTGAAAATTACTGTGGCTACTTGTTATAAATCCAGCAATCTATAACATAAGATACTTAGGGGCCGTCCATAAATTACGTAAGGCGTTTATCCAGATTTTCGATTCCTCCCTCCCCCTATGTAAGAACTCGTAAGATTTCTTGCCCCCCCCCCCTCTTCCCCTCTAATCTTACGAAATATTTTTTCATCAAAAGTTCAATATTTAAAGACTCATGTCTCTTTTTACCAGATAAACCGGCACAAATATTTATTACAGGCCCAAAAGTCGAGTCTGTAACTTTTCACAAAAAATTAATTGGTATAGTCCAGTTGTCGTAAAACATAGCATCTTTCTACGAGCGGATGTCAATTTTCTATTTTTACTTTGTTTTAACACTGGCAATAGTCACGACATAATCTTAAAGAAATTCAGATTCTAAGACAGTTTCTTAGTGCTATATACAATTTTAATGTGTATTAGCAATAAAAATTTAATAGTGTTCTGTGTTTAATCGGGTGATTATAGTTATTGTACGTTTTCGGTCTTCAAGATTTCGGTAGTGACGATAGCCAGTGTCAAAACAAAGTAAAAAAAACTTGAAAAATTGACATTGAATCAAGTTCATTAATTCACCAAATTAAAGAACTTGACTATACATTCTCCATTTCCACCTACCCAATCCCTAATCCAAAAACAAAACCTTCGTCATCTCGCGTTTCATCCACACGTCAAAACTGCACTGTTACAGGTCGCAGCCTTCAATTGTTCAACTCCCCGCTGACCCTATTCCCCACCTCCACCAAAAAAAGGAAAATAATCCCCCAACTAGCCGAATATCGCCATAACCGTGCATCAGCTCTGCCGACTACCTATACCTCGCCCACCAAAAAAGAAAAAAAAGAAAAAAAAACAAGAACTTTGGTGGCAGTTCGCGGAAGCGCAACGAGGTGCAGCGGAGCGATCGTTGCGGCGCGCGGCGCGGTCGATTTGCGGATCGAGAGTGCACGCGGCCAGCTGCGCGGGGCCGATGCCACTGGGCATTTTGTCGAAATCAGCCGAGTCGGTTTTGGCGTGCACGTGTGCGCGCGTCACGCGCGACGACGAAATTCCGACGGCGAGCGATATGCCCGCGCGCGCGCGCGCGATTGCAGGTGTCGCGTGGGATGGCGCCGCCGCTGCAGCGTATATTGGATGGATGCGGGTAGAGAGGAGGTAATGGATGGGACTCGGTCGGCTGGAGATGAATTTTCGGATCGTTAATGGTTGGGGGACAGGTATTTTGGCTTTATCGGAAAAAGAGGGTGAAATTTTGAATGGCGCGTCTGATCGGTATCTTGATGTAGATATGAATTTATCCTTCAAAGAAATAAGTATAACGATTTAATTTTGTTAGTATATCGTAGTTGAAAGAAAGGAATTTCGTCTGTTAAAAGAGTCAATAATATTTTTTGATTTTTTGCATTTTTCTCAAAATGGAAACAAATTCTTGAATGTTGATTAATTTAGTTTCATATTTATATATTAAAGTGTATTAAAAAATGTATTTCATCTGTTAGGAATGCCAATAATACTCAATGGTGTATAATTATCGCATTTTTCTCAAAATGGAAACAAATTCTTGAATGTTGATTAATTTAGTTTCATATTTATATATTATAGTGTATTCAAAAATGTATTTAATCTGTTAAGAATGCCAATATTACTCAATGATGAATAATTTTTGCATGTTTCTTGAGATATACTCGGCATTCAACTAATTGATCAATATATCGTCTTGAAACTGTGCTAAAAGTTTCATTTCAATGATGATAAATAAAAGTATGAGTTTATTTTTGACATACTTTAATACTGACGATGATAAAACCATTCATGTATTTAAGACCAAAAACAACCCCGGTAAAAACCAATCTTATTCATAGCCAGTGATTCATGCTATTAGCTATAATAGTCTATAAATAGCCATGATTACTCTATTCTAATAAAAATCTCTATACCCTGGTAGAAAATTAATCTAGAACTACGTAGATCTATCTAGTTTGCCAAGGAAATAATCGAGGGCCTCGATAAAACTAGATAATTTTCTACCATGATAGTAGTTATAATTTTTTCACTATCTTAAAAGTGCTTTCCCGTAATAACTAAATTATGAGAAAAGGGTTTCTTGTAAATAAGTGAAATCAATTTGTAGTAGAGAATGCAAGTATATTATAAATATTGTACAGAGAGATGTTGGCAAACTGGCTGCATTATACAATTTCTATACGTGCTAGAATTCGAATAGCGGACTTAGAGTAGGGATAAAATAAACATGCGTAAGAAAGGTTCCAATGTTACATGAGACCTTAAGCGATAAGAGGCTTAGCCCAAAATACAAACTAACTCTTTATGCTCTTTATGAGTATTCGAAGAAGTCGCAAAACTATATACATACAAATATATTATTATAAGCATTGACTATAAAAGTTTATAAATACATTAATTTCTATGATTATTGAATGATTAATAACATTGTAGTAGTAGTAATAATAGTAAGAAGAAGAGTAAGAATAAGAATAAAGTACATTGCTTGTATCTAAATATAACAAAATCTGCTTACAATAAACACTAGTCTAAAAATCGTTCCACCCAACCTGAAAAAGCCCACATCAAGCCACCCAACCACCCTCAACCCGCGAAACTCCCACGCACAAAGAAAACTCCAATGGTCGTCCAAGGAATGCCCATATCTCTCTGCACTCGCCACTTCCGCGCGTCCGATCACACGTGCGATGCCTACAGCCCATCGGCGCTCGCGCGTGCGGGGATTAGCCGGTCGCTCGGCGACTCCATCGCGATCGCGGCGCATCCCAATTACCCAATTATACGCCGCTCGATGCACTTGCTGCAGGTGGTACGGACACATAGACGTAGGTGGTCCGCGCCGAGCTGACGGGTGACCGACGCGCGACGATGATCGACTCCCGTACACTCGACGCGTGGGAGGCACGTCCGGCGCGTTTGACGAAAATTCGTGTATAATTCGGCCGAGTGGGTGCATGGGTGTGTGAACTCGATGGTGAGAGAGAGAGAGAGAGAGAGAGAGAGAGAGAGAGAGAGAGAGAGAGAGAGAGAGCGTCGGAGGTGCCGTTATAGAGCGAGACGTATAATTAGTGCTGGTCGCGTTGGATGATTGGTCCCTGTGCGGTAAGGGGGTGAGGCTGTGTGGCAATTTTGTTTGAGGTCTTTGGATCTTTACGAGCATTGGCATTTGAAACTCGTGCTAGTAGGAATAACCAATGGATGTTGTAAGATGTGTATTTCTGATCAGCTCTTGTTTTGATAAAAGTGAATTGTGCTAATGCTTTGTTGACTTTAAATGTACAATACATATTTAAATATACAAGTTTGAGGTCAAATTTGATGTGAGAAAATGATCAACAATTGGGTTCTGATACAGAACTGGTGACTTTTAATACATTTGATTTGATACAACAGATACGTAGAATTTTACAAAAATGGAATCAATATGCAAATTAATAAAAAAAAGAGAGTACCTTGCATAATTGGATCTTTGCAAGAAATTTTTTATGGCTTGACGCGATAGATTAGATATGCTACTTTCTTTAATGTGAACTTTTCTAATTTTCACAATGTATACCTATTATTAATGAAGTTACAGTGCTTCAACGTTATTCGAAGAAACTTATTTAAGCAACAGCTTCCTTAGATTTCGATTTTTTTAAAAAATACCAAATAAATGAAGCATTGATTTATGTTCTTTATCCAAATCATGGATACCGCAACAATAAAATTTTTCATGCAAATACTCAATTAACCCAACTAAAAATGTTTCTTAAAGGCAATTTTCCAGGTATTTGATTTTAAGATCATATTTCTATCGTTCTTGGATTAAAATAAAATATAGCGGTTTATTAACAGCAATAAAATATAAAATAAAATATTAAGAGAAGATGAAATTTTTAGTAAAATTCGGGCTATATTTAACTTCATTTTAAAAACGATGAAAATCTGACCTCAAATTCGAAAGCCGCTGGATATTTTCCATTAAAAACAATATTTTGAATTTAATTGATTTGGTCCCATATTAATTGATTACTTGATATCGCAATGAAAAATTAAATAATAACTAAAATGCATTAGCGATGTTCTGTGAAGCAAGGAAATCCGCATAAATTTTAATTTTATAAAGTGAGCAGTGACGAACATGAATTATGTATAAACGTTAACGAATTCTCCGATATTTGCACTCTCTTTCAATTCTAACATTGTTCTATCCTTTCCATAATTAATAACTATAATAATTCTTTATTATTTAATTAACCAAATTTATAATACTGTATTAGCACTGATTACATTCATCACTATTAATTTTCCCAAATCTATTTATTAATTCATCCTGTCATAGAAAAAAAGCTTTCTAATATCCCAATCAAACTTTCTTCCATTATTAATGACCAAGCAGCCTCCGCGTAGCCCGTCGCTAAATATACCCAGAATCATTCACTCCTCTGCATCTTTCACCGTCTCTCCTTTTTTCTTTTCACCGTCAATTAAGCAAGCCGCTGCGCCGAATTCGTCGATTACGCACACGACCTGACAGAAAAAAGAAAACAAAAAACAAAGAGGAGCACGTCTATATAAAACAGAAAAGGCTGTGCGCCGCGCGGAGCGAAGGTGAAAGTCACGCGCGCGTGAGAAAGTGGCGCGCGGAACGCGCCTCGATACAACTTTTCGGTCATATCGGGGGAAAGGCCCCGCGCGTTTGTCCAGTTCTCCAAAAAAAAAACAAATAGAAAATGTAAGAGGACACGAGTGACTCGTGCGTGTAACGGATAACGTATGCGTGTACGCGATCCGAGCGAGTTTCGTTGTTGGATTGACCGATGCGCTTGGTTGGTTGAATCATTAATCGTGCCGCGCGTTTTTGGGCCTCGATCCGGTGCGGTACAAGCGACTGCAGGTGCGTGGATCGTTGTTGCTTCTTTTTTAGCGAAGTGAGTGTAGAAAGTGATGTGTGAAATTTTGATTTTTGAAGGAGATATTGGGAACCGGAAGGTTGACACTGTGGAGAGATAATTTCTGATAAAATTCATCGTGAAAATAGTAATAAACGAGGGATTGCAGCTGGAACGGGAAATATTGCTCTGATTTACGTGGTAATAATTGACTTACATCGTGGTAAAAATTGCGCAGAAGAATAATGTACTAGATCTATAAGTAATTCTTATTTCAATGGTAGTGAACATTTCTTACGTGATAAATAAATATTTAATATTATTTATCGAATAAATATGTGTTACTACTGTATTCAACAAGTATATACTTATACCGAGTACTCGACTTATACCTCGCAAATTTCGTTTTAGTACATTATAAATAAAGATCATGTTAACCGTATATCAGCGTAATTTTTACCTACGCAGCTACAACAACTTTCAAAGTAATTTTTATCAGCAAATTCTCTCTTCACGGGAACTTTCTAAAACTCTAATTCGAAGCATCCTGATAATTCGATTGCATTATTCTCGCTTATCGCGCACTGCTCTTTTTCGCCGTTCGGCTTCATTAAGCTTGATTAGGATTTTGATACAGGCCAGAGAGCTGTTACGTCGGCTGGATATATATATCCGATGAATCGCGTTAGCCGATGATATGCGGAAATCGATCATGCGCAGCGTGCGCGCAGGCTGCTTTAAGCGGAAATGAAACGGTCCAGTGCAGTAATTTCAGGTCGAGTAGTATAGCCCGAGTACATTACACGAGTGTGTGCCGGCTCTCTCCCTCTCTCTCTCTCGGGTCTTAAATTGGAAAATTTCTATCGGAGCGATTCCCCGGTATAACTCTTTTCTCATCTGAACGTTATTAATCATTCAGCAGTATATAATTGATTTTTTTATTGGAATTTTTAGTAATTATAGAATTGTTGGTAACCTTAATTTTTATTAATTTTAAATAACTAAAAGTGGAAAGACTGGCATTGGACATTTAAATGAGTAAAATTGATTTGTCGATCGCTAATGTTAAACACATTAAGAGTCTAATTTTCTTTTATATAGTACACATAGTTTTCAGTTTAAAAATGACACGCAAAAGTTTTCTGGGTGAAAATTTGGCCCGAATAAAAAGAAGTAATTTCTTAAAATACTTACTTATCATAAAGTGAGTGTACACGTATAAAGATGTATAAGTTACAATATAAATTATTACACTTTTTGGGAAGTGAATTTTGACTTGAAAAAGTGTGGTAGTATTTAATCTTATTGAAAGAATAAATAAATGACTCACGCCCGAGTAAGTGTTATTTTCACATGACAACAAATCATACTCTTTCGAGCGAAAAGAAACACAATCTGTATTTTTCACATTCACAGGGTGATTTGTTCACTCTCAAAAGAGAACACATGTTTGATACTAAAAATACATCATGCTTTTCTCCGAGAGACTTTTAACGGCTTAACTGACTCAAGGAGTCAAGTATAGAACACTCTCTCGACTTAGCGCAAAAGTAACCCATTAATTTAGCGCATTTTAACTCAAAAAATGTTGGTCACATTTTCTCTTATTGGGAAAGCGAGAAGTCACTCGAAAAGCGCAAATTAATTCACACTCGTGAAGATTTAGCTTCAAAACACGTGTAAAACCGACGTCTAAACAAGCACCATTCGACATTCACGCGTCCCTCACTTACAATATTCTTCACACACTCAAATTTGCACCGATCACTTCACAAATAATCACCAACACTCACAAATCGCTACCAAAACCACATACACACACGCACACACACGCGCGTATCTCACAATTTCATCACGTCGCTCCAGCGCAACATAATCTCCAATTCCAATCTCAATCTCCGGTTCGCTCGTATACGTACTCTTTCCTCCCCCTAAAAAAGAAACAACCGACCGACCAACCCTTCCAACAATACGTACGAGAGACGCGTCGCGACAGTGAAAAAGCTCGCAAAAAGCGGGCTGCCCCCGCTGAAAACAGTACCATACCAGAAACCCCGCTCTCTCCCGCGTCTAACGTATGACGCGCACAAAAGCGTACACACACACACACATGCACACACGCACACACACCTAGAAAACAACAAATCGCACGCGGACGCGAGTAATCGCTCGCGTCGCTCGCCGGCAAAAAGCAGAGGAGAAGCCGAAGAAAAGCCGGAGGAAAAATTACCGAGCAGTCTGTTATCAAGGGAGCGAGAGAGAGAGAGAGAGAAGCAGGTCGTGACGAGGCGACGACAACGACGACGACGCGCGTACATAAAGCCAAGCGCGGCAGCTACTCGGCTGCTCTCTCGGCGACTGCACGTCTACGAGCGTGCGTGCGCGTGTGTACGCTCTTGCAATCTTTTTCAGCGGTTGCGCCGCCGCTCGGCGATTTGTCCGCGAAGGCGAAAGCGCAAGCTCTCGCCTCGATTTTTCACCGATGCTGGTGATGGCTTTTCCCTTTTTTTTTGTAGCGAGCGCTGCACGCGTGTCGTGGGCGGGCGAGTGGGCGAGGGAGAATTATCGCGAACGCAGGAGAAGCGTGTAAGAAGAAGAAACGTCAAGGGGTGAGTGGGAGGATGGGGAGTAAGATGGAGTGGATTAGATGGGATTTTATTAATGCCTATGACGCAGATGCTTGGGGGGGGGGGGGGGAGGGGGTGTTTTTGCGAATTGCTTGGTTGGAGCGGTGCTGGTTGTTTGCGGGAAGTTGCGTTTGATGGCGTATTTTTGCGGGGGAAGTCAACAATTAAGCTGTACGTGGATTTGTATAGTGATACCGTTGATGAATTTGTAGAAGATTGGTCTGGTCTAGCAATTCTGTTTCTACTGATTTGATTTACTTAATAGATTTTGGTATTTTTTGGGAATTTCAATTGCTTCTTAAATACGATGTTGAACATTTTTATTAATTGTTCGAGATTAATGACTGATAGGGATCATTGCCAAAATAGTAATAATTCATATTACATGAAATGTCATATTGATCAATTAATTTATAAATTAGAGAAATACTTTTGTTGAACTTTGTTCGCATCAAATTCAGATAATTAATAGAATAATTTTCTGCATTAACAAGAATTTTATGACAAAGCTATGTAAGTATTCAATAGAAATCCCATTTATCTTGCATTTTTTGTACCATCAAGAGATTCAAATTCGACCTCGATTCCTACTCCTAAAAACCCTCTCGCGTAATCATTATTCCGCGGGAAATTCAGCACGTACCGCGGAATAACTCGCCATCGTTCCGACAAAATGGTTTAATATTCAAGAAAATCGAAGCACAATCTTCGCTCGTTTCCACAAAGTGCATAAGAAAGAGGACTCGGAGAAAATGATGAAGCAAGAGAGCGAGAGAGACAGAGAAGGAAGTGCAACACCTGGCGCCGCACTTGGCGAAACGATGACTTTGCGTAGCGCTCGCGAGTAGCGGCTTCCCCCCGCACCGCAGAGAGAAAGATTGCTTTTTCCGTTTGACCTGCTCGCTAAATAACGCCGCGGAGCGTGCTTCCATTAATATTTCCTTTTGCCTCCCGTTTCTCCGACTTGCCGCTGCTCGGTCCCTTTTCGCGCTCGCGCGCTTGGCGTTTCAATTGCCCCGGCCACCGCGACTAACTTCTCCTCCGCGCTTTGCTTTTCGTGGTTACCCCCTCTGCTGGCTTTTTTGTTTTTTGCTTTACTTCTGATACCGCTGTTCGCGCTGTTCCATCGACGGACAGGGGAGTTCCTCGTAAGCTAGAGGCACCGTTGAATAAATAGTGCGCGCGAATATCGGATTACTACTCGTAGGGTCGTGGCATATCAAACTGGAAATATTACGTTGTACGGAGAGGAAAGGAAATTCTGTTCTTCGTAAGTACGTGTACCGGGGAAAAGGGAGCGAAAGAGCTCTTGCCGAGTAGGTGCGGGGAGTGAGCATTGTGCATAGATGCGAATACTCAATCATTCACCGCCGCAGCATGGGGTAGTATGCATTTTTAGCTTATCTTTTGATAGGAAAGAAACTTCGTCGTTCCGAATTGTGAATGTTTCGACGGCTACTTTGGTCTACTTTTCGTGATTTCTTAAAGTCCGTGTGCGTAGTGCATGAATATTGGAGAATCAAGTAATGGATACTTCACTATGCACATAACTGACGTGTAAAGAAAAGTTAGTACGCTTTTTCAATTGTAAACAAGTTAATTGTATAATGAATTCTCGTTTGAGTTTGTTTAGATAATTGATATTCACGTGATTTTAGTAAATTGTACACGATGTTCATATTTGGATCATTTACAAGCATAATGGAATAGGTCCATTTTGAAAATTATACAGCCGTTTATTGCAAGCATTTCAACATTCATGATATCAATTAGTAATTTCAACAATTTGACGATGATAGATTAATTGTGTCGCAAATTACGCTGACGATAATTGAATCAGTCAAACTATTATGTGATATATCGTAAATTTTGGAATTAATATAATTACTCATTTGAATTTTGGGAATTAAGAGTTGATTCATGAGGTTTTAAATACTGATAAATGAATATTTCTGTATATATATTAGGTAAGAAATCGAAACATAAATATAAATATTAATGTAGACACGCCAATGGTAAAATAAAACAACAAGCGTAATAATTTGCATAATGTTTGTTGCCTAACTTTATTCTAGCAGACTAGTAAATACTTCTTAACCAGTTAATAACCACTAAAACCTTACATACTGAGAAAAATGATTATTAATTTTATAGTTTGGATTCATGTATTTAGATTTTATGTACTCCTAATATTTATATATGCAATGAGAAAATTCAAGCATTTGATCATGTCCAAAATCTTACGTCTTCATAGTTAAGGAATCGTATTTATTAATATAAAGAATATTATCTATCGGTGTATATACAGATTTCCACCGATGAATTATGAATCCGAGATGCGAAAAAGACAGGAAGAGGGAGAGAGAATCGGAGAGAGATCGCGAGTCTCGAGATGTTAAGACTTGCGCGGCGCCGCATCCGCTTGACAATGCCAAAATTCCGGCCTCGTTATTCCGCGGCTTTGCGTCTCTCTCTCTCTACTTCTCTCTCAAGTCTCGCTCAAGTTCCGCGCGCTCGGCCGTTAAAATATTCATGGGAATTCGCAGCCGTTCCAAGTTCGCCTGTCGCCGCTGAAACCTACTTAATACAAGTTCGCGGCGATCGAACCGTATCTGCCTAGCTACTGCGGGCACCCCTTGCGCGTATACATACACGTATACGTATACACACGCGGGTATATATAGACGAGACGACGACGAGACGGCGCCGAAGACCCGCGCGCGCGCGCTGCACCGAGCCTCCCGTCGAATAGACGCCGGGATAATTATAGGACTTGCACCGGCAACTTCGTTCTGCTCGGGATCTTCTGGGCGTTTGGTGTGTGTGTGTGTGTGTGTGTGTGCATGCCGAGCGAGGTTGTACAGCGCTTATCGGCGGCCCCGAAAACGTTAGTTCCGCGCTGCTGAGATTCGCGGAGATTTTGGGAGTAATTTTGGATGGTGGTATGCGGGATGTGGAGCAGTGGGCGCGGATTGTTCTTTCGCTTTGGAATTGGGGAACTTTGGATTTTGGGAGTGGTTATCGAGATGAAAGTTTGGAGAGATGTTGTAGGTGAACGTCTGCGGGATACAGGGTAATTATGGAAAATTTATTTTAACTTAAATAACTATGGAAATAGCTTTCGGAAATTCTGTCGCAGCTTGCTAACCATCAGGTTTGATAGATTTTATCATACGTATTTCAAGTTTGACGGCTAAATTTGGTCTAGCGCATCAGGTTTTGCAGAAACTATATTGAGAGTGCATATAGCCCAGTATCTTTCAGCTATACACTTGAATTTCGCGCTTAAATTCGTAACCAATAAAATCGAAAAGTATCGGACTGATGACACGATGACCATCATCACTTGCTTTGGATAGGGAATGCGATAATAGAGTTTAAGAAAGTTATATTTCCAGCAAATTGTTACTTACATATATTTTAGAAAATTACAACAATTTTTACATATAAAACTTACTATTTTCTATGAAAAAATGATAGTTTGATTATCTGGAACAAGAGTATATTATTCACTGAGCAAACAATACAATCAGATCTTGCAAAATGTCATAATATTTCCATAACTATTATAGGTTAGAATACATTGTAAAACATTCACTATACCTTCCTCTTCATCGCTACGGGATGGTCTGTATCCAAAGTTCTGCAAATTCAACGTAAAAGAATGCCTTATCGACCGCGAATCAGACGCAATCATACTCTCCTTCCGTACCACTACTTCTCAAATTCAATTTCCTCGCTTTCATCCATTCCCCTCAAAGACAAAGTACATTGAAATTCTCTCCCCCTCACCTACATACATATTTTTCCTACAAGAAAGACGTTACAATCGCGCGCTCCAGCTCTTTATATACCGCGCACACACACCACCTCCCGCGAATGAAAATTCATCCGCACGCCGTCGGTCAGCGTAGATTCTCCTTCTCTCTCTCTCTCTCTCTTCCACTTATTATACCGCGGCTCGACTCGTACCGCTGAAATATATATATAACAGAGCGGGGGCGACCTCGTTAAAGTTCGCCCTCCTCCAGGCCGCAACTGTCAGCTTCCGTCGAAATATAATCAGCGGCGCTCTTTCTCTCTGCGCCAGTGTGCGCCCTCATATATATTAATATATCGATTCGGCGGAGACACAGCGCAGGGCATTCCGCGAGTTCCGAGGCGTGCCGGCGCAAAATTCGCTGATGATTCTTTCTTCGGGGGCCGCCGACCCTTATACTGCGAGCAGCCAAGGGGAAAATGAGTTATAATTATTGCGATCTCGAGAGAGCACGTGTTCGTTGTACGTGGGTTTTATATATTGGGGAGGAGAAGGGAAAAGTGGGCTAGTAGGGGAGAGTTATTGCGTAAGAGTGTAGGTGCAGTGGAGTTTTGAGTTTATTTATCGTGCTGGTAGAGCGTCTTTTCTCTCGAGCTAAGTTATGCGATCGATATTGGGGTTGCCGGGGTAGGACGGGATACCCGATGTGTTTTTCGTGTCGAGATGTGTCGAAATCTTTTGAATGTATAGGCGGTATTAGAGTGAAATTTCACTCTAATAGAGTAAGATTTCGTTTTAGTGGAGCTACTAGAAACCATCGAAAATGGACCTCAAGAGTTACAATTGATAAACAATAGGATATTTATATTTATCTGTTTTAACAAAAGCTCAGGTAGCGCAAACAAAAAGCATTTTTGAAAGAGAAAAATAAAACAAAATATATATTTTTTTCTATTTGATAAAATTCTAATTTAAAATAAAATTTATAAAAGATTGTATTGTAGAAATTTATCAAAGTTGTTTTGGTTTATACTTTTTACTTGGTATTAAAATCGTTTTAATTATCAATTTTTTTACTGTATGGTTCTTTTTTATTGTTTACTTTTGTTTAACTTTTAATATTTATCCTATGTTTTAAAGCAAAAACTATAGAATCATTATTTAATTGCCCTTTAGTTTCTGCAAATGATGCCAAATAAGGCATTTTAAAAAACTGTTCATATTAAAACAAAAATTATTAAATACCCTTTTTTGCACCGCTCTTCCCCACACGAGGGCGCGCGTAAATTTCTTTCCACCGCATGTTTACTATCTCACACGCCTTGTTGTCGCGGACATGTTGGGGGATGCTTTTAGGGGCGCGCTGGATCCCCTTGAATTCCAGCCGCCGCCTCCGCTGCTGATCTCGTTGGAAATTGAATGTCGACGGGGATTCTTCGTGGGTATAATGGATAAATTAGAGGTTCGATTTGCGGGGAGGGATACCATGTTATTGATGTGTTTGTTTGGCGATCAGGTTATTTTATTACCATTTTTCATGCCATCTCTCCCACGGGGAGTGTGAATTTTCGCATTAAAACCCATCGATCGTGGGCATAAGAAAACACATTAGATCGGGCGTAATCTCCCCGCACTACCGGGACTAAAATTAGCTTCTCTTGCAAAATGATGGATGATACCGTACGCGTGTTCAGTATTATGAATAAAATTTAATCGAATAATTTTGCCCGACATCATTTTCGTACATATCGACATGTCGCAAACAAACGAATAAAGGAAAACTCGGCGATAATTGTGTATATAACGAAATCCCCAAAAAATGCACTCTTGTTTTAGGTGTTTTTTACGGTTTTTTATATATAGCAAAAAAAGGGTTTTGCTGCGCAGTTAATAACTGTGCACAAAAAGGTAGACATTTTTTTAGTATATCAAAAAAGACCTTTAATTTGAGTTTTTGTTCGTTGAAAATTGATGTTCCGGTGCAAAGTTATGATCAATTGAAAATAGGGTAATGATTCGTAAAAAATCTCAGATTATGAAAAAAATGGAAAATCCGTCCGTTTATACCCTATTTTCAACGAATTATTACCCTATTGGTCATAACTTTGCACCGGAACATCCATTCTCAACGAACAAAAACTCAAATTAAAGGTCTTTTCTTCTACTTTTATACACTTTAGGGGAAAAAATTTTTCCACCTTTGTGTGCACAGTTATTAACTGCGCGGTAAAACCCTTTTTTTGCTATATACACGGAGAGAAACGATGTTATAATTCTTATTAATATACGAATGAATTTTTACTATTTAATATAGCAATTCTCTAAAATATTAAATAGTAATATTAAAATTCACACTTATAAATTTTTTTTTCAATTTAATGTTTCCCTGATTGTTATTTATTCTACATATTATATTTTTTATATGTGTACACTTTAATTTTAAATAAATTTATTTTTACCGAAAAAACCGACCTCGTGAAGATTTGAACCGGTGACCCTCAGCTCTTGGATCGGACGCTCTACCTACTGCGCCATCATGATCCTTGTTTACTATACTTCGAATCATCCTTATAATGATATACTTATTCATTGTTGCAGTTCTAATTAACTTACATGTATTGATATAATACATGAAAAAAATCTTGTATCATCGAATTAAAAGTATCGTGGTCAGTTGCAAAAGACTACTTATAAGTTTTAGAGTTTAGATTTTTTGAGTCAAAACGGTTTACTAAAATATTTACTTGAATTTAATACTTTAGTGCGTCAAATTTACTAAAAAAGTATAGTATTCGGAAAATATAACAAATATTACTATAATTTCAAGTACTTCTTGTTATAATATTCAGTACAAATTACTTCACATTCTTGTAAATTCTATAAACGACAGTTTTTACTAGAGTAGATAGTAAAATTTCATGCTTTAATTGCAGAATATCATATACGTTTAACAATAACTGCTACAAAATACAGTAAAAAGCATTAGAATGCAAGTAAATCCGACCGTTCCTTCATAAAATAGTTATTTTCATACAGTAAATAGTAATTTTTAATATATCTCTTCTCTCCGTGTATAAAAAACCGTAAAAAGCACCTAATTTGACAGAAAAATATAGTCACATGGCCAGTTTTCATTGTTTAAACTCGTGTTCCTTCATAATTAGGTCCCTAAAACAAGATATAAAACTTTTGGAAATCCGATCATTCAAATTTTCTTTTGCAATATCTGGACCCAAAAAAGTGTCTCTTTTTTGTGATCTTGTCATATAAGGTCCTCGCGACGGCGCATTAAAAACTGCGCATAATTTTCGGGGCCAGTAAAAACGCGCCGTGAATATAATCGGCGTCGCGCGCGCGCGCGAGCAGGAGAGCCGGCGGCCGTCGTCGAACGGGCAAACGCAAACATCGGGGCGCGACGACTCGATGAAACGGAATATTTCATTCGCAATTTCCCGGCGCGGCTTGATGGAAATGACACGTTCTCGCGGCGTAACGAGAGCCGTCAAACGCAATCCCGCCGACCATTCCTCATCGTACCTCCCCTCCCCCCCTCCCCAGATATTCACAGTTTGCGGTTAATTAATTTCAGAGCTTCGCGATTAAATCGACTCTCTGTCTCTCGAATGCATTCGAGTCCCTGCCTTCAAACGCACAGCTCCAAACGAGCTGAATAACAATCGATATTTGCATAAAAGTTATACGTAATTCTCGCGGCGTTGGAGAAATTGATAAACACGCAAACTGCGTAGTCGTGATTCGGATTTTAGAAGAATGGATAATATAGGTAAGCGCCGAGATGCGTGGTATCGCGAATTCGAAAACATTTCGATTGCTGTATTATTCTGTTAAAGTAGTTCTAAATTTAATGATAGATTGCTGTTAACTGTTTTATTATTGCTCCGCTCATTTTCCTTTCTTTTGAAATACCCCCTATCCAACTCTCACTATAATGAATCCCTATTAGAATATGCACACACAGGGAGATTTTTAAGTAAAAATTATGAAGAAACTCACGGTACATATTAAAAGTAAAGTTGCATGGTTAACATGTACCATGATACTCGTGAAGAAACCTTGTGACATTCTGATAGTTTTGACTGATACTGAAATTCGACCGTACTACATGATAAAATTTACCTGGAGTATTGTGACAATTCCGTATATGATCTTTAGAGAAAAATAGAATTTGTAAAGCTGATTATCTTTCAGCTTCTTATTACGGTGTCATTATTCCTCACTACCTTTATACATAGTTCTAAGTTAGATTTAACCTAAAAGCGTGCAATCAGCTGTCACCCTTGATCAACGGTCTTCTCTCAACTAAACATCACTAAAATTTAGTGACCCAAATAGGAACGTTTCCCCAATCAAGCAACTTTTCACCGCGCCACTCGGTATGAAATACCATAAACCTATCAGTAAAAAGTATCGGAAAGTCAGAACTCCTCCCAACACTCGACGAACAATTCTCCCCTTACACAAAAAACCCAAGAACCACGCGCGCACGAATCAAAAGAGGAATAATCACTTTCCCCCGCCGATAAAACGTCGGCAGCGCCGTGGCACTCTGCTGCAGCCTCTCTACTGCCGCAACTATAAAGGCCTCTGTACCGGGCGGCGAGGTATACACATCCATGCATCCATCAAAGTGAAACCTCAAAGTCCGGTATACTGCTCAGCAGCAGCATCCATCGCCTCTGTGACCGCGTACAATGCGCCCCGAAACGAGACACGATGCCTTCTGTACCTCCCTCCGACGTTATAACCAACGTCATCCCCTTGCAGTGTGCAGACCCATAGGCGTGGGACGGTATAATGCACCGAGCAATCAAGCTGATGGTTGTATATCGCGGTGGAAGTTGATTTTCTTGGGAATGTTCTTGAATTCTTGCTGTGGCTGTGTGAGGTTATACGTGTATGGGTTTGAATTCGAAATTGCCGGAGAGCAATGGAGAGATACGTTCGTCTTCGATGTTTCAGTGTTTAACGGAAGTTGAAACAGTGAAAATTGAGCAACTGATTTGAAGTAGTGACATTTTCAGTTACTCAGTTTTCACTGTTTCATCTTTAGATGCGTATAGCTTTTAAATATGTTACTCATGCTTTTAAATATGCTAATATTGAGTTAAAGCAAACATTGACTGCATAAAACGAAGAATCGATAACGTTGGTAATGGGTACGAGGTATAGGACTCCGATTTCCTCTTAACTCATATTCGTATAATAGTAATCAAAAATTTATTTACATCAGCTTAAGATTTTTGCATTATTGTCGAAATATCTGGTTTAAGTATTTTGGCATCAATTTCTACTCAGAAATCTATTTCTGATCACTATTTTCACACAAATTATTACCTCAACCTTATTGTGAATAAATAATGGGTTCAAGACTCAATGATCAAGAGATAATAATTATGCACGTATCTAAATATGTAAATTTAATGTGAATTTAACGAAGTTTAATAGGTTCAGCGCTACATGGTACGAATTTCTATTCAAAGGTAGATCTAGTATCTACCTTTCCATCTGGTTTTTGTTGAAACTTTTAAATTTTAATTTATACTGCAAAAGATCACAAAATTTGGCTCACACATTAACCACACTGAACCTAAAACATTTCCTGATCAGAAATGGAATCTCAGCTGATCGGAAACTGGTACCGCGACCGGTGCATCGGGATTCAGACTAAAATGAACTTTTGAACTGGTCTGTAATGTCGTATACAACTGCCTTGAGTACACTCGCCCCCCCCCCCCCCCCAGAGAGCACCTCCCAACTGCAGCCCATATATACGCGTGCGTGCTCCTCCTCCGAGTTAAAGAGCCCTTGTACACGCGCACACACGCACACACGCACAATGCCGCTTGCACTGCATGCGCGCGGCTTTCGAGGCCAATGGGGAAACGCAAAAAGTCGAGGAGCCGCGAACCGGCTGCTCGCTCGCGGACAATGCGCGCTTATATTGCCACTCGAGCCGAAGCGAAGCTCCGCTATATGCGCTCTTTATATCGCTTCTTTGCGTACGCGTGTATCGATTGGCGTGCGCGCACGCGAGGGTTAAGGAGTATGCACGCACACAGAGAGAGAGGGAGAGAGAGAGAAAGGAAGTAGGAGAAGCAAAGCCGCGACGAGGCATTATACAGCGAGGGGCGCGGAACGGATTGACGTATATGGACGGATGATGATTCATGCGAGCGCCTCTCTCTCTCTCTCTCTTTATTCTGTATCCTTCGTAATAACGGCGTGTGGTGAGAGCCGTAATCAATATACGCGCAGGCGTTCTCTCTCTCACTTGCCCTTTGCCTTCGATTCTGCACGAAGTATTACACGAGAGGAGGGGTGTGGGGGAGTCTTTCGAGTGCGAAACAAGCGACGACTTTGGGTCAGAGTGGATGGGAGGAAAAAAGTCGACAGATGGGGATGAATAGGGTCAGCGACGCGAGGAGAAAAAAAGTTGCGGGTTTCAGAGAAAGAGAGAGAGAGAGAGAGAGAGCGGGATATCGTTGATATTGACGTTTGCCGTGGAACATAATTGCAGGTGTTGAGAGATACGACTTTTGCGCGACGGGTGTATAGCTTTATGACGGTTAACATTGTGCCTCTGGTAATTACAGCGATGGGTTCGAAGGGCAGTTAATCGTGCACTCCATTGGAACTGTTGAATATATACTAATTACGCGAACGGTAATTAGATGATGGGCGAGCGGGCGAGGCTTGTAATTGAATCGATTTCGGTGTTTACGATAATTATTCGTTCGGTGATAAACAATTTATAGGCAATAATTCGATTTATCTTGGTTTTGCCTCCAATTACGCCAATTTAAACACTTTCCAATGTTTAATGATCAGGCAAGCGCAAAATTGTTAATCATTATCGAACGGCACACAGTATGCCGAATCAATGATATAGAATCATCGAATATATTCACTTGAGGCGCAGCATCGCGCTCATATGTTTCCAAAAAAATAACAAGATAAAAGATGACGCGCACGCGGAGTAAGTGAAAAATGTAATTTTCCGAGCTGAAACAGTCGCGCGGCAGTGGGGACCGGCTGATATATACCCGCGTTAATTAACCCAAGAAAAGAGTCCCTCTCTCGAAGACTCGCTGAAATTCCTCGTGCCATATCTTCCCTCGCTCTCGCCGGGGAAGAATCTCCTTTTTCCCCCGTCATTTTTTTTTCTCTCTCCTCCCGGCGAATTAATTATCCGACGCGCGTCCCTCACTCTTAATAGTCGAGCGCGACTTTTTCACCGCGCGGATTAAGCCGGCGGGCGAATTTATAAAGCCAATTTCTCCGGGCGACGGAGACGCGCGGATTTTCATTTGTTCCTCGGCCGACGGCTTTTGTAACTGTAATGCAGTTGCTTTCTCTCTCCTCAGCCCTTGCGCCATTCGAAGGTCGCTCTTCCCGTCTCTATCTCGTTTTCTTTTTGACGCAGGAACGCGCACGAAGCGGAAAATATGACGTTTCTCGTTATGGATTTTTCTCGTTAACTCGTTACTCGCGGCGGGAAATCGTTCGGCGTCGAGTGTGTCATTGCGCTGCAATGTTTTCTTCGATGGTACGTATATGCGCAACGCGCGGTTGATTCATTGCGAACGCGGTTAGTAATTGTATTGGTATAATACTTTTGCAATGCGAAGGCAGAAGCATAAAAAATAAAAAGCACATAAGAATAGCATCAGAATAGTTCCGCAAACTTGAAAAAATACCCACCTGAGGATAGATGAAGCGATTTTCTTAGACAAATGCTATAATTAAATCTTCCGTATCATGATATATTATTAGTGCAGAGCTGTTTGATGAAGCGATAAGCAAATATAGCATTGTAAAATTACATGGTGTAATACAATAAATAATTGGTAAAATAACATCGATTCCTAAAATTCGTGAGAATTCGCCACAAGTGTTAATTTATTGTGCCTATGTAAGTGTGAGTGCGTGTATTCCTTGTTTCATGAATGATCTGATTTCTGCTAAGGACTTAACGAATTTAACGGTCCATCGACTCTATTATTAATATACGTTATAATAATACTAATTTACTAATTATATTATCTTTATTTCTGTTCTAGGTGAGTATTCAGTTCACATTTCCGCTGTGCAATCAAATAAGAAACGTCAAAAATTGAGTGAGTACCTCAATAATTGAAGACCCCTGACAAAATGAAATCGATACCCGCGAGCTAAAAAAACTCCCAGTTCCAGGTGAAATTGTACAGTCCTTGGACAATTTCAGCGAATTCTCTAAAATAATCATGAATCCGTCGATATTCGTTTCCAACGTTTTCATAACAAACCCCGCCATCGCCTTTCGATTCATTTCGTCCTCCTCTCCTCTCTCTCTCTTGTTCTCTTCTGGCTCATCCTTTGGCCCAGATTCCCCCCAAAAAACTCTCTCGCGAAAATCGAGAAATTCCGTCGAGACTCATCTCAATCCTCGCGAAGTTCTCTCGCCCCGCCGCAAAGCGACTCCAACAAAAAGAAACTCCATCAGCCTCTCGGCTGCAGCGCTCGCGAACTATCGCAATTAAAGACTCTTCGAGGCTCGGTCCAAAAAGTTACGGGGAAGCCGAAGCGGCGACGTTCGCCGATAACTCGAGGATTCCCTCTCTCCCTCGAAATTTCAATACTCAGCGAGACTGTACCTACCACTGGAAGAAGAAGAAGAAGTAGAAGAAGAAGTAGAAGTAGTAGTAGTAGTAATAATAGTAGTGGAGATCCTTCATAGACTTAGCAGTAGTTAGATAGCTACAGCGGCATAACGATGCATTTTAATGACTCTTCGCGGGCTTGAAGCGGCAGCAGGGAACGACAACAGCTCTTCGCGGGGACTAGAGGTGGCGCGCTGTCCGTGATTAATTAAATTCGTCGGGACGTCGCTCCGGAAGTTTGCGACCGTCTCTCCCTCTGCTTTTGGCTGTCTTCCTCGTCGCGTGTATTCTCGCGTTTACGGGGGTATGCTCTTCTTTCTCGTACTCTGGATGGACATAGACGTACGTCAGGGTTCTGGAGTGCCTTAGCCTTTTGATGATAATCCGAAGGGACGGGAGAATTGAGAAAAATGGGGAGAAGCGTTTGTAAGGCCGACGTCGCTTGTCCGGGTGGCAATGGCCTGACACTGGCACCACGACATACGCCAGACCTTTGGCTGAAATTGATAAGTGAAGAGAAAGCATACAGTGACCTAAATTTGGGTCTCTTTTTTTACAAATATTTGAATTGTATACTGGCAGTAAGGATGACTTGCATATAAGAATGTTTTTTATCTATTAACTTTTGTGAATATTTTTTAACAGTTAAGATCTGGTGACTTAAGCAGCGTCATGTGTACAATGTTTATGTACTTGATGTGCCAACAATAATTATTTGTTGCCCCTATGTAGCGATTGCTCATTTTCCTTTCATATTTAATTGCCTAATAACTCATTGTATCAAGTGAATCGTGATGTACTTGCGACATCGCATCTTTATTTATTTACCACAAATGACAAAGCAAGTTTTCGCATAAAAAAAAATGAACGAAGTATATGAAATTTTTATACTTTTTTTATTTATTTTTACCTGTGCGAAAACTCGCTTACTTTGTTTTTTGAATTGGAATAAGAAATTCTTATACTTTGTATATTTCTTTTTACCTATGCGAAAACTCGCTTACTTTGTCATTTGTGGTAACTGTATAAAGATGCGATGTCGCAAGTACGTCACGATTCACTTGATACAATGAATACGCTCTTTCTCAGTGGATGCAAGATTGAATTATTTAAAAACCTTCTTTACTGTTTAATCCAAAAGTACGTTTTGTTACGATTATAGTAATAAAGCCTGTTGTACAACCTTTGCCGTAGTAAAGAATTAGTTTTACTAAACAGTATCGTTTATAATCAAATTATATTTCATTTTTTAACGTTAAACACAAAATGGTCGAATACTAGCGAGCATGGTCGACTTATACCGGTCGTGCCACTACTCTATTCTAAGATCTTATTTCCAGGCTAATTTTTGTCCTTGCGTTGCTATCCTCGACTACATAGACACACGTTTTTCTTCCTACCACTTCGAGGAATATCAAGTCTTCGCGCCTCGCGTCACGCTCTCCATACAACCCAACCAGACACGTCTAAAAATTGCGCAAAACGCGGAAAAAGCGTTTTATAAGTCAGACGGGCGCCTGTCCCTCTCCCTCTCCTTCTCTCTCTTTTTCTCTCTCTCCCCTACTGTCCATACTCTCCAGAGACACGCCTGCTGCTGCATGTGCAGCACAATCTCGCTATATACACGTATATATATATAACGGAGAAGCAGTGAAGACTGGAGAGGGAGCAGAGAGGCGGTTAGGTTAAGTCGATTAGGGCGACGCGGCCCGAATAATTCGCGGGCCAGCAGCTCTCCACGACGTCGAGGATATATATATATATATGTGTGTATATATATATATATATAGGTAACCGATCTCCTCCACGAAAGCGCCCGCAGACCGCCGCGATCTTCGAGCGAGCTAAACGGTTTACGCTTTGGCAGCCCCGGGAAAGCGAGAGCGAGCGAGCCGGGGCTTCTTCTTCTTCCTTACTTCGAAGCCGAGCGCCAACTCCCACGACCCTTTTAACTCGCGGCCGAGGAAGCGTTTACGAACTTGTCTTTGGCGAGCTTCTCGTGTATCGCCGGGAAGCGTGAATATCTGTGTAGGTGGACAGGTGTATGTGCGTGTGCGTGGCGAAGACGAAGAGGAACGAGTTTTCTTTTTTTGTAAAGGATGGGATTTAAAGTTTGTGCGGTCTTTTTGGTAATGATGGGGATGAAATTTTGTTATAAAGGTGACTTTATATTAATATCCGTTGCAAGGGTTTTAAAATTTCATTTATTCTGTGAAATATTAACTTCATTAAAGATGTAGACAAGCTGTGCATGAGGTAACGCAGACAATTTCCACGCGATCGTATTATAATTACGAGGTTGTAAATTATTATTTTTTAAACCATTCGTAAGAAATATTTACGTTAGCGTAATTCATACATTTGCGTTGTATGCAACTTGTCTAGACATTTACAATATTTAATATTTATTAATATTTATAATATGGACACTCATAGTCGATGCGAATAAATTTAAAAAATCCGTGATCACTGAGGTCGCTGTTTTTAGTTTGAGATCTGGGTACCTCTCCGCGTGCACCAGAAGGGGACCGGATAAACATATTTTGCTATGATGCAAAGTATTTCAGCCATATTCATAAAGTTACAAATCTCAAATTTTGTAAATATGCAAAATTTTTATATTAAAGCTTTTATTTTAACCACTTTAAAGGAAACAATGAAGGATTTTATCGTTTTTCGGCCAACTAAAAACAAAATTAATCCCACAACCAAAAATAATGAAAGAATCAATAATTTTACTCGTCAGTTCTGCAGAGTTTAATAATTTTAATCGTAACGAAGTGCTCAATATATTTAAGATGTTAGTGGTATTTTTCCAAATTTGGCAAATTGACACCCCTGTAACTCGACTCTACAAGTTCCAATTCTAATGAAATTTTCAGGTAATATAGTTTTCATATATTTTATGAAGAGTTAACGATAATTTAGCAATTTAATCTTAAATCTATAAGACTTTATTAGGTTCCATTAATAAAATTTCATAAATTTACAATCGCTCTTGCTCAGCTTTCACGTGATCTTTTTAATTTACTTAAACGAATGAATAACACAAATCCGATAAGTCTCGAACATCCCACAAAGAAAAAAAATCTATTCCACAAGCGCAGCATATCGGTTAGCTCACATGCGATTTGCAGCGATCATCTGAAATTCCGTTCTCTCTCTCTCTCTCTCTCTCTTCTCTTTCATCCCATATGAAATTTTAAGCATTCGAGTGAATCTTTTTTAGCATACGAAAGCACCCCCTCACCCCCTCACTCGAGGCAGAAGAGGACGCGCGCGGCAAAATGAAAAATGTCGACGTCGCGCTCGGAGGAATTTATTCGGCCGTGATAAATATGCATTGGACTTGATACGCGTCGTCAGCGTTACACCGCGGGGTCGCGCACGAACCAAAAAAAAAATGGGACAAAAAAGCTCCCCCGGTCGCGGAAAAATTACGACGGGAAGGAAAAATTCACGAAGCGCGGCCGCGGCGGGCGTCATTCGTAACTCTCGCGCGATACGTATGGACGTCTGTAGCGGTCGCGAAAAACAAGAGCGAGAGAGAAATACAGAATAGCGAGGGGGAAAAAACGTGGACGCACGGGCGAACGAGGAAAAGGAGGAGCGCGCGCGCGGGATTCAATGCGATCGCGCGCGATGTAATTTGCCGCCGCTGCCCGGCTGACTGTCCTAATTTCGTTATGCGCGCCTCGTGTTGCCGGATTTATTTCGTCGGTGGACACTCGCTGCTCGTTATTGAGTTCCACATTGAAATCGAATATTTTGCGTTCGAGCGATTTGTGACGCGAGTGGATGCGTATTTCAGATTTCCTTTTTTTTGTTTCCTTTGGAGCGGTGCGAATGGAGGAGCTTTTATTTTATTTGGTGTGCTCGATCACGCGGGGGTGCGAGTTTGAATTCTGAATCATTTCGCCGTGTTTCGATGAATATTTATTTGGATGGAGATTCGAGGGGTTGTTTGTTGGTTAATCGCAACGGCGGCAATTTCCTGCGGGTAATGGAGTGTCCGTCGAGTTGAGTCGCTGGGAAAATTTGTAGTGGATGGACAATTAATGTTTAATGGCGAGAGGAGCAGACGTTTGTATACTCATAAAAGCTTATTATTTAGCTTTTCGTTTGATGGAGGACAAGATGACACCAGAGCGGAATTTTCTATTAGCGTGTTAGCATGTCCTATAAATATTCAATAGATGCATTGAATGCACAATTGGTTGGATGTTAACTTTGCAAGATTGGAAAATCCAATTTAATAATTGTGATACGTAATTGAATAAACTTATCCATTATTATTCCTGCAGTGACAATTTTTTGATTTATGTACAGTTTACGATACATGTACAATCTACGATATATATCGTACAATTTACGATATGAAATATAAATATAAAATAAGAAATTTGTAAAAAGTCGTATCGACGCCGTAATAAAGTACGATATCCTATTCTTAATTTATTTTTTAACCTTAAAAAATACAAATATGGTTACCAGTCGAAAGTTAATATGAAACCTTTTATAATGTACAATTTTTAACAGCGCAGAAGATTAAGATATAATTAATTGAACGATTAAACGAATTTTCTTTTTAAGCAGAAGTTTATTTCTGTATGAATTATACAAGCGACGGTGATAAAAGATGAAAAACTAAATTGAAAATAGGTTTTGTAGATAAAAAAGGTGATGTCCTGTATGAAGAACATAACTGACGGACAGGGCTAATATTAAGTCACAATTTATTTACAGTTTCAAGCTATTCTCTGCATTTACGAGATTTGAAAAAGAACAAGAATTAAAAAAAAATTGTTATCCCCTCATCGAGTAAACTTGGTAAGCATATTGCTATAAATTTCCAGTAGTGTTGTGTTGTTACTGTGCATTCCAACATTAGAAATTTATAGCATGGGTCGAAATAAAAGAAAAAATATTCGTTACAAATATACATGCATAGTTTTGGGTACATGATATAAAATGAAACGTTTAACGTTTTTTGCGTTTCCTTCGTGAAATCTTTGATTCACTATAATATCCCAGATACGTGAACACGCACGAGACGCGCCGACAATTTATCGATAAATTGAAAACAACGTCTCGGTAAAACACAACTAGGTAAGCAACGCGGTGAATTGTGTGTCCCGTTGCTTTTCGTTAAACGGATATTACCCCGAAATCCGTCACTTGTCGTCGCTTATTTCGGCTAGTGTTTTGCACGTCTGAAGAACCCGATGCGAGTTACGGCAAAATCACTGAGCATTATCGATATAACATGATGATCCTCATATAGAAAAATTAGGCTATATAGCTCGCGAAAGGATTTATAACACAGCAAAAGACGATTGCCAATCTCGCGCTATCCCTCGAGTCTGTACCAAACCTTATTTATATAGAAATTATCATCTTTAAATTTGCAAAAGATTAGCACAGTCACAAGTAATGTGCTTAGTATCAAGTTCACTCGATAAAAGCCATAAAATTATCATAAATGTGAACAGCGCTGTTGTTTACAAAATCTATATTAATTATGCCAAGGTTGGTACCATATTTTTACAAATCTTGATTAAAAAGTGTTATCAAAAGGAAACTTTTGGGAGTTGTAAACTTGAAAAATATTGTGGCATTAACTCGCATTGTTAAATTACTTATATCCCATAATTTAACGTGCCTAAAAAGATAAAATGAGGGGATAAGAAAAAATTTTTGAATTCTTGATTAAATTTACTGAAACAAGTTTTCTTACAACTTTTTCTCTAAAGTAAAATATAGACGAATGAAAAGTGCTCAAAAGTTTAAAGAAAAGCTGAATATTAAAAAATATCTCGAACTTTGACTTTGAATAACTTTTGACCATCTTGACCTGGGTCTGAGATTCTTTTTCCGAGCTTTCATCATCACTTACAGCAGATTTACCGATATTTTTTATATTAAAGCTTTTTACCTACTCTCTTGACATGAAATCATCCAAATGCACGTACGATGATTCAGTCATCATTTCTATAATATACCCTAAACATATAATATTAATACGCTGTAATATCACATTCATACCGAGTTCTCTAGACGACAGTACTGTAAAAATTAACTTCTGCTGCCTCTTTTGCACGAATAAATCTCTCTCTCTCTCTCTCGCACACATCACACAAAGGCAAATCACTCTAGACAGCAGCATCAGTAGAAAAGCACGCTGTAGGCAACGACATCAGCGACAGCGGTAGCGACAGCAGCAGCAGCAGTGCCCATAGCAGTCGTCGGGTTCGAGAGGGTCAAGCAATTTGGCCGGCGTCGCAAGCCGTCGTCGCCCGCCACCCACACGCACCGTCGCCGCCGGCCGACCGGCAGATTGAATTATTCAAACGTGCGGGAGGGAGAAAGAGCTTATACGGCGCACGCTCAATTATACGCCCGCTGGCGTTGGGACTATTTTTAGACGCGACCGGGCTTTCGCAAAGTCCATTCACCGGCGCGTCTGCCCGCCAGCCGTCAGGTATATACATCTACGTTATCATCAGTGCCGCGACTGCGCGCACCAACCGAGTTACGATCAATTATATACGCTCCCATCCCCTTGGATAATGGAGTGAAGGAGAGGGAGAGAGAGTGAGCGAGAATGAGGAGTGGCGTCGCGACGGTCCAGAGAGAGAGGATGAGTGCGCGTATATAGGTATATACTGCGGTGCGCTGCTGATGGGGATGTACGAACGTTATTGTGGAGTATGTTTACTCGCGAGCTTTTGAGTGGTTTGCGATCGCGGAGGAGAGTGGATGGGGGATTTTTCGCTGTGCGGAGGAGCACTGGTGTAGCGTGGAAATTTTTCATAAGGAGACCGGGGGGCGGTTGTGAATAAGGAATTAGACTATTTTGGCTCTGAGCGATGAAGGTGTTTTAACCTCCGTCGAGAGAGCATTTTACTTGCTCTATTTAGTATATTTGATAGTTGATGTAATTGTATCTCTGGATCGAACGTTTGATGTGTTAACAGAAACAAAAGCTTTATTAAATTTACGCTTTAATATAGCTATATACATATATGCATCCATATATTATATTAATAAGTATGTATATAGAATGCATGTATGTATACCTATTGAACTTGAAGACAAAACAACAAGACTTTTTTAATATACCAATATTCAACGGTTAAAATACAAATATTTATGCGCAGAAATAATATGTATGCTAGTTAAGCTATATATAGGTATACGCTAACTACAAATAAATTCTATTCTCTGATTGAACTGGATATTATAATAAAAATACAGATCATATACGATTTATCCTATTGAGTGACTTGAACGGAATATTAAATTCTTCTACGCATAGGTCGATGAAAATTCTATTGTACGAAAAGCAATAGAATGTCATATAAAAATTTCAACAACTTTATATGGATTCTCAGCCCTGAAATCATCGAATTCCACACCATTGTAAAATAGTAATACCGAGTCCATCCCCAGATCTCCTACCAATAAGGCATATTTTACGCGAGCCATCAGTCAAAACAAAACGATCGCGGCACAATTCAAATTGATACGTATAACCCTGCACGAGCATCGCATAAAAGCGGTATTCCCGCGCATAACGAGCAACTATATACATCGCAGAAATCG
Organism: Gastracanthus pulcherrimus; assembly: GCA_949152435.1. NCBI lineage: Eukaryota > Metazoa > Arthropoda > Insecta > Hymenoptera > Pteromalidae > Gastracanthus > Gastracanthus pulcherrimus. The sequence continues at coordinate 1,881,843 of OX424573.1, read as the reverse complement.
AGTCAGGAAGTCGTTGTGGCCGCAGACAGCAGCGCGCCGTACGTATATACACACGTACACGATTCTGTTGGAGGGCGATCTCGGCTCTCGATAGCCGAACAAATAAATCAGGGCCAAATTAACCTCTGCCACTGCAGTCCCCCCCTCCCCCTGAGAAGGAAAACAGAGCTATACGTATATATATATAATACACGTGTACTAGCACGGGGCTCGCGGCATTTAAGATAAGAATCGCCGTTTCTTTCCCCCAGTCGATTCGACATCGGGAACAGCAGCAACGGCAGCAGTCGATTTCGGCTAAATTACCCTCGCGCGCAAAAGAGAGTCTCCCCGCCCTCCCTCCTTCCGAATCTAATTCCAATCGGAAACAGCCCCGTGTGCCCCTTTTTCTCTGTCTCTGTCTCTGTCTCTTGGGGTGGAGTCTCGGCTGCGAAGGTCGCGATCCCCCCGACGACGACGACGTCGCGCATGAATCAGCATCGAGCTGTATACGTACACAGCGAGGGTTAGGCGTGTACGTGGATATACGTAGGGTGTAACGAATTGAACCGGCTCGATAAGCGAATGTTTTATGCGGATTGGATATGTCAAAGTGATGCTGCGAGTTTTTATGGATTTCGGGACGCATGGTGTCTTGTGAATACTAATTGCGATGAATTCGATGTAATCCTTGTGGTATCTTGGATGTGAAGATTTTGTTTTGTATAACTTGCTTCCGAGCTTCGATTTTACTATACAATATGTCGGGTTTTTATATTTACAAAATGTTCGTACATAAAAATTGTTATAATAATTATTCTAATTTAAATACTAAGACATTTCCCTTTAACAAGATATACGTGTAATGTATATACAATAAGTTTCATATTTAATAATTAATCAACATTTTTCAATTATCCAAGAACGATTGATTACTAGGATATATTAGGACTCAATACAAGTGATTTATATCATCTTGAATTCACCTCCTAACCTCAATTTTCCGTCAATTAATATCCTTTCCTCTTCGCGTGATATTGATTCCATTTGCGTACGTTAATACCAATGAATGAATATTTTAGCAATTTTTTCATAAGTTTGTTTTGAAATTAATATGTCAATGATACATTACTGTTTACGTGGTGAAAAAGAGTTACTTAAGCTGCTAAGGTATCAGGACTCTCTTGATTAACACAGCACACGTCCTGGAATATTAGAGTAGAAGCTCACTCGTAAAATAAGATCCTTCGATTCATCCTTCGAGTGCAATTTCACTCCAGCATGCTCGGCGTCGTTTCCCGTGGCCTTCATCCGCCGTACCAGCTGTTTTTATAGCCTGTAATTTAGCTTGCCTCGTGCTTATCTCGGCATCGACGGTAATTTCGGTGACACCCGTAGTATACACGCGATACACGGAGAAATCCTCCTCCAGCGTCGTTGTGGGGGCTGATCACGCGCGCGCCGAGGGAGACTTGGCTGTATATAGATGCGGCCACGAGATAAACGAGAGACAGCCTCGAGATGGCACGTATATATATATATATATATATATATATATATATGTGTGTATATATATGTATAGAATTGAGCACATCCCAGGGATCTTGTACGTTGTACGTCGCGATAAAGTTACATTTCCTCGATGCTTGCGCTGATCAACTGGCTGCGCGATTTTTTGCGACTGTGGTGCTTTCTCTGTCTCAAGCGTTGCTATGACGCTTCAGGAGTGGGTTGTACAGGTATTTACGAACAGGATGAGTTATTTGTCGATTGAAACTGAGTGCTGATACGGAGAGGAGAGAGTAATTATGGAAATAGGCCAACATTGTCGAGTGGACGTTGTTAAACAAGAAGTTGTGACAACTAGTTACAAAGTTCTACGTAAAGTTAACATGTGGGAAATCATACGCTGAGAGAAAGGATGCCTTCTGTTAAATGAATCATTTTCTTGAACCCCTAAAACATTTTTCATTTGCATCAAGTGATCGATTCGTTGACATCTAAGAACTCGCATGCTCGTATAGTTATCGAAGAATGCAAACGAACTGTCGCATGAGTAAGAGATACAAACGGAAAATAAGAGTTTATTTCACGTTTTTCTGACCTATATAGATACTTTCTAAGTAGGTACTAAAATATAAGCAGAATCTGTATAAATGCCAAATGCTAGCAATGCTAGCGTGACAAGTCAACCTGCATGCGGCACGGCAATAACAATCAAGGTGGCGCACAGGCGCTCAGCTGTTAGGACGTGACTCAAGTATCCATGGCATTAACGGTTAGTCAATATTCAATTCGCCGTATACAAATCTACGATCATTAATAATTAATGAATATCATTTAATACAATACTTATACTGGTTAATAATACTTTAGTTACATTTACAAATTGCTCTGTCAACTTACTAATGGTTTGAGCCTTACAATTATCGTTAGAAAAGCACATTTGCAGGTAGGAAAAAGCATATTTTCGTGTGATGCTGATCCATGTGTAAACAAATATTCGACGACAAAGAAAAGTCAACTAAACTAATTTTCAAACTAGGCCACCCAAATCAACAGAAAAACCACTTCGCAAGAACCCAGCCATCCCGCTCAAAGTTTACGGCTCCAATCTTAATTTCCAATTAAACCCGCGGCAAAACTCGCGCTCCACCATGGCAAAAAAAACGACAAAAGACGCGTTCGGCGAAAAAAGCCGGACGCGCGCAGAGCTTCATTAATACCGCGAGCTCGCGGAAAGAGCCTCGGATAAAGAGGAAAAAGCATCGCGTCCATACAGGATACGCCCCGGGGAGGAGAACGACGATGCCGCATCCATGGCCCAGGCCACGCGCATAACGACATTTCGCGCCGCGCCAGCGTATCTGTGATTCCGAGCCGCGTGCACGACCTCATTATCCCCGCCGTTAACCAGCCGCCGAGAGCGCGGCGAGGCCCCCGCGGGCGATTAAATGGAGCTGCGGTAGCTTCTGCCTTTGCGCCTCTATGCCCGAGCTGCGGTGTGCACAACAGGTCAGCGATTCGCGAATTGCTAATTTGCCTGGCTGGATTTTCGGCGGAAGGGACTATTGCTTTGTAAACGGGAGGGGCAATTATTGTTGGATGGGTGATACGAGAGGTGGGGGAACAGGGTGGAAGAGAAATGGCACGTGGAAATGTCGTAGCAGGGTACAACTGTGCGCGAGAAGGCTTTGGTAGAATTGTGAGCTTTTTAAATGCGTAGGAAATTAATTTATGGGTAGAGTAAATATTGCGCGGAAAGTAGTTATAAGCAAGGTAGTCTGTTAGGTGTAGTAATATCAAGAAACTAACAAATGATTGAAAAATATGCCTTATTTTGGCATCATTATGAAGCATTTTTTATCGACAAAAGTGTGGTATATATCTGACATTATACGTCGTTGTTGCTCGTAGAGGTTATGTTTACACCTTGGTCTTTACTTAGCATGCTGATTCTGATTGTGCATTATATACAACTAATCGCTTTATATTATTGATACTCAAAGGAAAATTCAATACATCACGACTTCAAATATGATTTCCAAGTTTTGAACTAAAAGCGATCAGGGCTGATTAGATTACAAAATATATATAAAAGTATAATTTCAATTAACACAACAATTTGATCTCGAGGACGAGAGAACGTAAATATAATAGTCACATATTTTAAGCTAATCAAACTCAAAATGGGAATCTGAGTAATGTCGACACACACGGTTTATCTTTAATTATGCAGACAGCATTGTAGGAAACGCATTTAGCATAGAGTCAATTGGTCATTCAGAAATTCATTCTGGAGCTTTTGGTTCAATATATATAATATTAGTTTTATTGTTTACTAATTATCTAGAAAAAGACATCTAAAGAAAAATTGAAATCGTAATGCAAGTTAACGCAGCTGCGCAATGTAAAGCTTACTTTTTCATCCTGCCACTTATTAAATTTTACATTTCCATTCTTACGGTGTAAGCGACACGCTGAACGAACGCAGCCGAGGTCGAGGAGTCATTTTTTGTAAAATCGCTGCAATCGCCGTATTTCTCGCCGTTTCAGCAAATTTTACCACCGTCACTTTGCGAAACGCCAGTCGTCGACGAACCGCGCGAGCATACAACACAAGCGAGCACCGCGCCACTGCCCCGTCCAATCGATTACATCGTCCGGATAATCGTATTCGCGATCCTCCAGTCCCGGATAAAACACTCAGCAGAATTACTTCGAGCGCGCGGCCCGATAAAGCACACACAACATTATGCGGGACGCCAATCCGACCGAGCGCGGTGGACGCATTTATTTAATGAAAAATACCCTTCTCTCTCTATCCCCAGTCCCTAAGCCTAATTTATCGCCGCGCAAAGAGACACGCCGTGTGTACACATTTTTGTATACACATGAGCTTGCGCGCGGCGCTCGCTCGCCACCCAGCGAAGCGTGTAACAACATCGCGAGCGCGGCTGCTGCCGGTTGGCTGCAGATGAGCGATTAATCTTGGCGATCTTCGCTGTGTTTCCACAGCGGATTTATTCGGGGGGATTAGGAAGTTGTAAATTCCTCGCGCCGTGCGCCGCGACTATATCCATAAAAGGAGCTATATATACGCGCGCGATATTTGTCCTGCGCCGGAAATTCCTGGGAGATTATACCCGTCGCCAGAGAGAGAGAGAGAGATTCGACCGCCGAGTTAAAGACGCTGTTGCCACTTCGGGTCTTAGAGTTCGTATGTGTGTGTGTATATGTGTGCTCGTAGCGGCTCGATAAAATCGATAGGTAAATGGGCGTGTTTGCAGTCCCCCTTGTGGTATACGGAAACTTTGCATCGGTGAGGTAGTGGGTAGGTTGGATAGTGGCGATGACCGAGCGACCACCACGGCCGGTCGAAAATTGAGAGCTGCGGTTTCGCGATCTTAGCGAGTTGGTGGCCGGGGTTATTACGTAATCTGATATATGACGACGGTTTTGGGGAGTCGGTAGTAGAGTGCCGTATTATATTGCCTGTTTTAGCGTTTTTTATTCAACTGCTTCTAAACGATTTAATAAAACGTGCAGGGTACAAAATATGTGACGTCACGTTAACTTTAAAGTGCCATATCTGCTTCAAATTTAAAACTATCTCAAAATGTCCAACAGATACCTGCAGTAGTTAAAAACTACAATACATTTCAATTGATAATCCGAGACACGCGTTCTCCTTGGTCTAATCAAGTCCCCCCTGGTATGTACATTCGTGAGTCGGTGCACGAGGCAACGCGAGCCCGGCTAATAACCTGCGATTAGCAGCGTCGACCTGATCCAGTGACTGACTTCCATCGAACATCGCCGTCAATGAGTCGCTCTGTTGTCTGTGATGTACACTTGTCGCGGCTACGCGCTCAACGACGACCCAAATAATTCCGTTCCTCGATATCTCCGGCGTGAGTCTGCGTTCGTTGTTCCTCCGGCGATTCGTCGTCGTCTTACAAATGTGCGTTGGGAGAATTAGCCGCGAGACCGAAAGAGCACCGGTGATATGTACAAAAGCTGTGTTGTCCGCGGGGTGACGCATTGTTTTCTGATGGGAGATGGTGCGACTGTACGGTTCTTCGAGTGTCATATATGTAAAGTAACGTTGCTTCTCGATTAAGTATAAGTGCGAGGTTCAACGACGCAAAATTTACGGTACAGAGCTCACTTTGATGGTGAATAGTTTACAGAAAAGATGGTCATTTTGAGAATACAATACAGTCGAGAATACAATAATTTGAGAGACTTTTTATATTATCTCGCTAACGCTTTTCAGGTGTCTGTAAAAGAGAAATATTCACTGCCACGGAGTTTATTGAAAAGAAGAGGGACACACATTAATAATGAAAATTAGTATTTCAAATATCTTTTTTAGTCGAGGTAGCGTCTGAAATTGTTTGATTACAGCAATATTAGGTCATTTTACTCTACAAACGACATTAAACTTTTTGTGAAATGAAAATTGTGTGACATCCACGGAGTTTATAATTTGAAAAGAAAGTAGGAATGAATCATAATATGAATTGTATGAGGATTTGATTGTAGTACAATGTTAAAAGAATATATTTGCAATCATACCTAGCTGCAATCTTACCTAGCTGCAATCATACCTAGCTGCAATCATATAAATCTAATTTGATTATTGAAGTTTAGATTATAAAGAAGTTACTGAATAGAGACACATATTAGAATTTTTGTGAAGAATAACCCCTATACTTTTGTTTGGATTATCTCTTACTGTCTGTTTACAAAGTTTATAAAGAATCGGCAATTTTCAAAGTAGCTTTTATCGAATCGTTATTCTGTATCGAAGCACGAAAGTAGAAAATTGTAACATCCGTGTATTCAAAAGTTACATCGATTCGATATCGTGCCATCCCGAGATTAAATTTACTTGCAATGCCATTTTGTTCTAAATTCTACCAGCTGTGATTGTTTAATCAATATTAAAATAAATCAAAAGCGCCAACGCAACTCCAACAATAATTACGTTCAGATAAAGACTCTACAGCTTCGAGAACTTCAGGCGTACATCGCGCATTATTATAATGCCGCAACAGAGCATGTCCTCGGGATACGTGATGCTTGACCTCAAAACGAAAGGTATATTGATCGCCTATAATGGAAACCGTGTAACCCGCTGCGGTCGCTATAGCTAGAACAAGACGGTTTAACGTGAGCACATACGATCTCATTTACCCTAATAGAAGTACACATAGTCAACGAGCTATAGGTAATTTTGATGATGGCTACAATCACGATACATTGCGACAAAAATAAAATCCCTTTTTATATCTTAACGACAAAGTCGTGTTTCAGTCATTCTTAATCACGTCGAATCTATAACGTCTATATTATTCATCTTCATAATGAATAAAAGCGCTTCGAAATTAGATCAGGTCTTCTTTCCCAACCGCGTCAACAACTGCTGTGCAGCTAAAAGCCTCCACTCGCATTATAACCCTTCAAACATCCACCGCGCACGTACATCACAGTTATAATCGCGCACTTTCCAGGCTCGCGCTTGCTTTGTCCTCGCGACTCGAGGAGCAAAATTAAACGAGCGACGTGCCGGGGTCAAAGGTGCAGCGCGCGCTCGGCCAGCAGCCGCGAAGAAAGCCGGCAACCAGCTACTGAATGAGCCGAGCGTGTACAACACGCTAATTGGCAGCAGCAGCAGCAGTGTGGCGAAAGTGTCGATGGAATTCGCGCTGGGCTGCGTGCTTGGATCTGGTGTACCTCTTGCGATCGCTCGGGAAATGCCAGCGGTGCCGAGGACTTTTCGTGACTCGGCTGTTGTGGGTTATTGCGCCGTTTGCTTTGTCGAGGCGAGCTGCGCGAGAGTCAATGGGAAAGAGCTTTGCGATTGAATGGCTGCAGGCTGGGATCTGGAGTGTGTGCCGCGATCGGATTTTTTGTTTGCTTTTGGTTTTGTGTTTGTTCGGGTAGGTAGGGTAGAAAGTGGTTTTGGGCCTCGGTTACTTCGAGTAATTTGAATGCTGTTGTTGCTCTGGAAAGGTCAAGAGGAAACGATGGATTTTATGCGGCGTGTATTTAGAGACAAATGGGTCAGAATGAAAGAACTTTGTTTTATTGAAAGCTTAGATATGTTAAGCGAATATACAGAGTCACGAATATACCAAAGAAATTGTCTTACTTCGTGAATAAAATACATTTAACTCTTTATCTTTTGTTCGGACCTCAGCTTCTTCCGCGTGCAAAATTTCAAAAACATAACTTAACCATGATCTTTTGAATTTTTGACTTTCGTGATCTAATTAATAGTTACAAATAATAAGAATGAGATAATATAAGTTCCTATAAAGATGAGGTGTGAAAGGAATATTTTAAAACTACTACCGGCCTCCTATATTTTTTAAATATTCTCATTTTAATAAACTATTCCTGCAAAATATCATAACTAATCTCTATATAGTTAAAAAATTCTACTTATATCTGCCACAGAAACATGGGTTGAAATTTTCTCAACATACAATATACATACCAACCAAGCATCTTTCATTTTTCAAGATATTCACGGGAGAAAGTTACCACTACAATACCCAAATTCCACGCATCTGAACGAAAACCAAAAAACGACCTGTCTCCCAATTTGGCTATTATCATCATCCGTGTACAAAAATCGCTCTGCACTCTCCCGCGATAAAATACACGAGTCGCGTGTTTAATCGTCCACCTCACTGCACGGGCGACATAAGAACCCGCGCGCTCACGATAAATGCCCAGCAGGACGTATATCAAGTACACTGCAGACAAAGAGAACGAGCGAAGGGCACGGGGACGATGGAAGGAAGGAAAGACACACAGCGAGAAAGAAAGAATAGAAGGATCGGACGCTCGTCGAGGACGCGAACCGTTGCCGTCTTCGTGCGCGCGCGCGCCTGTCAATACGTTATTGTCGCGAGCGGGAGAACGGAAGAACGGCACATCGAACGGACGAGAGCCTCGCGGAGAACCCAATTGTGTGTGTACATAAATCCGTTGAGTGTGTGTCTGTGCAAGTACGAGCGTATATACACGTGGATGCGTTATAGTAACGCGCGCCCGCCTTTCTTTGGACAATGGCGGGAGAAGGAACGAACGGTTGTTGAGTGTATATATGCATGTACCCAGCGGCCGCGCGAGTGCAGAGTCAGAAGGTTATGAAAAGACGGTATTGAAAGCGTGCAGCTCTTTGAAGTGGGTCGACTATTCTGCTTGGAGCGGTGTGGACGGATGGATAGGCAAAGTATCTCGCTGGAGGACAGTTCGGGATCTTGGTTGCTGCAACTTGTGTGCAAAAGATTTTAATAATGTTGCTTTTATGTGATGGTGATAGTTTGGTGAGTTGCTAAGATGGACGTGGAATATAGACATTGTAAGTTATCGTTAGTCGTACAGATTGTATAAAGTGGAGGCACTAGTGAAAATTGATGTTTTAATTATTTTTATTTATATCTATGAATCTAACTAATGCTTCTTTTTTTAAATCAGCTAAAATTAAAATCGTTAAAAGATAAATGTTTAACGTATGATTAAATTTATTTTTATTTAAGCATGCTAAAGAGCTCTTTTTTCCTGAATTTTTTAATATTTAATTTAACTTTTTTTACGTGTAAAAATCTTATCGTAGGTACATGAGTTACATAATATTTTTTGTAGATCCGAAGATAAAACATATAAAAGGCTAAAAGATACTTCATGTATTTATACGTCAAAATAAATGTATAGTCTAAATGACAACGAATACGTCGTTCAAACATCGCTGGAAAATTTATCAGATTCGCTCGTCTGTAATCGATCATTTTCGACTCTCGATAAAACTACAGCCACAAGCGATACCACCACCTTCACTAAACAATTACCGAATGTCCCTTGTCATCGCGCCAAACGAACAAAATGCAACATCCCCCTACACGTCTAATTAGAGCCATCAAACTCCGAAAATTAATTAATCACCAGCGTACAGAAACATATTTCAATTTCGAGTATGCAGCATCTCCGCAAACTTCAACTCCCACCGTCTTATCTCGACTCGGCTTCGCTCGCAGCCTCCCAAACTAATCCTAAGCGCACGAAAGAGAAAGAGAAACGCGCAGCTCCGATAGTCCCAACTTCTCGGCGCGCTCTATATGCAGACAGGTATATCGCATTGCACGGGCCTCTAGAAAGAGACAGCGAGCTGCCGCTGATGCTTCTGCCGCGCTCGCGTAATTTTATCCCGCGCTATATAACTCGACGTAATGATGCGCCTCTACATATACATCTATACATGCATCTCTGCGGTGTACAGTGCAGGGAAACGAGAGTACACCGCAGCCAGCTTTTGTGTTTGACCGTGTTATAGCGCGGCGGTCGCGGGATTTTTGACCTTGCGCTGCTCTCGGCGGCGCTTCTTCTTTGTTTGTCGAGTGTGGAGGTACTGGGATATCTTGGCGTAGAGTCAGGTGAATTTGAGCGCACATGGAGATTGGCGGATGGATGCTCGGGTGCTGCTGATGCGGAGCTCGCCATTAGGTCGACGTCTTCGTCTTCTTGTTTCGTTGGGAGAAATGAGGAGTATTTGTTAATAAGACGTGCTTGCTTTGCAAGGGGAATTCTACGTTTTTCCAGTAATCGTTTACTGAAAAGTACAATTTGTACGGTTTTCTTGATTGAAGAGGAAATGTTGTGAATTAATCGTTCAAAATCAAATTTACTTTACAATAGTAGAAATCTATGTAACATTGAGCGCCGCTGAAAAGTGCAATTTATATTAGTTTCTTAATTGAAAGAGAATAATTAAGAATTGAAAGTTTAACATAAAAATCGTGAAAAATCAAATTTACTATGAAATATTGGAAATCTATAGGTATAATATTGAGAGCTGCGCTCTCCTTGTTTCACATCCTGTCAAGATCGCGTGAACACTTTTTTAGGATAGAATTTCTGCTTGATAATGACTTCTGCGAAACTGGTTGTTTTCACTAAAAGCATTCATTTAAACTTACAATCGAATATAATAGTAAATATTACCGAACAAAACTTGACAAATAAATTGTGTTTCACCAAAGTATTTAGTAACTATCGCCAATCGCTGTTTTCTCAGTATCACATAAATATGCGTGACTTTTGATCCAAGAGAAAGGCTTTTACTACTTTCAACACACTTTCGATCATAAAATACGCTGTGCTCTTATAATCCCTCCTATATTTACAACGATCGTGAACGCAAAAAAGAAAGAAACTGGCGTGTCTCTAATTCGAAACCATGAAATTGAGATTTAATTGGTCAACCAGACCCTGTACACCTCCTCACGCGATCCCACATTATACACTCACTCACTCCCTCTCTCTTTCGTGCGCAAAACCACCTTCCAATTGCCTACGCCCTCTGTGCAAATAAAACGCAAGAAAAAAGCCTTATTAATTACGCAGGTGATATCGCATCGCGATCGATTCGCACTCGATTTCATCGGAATTACCCACCTCGGGCAGCCGGGCAAAAAGAGATGCCGTGCGCGCCGGCGCGCTCCTGTTTTTTCCCCCGTCTTCGGGCTTCATAAGTGTACGAGGTACGTTACATACTCGGCAGAGCGCGACTCGGTCACGGTCGCGGAGTGCACGAGCGCGATTCGCACGCGGCGAGTTGTGGCTGCTGTATGGTATACGGTAGGATCGCTGGGGGCTCGTTGGGTGTGCGCTCCTGGGTCCCAGGGCAAACTTATTGGATTATGCCTCGGATCATGCGATTTCTTCGGGTACCCTGCGCATACGGAATGTGCTTGTTTGATGATCTGGAACTAAGTAGTTTGGTGGTAATTTCTTTCTTTTTACATACCGGATAGATAATATCAGTTTTACTATATCGGCACTAACTTCACTATACTGACACGTACATTCAAATTAATTAATTAGAGACAAGACACAGTTTGTATATTATAAAAAGTTCATAATATAGTAACAGATATCAGTTTAATTAATTTCTGATGTTACATCATTTTTTGCATTCGCTGCAAATAAAATCTAGGATAACTTTGGTGTGCCTTACAAAGACTGGCACATATTACAGATTTCTCGGAAAATCTATATTCAGGGGCCTCCTACTGAATTTAGTAGCTTTCAGATTCTCCGATAAAAAATATGACTATTTCGGAATTTTTAAAAATCCTCGAATAGCCTCACATGTAGATTCTTGAAACTTTATACGAACGAGACATTTTTTTATATCAAATAAATAATTAATATTCTGATAAACCGTAAAACAAAAAAAGAAATCTTTAATCTGACCGTATATAGAGGGGCCATTTTGTACCTAATTTTTTACTAACGAGATTTAGATGATGCATGCGTAATACGTACAGAGCTTATTCATTACTAAAAATAACAACTCTATCTTTTTAATTAACGAGCACACGCTAGCAATTTCAAATCAAGCGTACATTTTTTCTAAACCTATTCAAGTCTCTATTCCTCAAACCTATTCTCTCTCTCCGAGCGCTTGCGCGGCTGGAACGTGCATTTAAAACCCCTTTCATTCCCAAAAAGCATTTATAGAAAAACTGAATTCAAAGAAAAAGCTCAGCGTCGATCTCAACTGATTCACCATCACCGAAAACGCGCAAAGCCACGCGTTTTCAGTTTTGCGCTCGACGCCATAGCACAGGCGCCAGGCTTTTCCGCCCGCTAGAAAAGCTCTGTATACGGATCTCGCCTCTCTCGTTTTCCACTGCCGCGCGGGATCACGCGACGATAAAAAAAAGGCCGGGCGTCGATTGCATCCGAGCGATTGACGAAAGATAAAGGGGACCGAGAGAGAGAGAGAGAGAGAGAGCAAAAAGCTCCCGAGCTTTGCGCGACCAGTCCGAGATTCGACCCCCGCGCGTCAGTTTTATCGCCGCTGGCGCAATTTTTCTGTCCGTTCTCGTTCCGGTGCCAGGGGTAGAAAAAAGAATGAAGCCTGCCACCGCGGTAGCGGCGTTAGCTCGGGTGACAAAGGCGCGCGTTTAGTGGCTCTCGGGTTATGGACGGCTGATGCGGAGAATCTTTTTTTAGCGCGTTTTTGATTAGGTGTTCACCGCGGATCCTTCGGCTTATTGCCCGCGATGAGGGCCATTTTTTTTTCCGTAGGGGAGATTTGCCGACTTTGAGGAGAGCGACCAAACAAACTCCTCCCCGCTCATTATCGGATCTCAAAATATTGCGTACGACAACATCACTCTGCGCTTTGATATTCGCTCGCGCAAACGCGTCCAATACACATCACCTAATACAGAGCATAATTCAATCCCCCCCTCCCCCCGGTCAGCGTAATTCAATTCTCCAGAAAAGCTTTTTAAATTCGATTCGTCAAGCCACCCAACGCGCTCCCCGCTTAAATTTCATTTCGCTCGCGCGCGCATCCCCGTGCACCCACTGCGTGCAGTACAGGTCAAGCAATTCCGCGTAATCACCAGACGCGCACACACACGAACACACACACGCGTTATACCTTGTCTCTCTCTCTCTCTCTCTCTCTCTCTTTCTCTCTCTCTCATTCAGTATTCGCTAGAACAATGGCTGGTTCCGCTGGCGTCCCGTCACCCAGCGAGCGAGCGAGCGAATCAGTTACGACGACGACTAGTACTACCAGCACTGCTTACAGGCATCCCCTAATCTAAAGCCTAGTTCGATATCCAGCGAACAGATCAAGTCCGCCCGTGGTGGGTACGTACATATATACCTGCACTCCAGCCCTCCGCGTTATACAAAGGGACAAATGCCCACCGCTGCACTCTACAGTAAGAGACAGAGAGAAATATATATATATACGTGCCGAGCAGTGTCGCTTCGCTCCTACGTTCGTCGTCGTCGCACGAGTATTATGCAAATGTACACGTCCTCCTCGCTGCCGCTGCTGCTGCTGCTGCAGCTCTCTTGCCTTCTAGGCGTCGCAGCTAGCCAAGCTCATTCCTCTCTCACTCTGGCTCTGTATAAATATATATATATATATATATATATATATATATATATATATATATATATATATATATATATATATCCGGTCGAGATATGCACCAGTCGCGTGTCTCCCTTATCACTCAGGCCGCGATAGCCCCGCACTTTGCATGCACGCCCGTAATTCAATGCCAAACCTCACCGAGAGTGCCTCTATACCTCCTCTCTCTTCTCTTCGCTTCTCTTCTTCCCACGTTCCTGCGCTGTGCACGGCAAAACTTCCTTTTTGTCCGGCGCTCCTAATATATATATATATACCTCGTGTCTTCGATTGGCTCGCGTTCCCGTATACGTTTTTCTCCTCTCTCTCTTCTTTTTGCGCGTCCATTCTTTCTCTGCCCGTGGTCTAGCCGTGCCATTACGAAGAGTGCTTTTTTCCGACCGAAACACGGCGACGAGAAGCATCGACCACCCCCCACCTTCTCCTTTCCCCCCCGCGACGCACCTAGAGTGATGTCCGGTGTTTCAATGCCTCGCCGTGAGCTACGACGGATTTCTTCCTTTGCGTTCTTTCTTTTCGGCGCGAGGAATGGCCGCGGATAGCAAATGCTTGCGCAAGAGATTGGCCGCGCGGCTGCTCCGTTTGACTAGCTGCGAGCGGGTTGTATAAGAAGGAATATTAGTATCTCCTCGAGGAAAGAGCGTATATACGCAGGTTTTGGATTATTAAACAGGCGAGTCGGCAAGAAATGAACGATCGGGAGACTTTTATGGGCTCCCGCCTAGTATTGTGTTCTTGCGGATGCAATTACGGAGATAATTGTCAATCCGGAAATAAACGCGGGTGTTTTTTTTTTTGCGCGGGAGTTCCAGCGACTCGAGTCAATTTGCGCGGACGCGCTTTGTATAGGCGCGGAGAGCGGCGTAAGAGGCCGGGGAAAAAAGTGCGAGTCCCGCTTGCGCATTTGCGGTCCTTTTGTACCCTTGCGCAATCCGCTCCGTTTGCATAAGTGGCTGTCGCATCGCGTAACGAGAGCCGAGAGCGTCGTTGCCGCGGAAACTCCCCGCATGTGAAGGACGCTCTTCCTGAAAAGAAACAAACGAACACTTCAGCACTCGGCTTTGCTTTATAAGAGGGGTTCGAAAGTCGATTAGAAATTCAAATTTTACGCCTACTTGAATTTTACCAAATGAAAAGTGAATAATTACTTACATGTTATAGTAGTAATAGATAGACTCGCGGTTAAGTAGGAATACGTAATCTCTCGCCTCTTTACGAAGTTTCAGACGGAAATTAAGCTTTTAATGGATTTTCAGCGTTTTATAAATAATTAATTTAGGGTAAATCTAATGTCTAATAAGATCATGGTTCTGTGAAAGACCAATCCCCTAGTTCAGCAAATGCATGTGATAAGTATGTGTATCAATAAAGTTAAGCGTTACACACCTCTTTTTTTAATTTTCAAACCTTATCATCAACACAAATGACTTTCAGGACTATTCTGTAAAAATAAACTTTAACATTTTCACTTCGAAAAGGCAATATCAATCTACTTCTATTCTGATATAGATTACTAAAAGAAACTTTCCTGCTTGTTCCTTCATTACACTGAGAGAATACATCGGTCAGACTTGCTGAACTGTTCGGTAGTTTTGACAGAAGTGAGTTCGGTAGTATGTATACGGCAAGAATAGCGGAACAAGTTCGGCAGCTGAGTCTCCCTAACCTCACTTTTTCACAAATAATCAATATTTTAATGAAATTCTTATTTTTTTCTTACTCTAACATTTTTATATATGATTAGTTAGTCTAAGTTACATTTTCGATGTTCTACTTTAACCTTACTTCTGTTTTACCTTATCACAAACGTGATAATGAGGCTACAATAAAGCGCAACACTACACATCACTTTTAAGGTGATGTTAAACCCCCTGTTACTGGTAAATACGGGGAACCACTTTTTTCATTCATCTTTTAATCTTAAGAAAATATCTCTATGGAAAGTTGTTCTTTTTGATTGGGAAAACAACTTTCCATAGAGTTAATTATTCAAAATTGAAAATGAAATAAGAAAAGTGGATCCTCGTATTTGTCGGTGACAGGTGGCTTTAGCATCACCTTAATACACATCCGGCCAAACAGCCGGACTGTTCCGCAGTTTCTACCGAACTCCTCAGTAATAATGACAGACTATGGCCTCCGCAAACTTAGCAAAGCGACTTCGGCAAGCCTAACTGAACCATTCTCTCAGTGTATAAGTAGTTTACAAATGCCTCGCCCCCTTAATTCCCCAGGCACGCGCATTAACCTCTTCCTCCGCTCGGCATCCACACTCCTCACCGATCATCATCATCATCGCCATCATCACCATCCACTTCTGCATCAAACAGCATATAATCCCAGCAAGCTTGCCAGCGTGCCTCTCGCGTCTCGCACCCAATCCACGCGTCTCCTCCCATGCGCGCGTCACTTTTCAGCGCTTCGCGTCACGAGCAGTTCCCGGAACCTGCAGTGGCATCCCTCCCCCATCGATCCCCCTTCAAGTTAACTCCGCGAGCAGAGCGCGCACTCGGCAAGTTTCGAAGGCCGCGCCGTATAATACACGTCGAAGAGCTCTGGATTTCGAGCAGTGAGCTTGGCATAACTTGATCCGCGCCGCGCTCCGCAAACTTGCCGCTGGATGGTGGATGTGTATGTGTACACCTGCTGGTCTTCTTTGTCTCGCTATCTCGCGTTGCACTGCACGGGCTGAGGCCGCGCGGGTGTTCTGCAAGCGTCGCTTCGTCTCGCTCGGGGCTCTTAACGTTGATAAGAATGTGAGCGGGTACGCGCGCGTGTGTGTGTGTGCGTTCGAGGAGATACTCGTTCTGTATGGGGGAATCTTTATGCCTCTGGGGTATTTGATTTCAATGAGAAATTTATGTTTGTTTGAGTTAATGGCATTTTATATTTTGATATGTGATTTTTATTTCATATTTGATATTGTAGCGTCTAAGAATGGGTGATATCCGTACACTGTATTGAATGGGAAGAGTAGGAACTCGTACTTTAATTATATCATTTTTATTAAGTTACATATTTGAAAATTTAATACAAATGATTTTTTCAGTCTTGTCTTTATACGTACACAGACTTATCTAGGATTGTTTAAGTTATATGTACCATTAAAATTGGTGAATTAACGAATATTTAATCTATAATTAATATCTATAATTTAAATGTATAGATATATTTATTCCTGATCAAATTAGACCATGTATCAAGCGCTTTTTAAACTTAAAACATACTACTTATACAAAAATCATTAAGAAATGGCTATCTAAGTTCGTGGTCAAAAAATCACTTTGACTAACATCAAAATGCAAAATTTCCTATATTATAATTGCAGATAATTACAAAAGTGCCAAAATTAATACACAATAGAGTTTTTCTGACTTTCTTATATCATATTCTGATAGATACTTCATTAAAAACCACTTTGAAGTAGCGGCATCTTTTAAGCTACGTAAACTATGACGTCATAGAGAAACTTACGCCAGCGATATCATTCCAATAAATCTCATTCTATATGGCAGAATCCAGAGAGTTTGGTGAATCTACTAAAGTTCTCTACACTCAAATCACGGATACCGCCAAGGAAAAAGGATTACACAATACTCCAATTTCCATGCTTATTTTCTCCAAAATATTTACCACAATTTTTATTCCCCAAAAGAGTTTCGTCCACGCTTCATTTATACACGCTAGATCCGCGTATTAAACCCGTCCGTCCAACCGTATAATTCGCCGCTACTGCTACACTGTGTATACATAGTCACAAGATAGAGAGAAAAGAGCGCGAGATGATTCGCGACGGTTAGTCGACGTCATCGGGATCACGCGGCGGATTACGCGTCTCCGCCGAGAGCTACAATATTATAAAGCGCAGCATCATAGTCCGAGAGGAGTTTCGCGCCGGCGCTGGAAAGATGACTCGACTCCGCGGTGCTCGCGAGCCTGCGCGTGGGATATAAGTAAGTAATGTCGCAAGATTATATACAGAGGCCTCGCGCGGCGTCGATTGATCATTGACTCACTCATCGAATTCTGTTTACGGCTGTTGACGCGGACAACTGTTCCGGTTGGATGTGTAAGTGTGAATTCTTGGGAAATAAATAGCTGCGAATTTAGTAGCGTTGTATAAACGCTTATGCATGTAAATTGGAGGAGTTCTTGGAAGGTTTAACGTCGATTAGAAGTTTTTACTGTTATTTGTCCGCTTGACTTTTGACAAATAGATAAAAAGCTATACGAAGAATTAAATCAGTATTCACATCATTCCTTTTATGTGCATACAATAAGGTTATATTCAAAGTGAAAATAATACGTTTAGTGTTTTATTATCGGTAGTGTTACTCGCGTTTGAGAGGAAACAATAACGTTAATTTGTAGAGTGTAATCAAATTTCTTATACTTAAGCTTCTACGTTATTACGGATGACGATTCTTTTAATGAATGAGTCAGTTTTCATAATTATTGCAGTCATTTGTTCATGACTGCATACGTTGTCTCAAAACAATGTTATTCTTTCAAGCAAATTATATACTCTCTTTTAAGACCATACGTGCATAACAATTAACGGCGCATCATAAACATAATTGCAAGTAAAGGCTTCCGCGAATCACATATAATCATCTTTCGTCATTAATCATGTAAATTCGTGCATTAATATATCGATACGCTGCCGTTTCCACGTGTACAAAGATTACCTCTTCTACTTCGAAACAAAGCCGCACGCTGCGCAAACAAAGTTTGCTTCCTTCTCCGCGCAACCTCGTCCTACAATAATCGTCGGCAAATCCGCGAAGTTTAAAAGCTCCGAGGCAAAGTAAAGCGCGCGGATCCACCGATACGAGTGTATACACGGATTATACGGGATGAATCAACGGCTCGGGGGCGCGGAAGGTGCTCTTTCGGCATTAACATACGATTAATACTTTGATGCGGGCGGGGCCGCGCGAGGCTCGGTGCACTCGGCGCCCCGAGGAATCGCTCGAATGAAACGCCGCTAATGTAAACTGACTCTCTCTCTCTCTCTCGCCTCTGGGATTAATAGCGAGGGTTACGTCGTATACGTATATATAGGTGTGCACGCGAGATTGAGGCTGGCATGGCGCATCGATTACTGTCGCTATATTATCTGAGCTCGTAGGATCATTGAATATAGCGCATCTGTGTGGATACACAAGTAATAATTATTATTGCGTGTTCATTGGAATATCACTTTTTTAGCAGCAAATTTTATTCTCAGCCCTCTTTTATTGATGGTAATATGATAGTTTTGGTCCGCACAAAAAGTGTCTAAGTGTATGTATTTCTGAACAAAGCAAACTAATGAAATGTGCCTCTTTAAGGTCGATTCCGAGTATGTTATCTAAGATAGTGTGTTAATTTTTGGTTAGCAATAGTTATTTGTACGACAAACGATTGGAACAATGTTTTGCTAAACATTCGATAAATATTTCATCCAATCAATTTAATATTGCTATTATAACAAGATAAAACAAAATAAATCTGATGTCTACCAACTTACGTAATTTATTCTATAGTTATCTGATGAAAGTAAACCAATAAATTTCCCATTTTATCGATCAATGATTTTACAGCGCATTCTAAACTTATGAATATATATAGTAACTTGCGATCGTTAAACGGTTAAGGTAGAGACTACGTATATTGCAAGAGGAAACGAAAATAAATTGTTTATCTCTAATGCAATACGTTCCGTGCAATGTGTTTGCATCTAATCGAGCAGACTTTCCTCTTTACATAAAAATGTGATTGGTAAAAAATATCAATAAATGAGCGTATACCCGAAGTATGAAGTTTCGATTAGTTTTCAACCTACCCAATTTTCATTACGAACAAATTATTCTGTTTACGTGTAAAATACTTAATCACTGAAGGAGCAACAGAGATTTGTCTATCTTAGGCACTATCGTATAATATAAGCAAATACGTGTATTATTTAGTGATTAAGTACTCGGTAAATAATCGGCTCATAATAAAGATTCGCCAAGTTGATAATTAATAGAAATTTGATTCTTCAGACACGAACTCGTTTGTCGCTATTGTTTACCCAAGCAATTTTTTTGTTTTGTTTTCGCTTTCTCTTGCAATGCATCAAGTTTCTAACTTAGAAACACTAAGTGTTCAGCTAAATAACGCCCGCGCAGCGTCGTCACTTAGAACTAATTCTGCAGCTCCTCGAAATGCTCGACACGAAAGCTTCGTGCTCGCTGCTCTTTTTTCCGCCCCTTCGAATAATGACTGCTTGTCGCGCGATACGGGCAAAGAGCTTCGCGCGTCGCTGAAAGTCAATGTATTCCAAAGACGCCGAGTTTCGGCGATGAGTACTCGGGAGTTCTTGATGCGCATTCATTCGAGTGCTAATTTCGCTCTGGAATTCCAACGCGATAGCGAACCTTATACACGTGGAGAATCGTCGAGAAACATAGACTTTCTGTCTTTTGTGCACTGAGAAAAAGGATTCCTTGCATTAAATGAATCATTTAAACGCAGCAAGTAAAAGATTCATTAACAGTTAAGAACTCGCTCGGTTGTTGTCGAAAAGGCAAGCGAACTGTCGAATCAGTGATAGACGCAAACGGAGAATAATAATTAATTTGAAGTTTTCCTGGCGTATAGAGATACTTCTGAAGCACTTTATAACTATTAAAGTAAAAGCAAAATTTGTATAATTGCCGAGTTGCTAGATACAAATAACTATTGTCGGCATTATAAGATATAAATGTCATAAGCGTGGAATATTAACCTACACGAGGTGCGACAATAACATTTAAGACGGCGCCCAGGCGCATGAATGCGGCTCCAAGTATTCAGTCATTAACTGTTAGTGAATATGCAATTCGCCGTGCTTAAATCCGCGATTATCATTAATAGTTAATGAATATCATTTAATACAAGTAATCCTTTTTCTCAGTGTAAATTTGAATAATAAGCTCAACCCTTTTATTCCCAAATTACTTTCTAAACATCTGATTTTGCCTACAAAACATTAATTGTAAGCAAAATAATTAATTTCAAAGTTGCTCTCATATTAATAAATTATATTCTTTGGACCTACTAGAACACAACTATATCTCTTCTGTATAGGTTCCATAGAAAGCACAAAATCGCAATATCTTTTTTGTATATCTAACGTGCCACATGGCTACACATAATACATAAGGTATTCAATATACTTCATCTTGTGCCAGCCCGTATAGCCCGTAATATTGTCCTTTTATGGGACACTCCTACCACCTATGTGTGGGAGTGTTTGATCCTAAACTTAATCTATATGTGCCCCCCTGAATTCCCGCATTCATCCAAGGATATGCCCTGTGACGTGGGGAAAACTTGGCCAACCAAGAAAACCCACGCCAGGAAGCAGCTGATAGGAAAGTCAAACTTAGGCACCGTTTACTTACTCAGAAAGCACTTTTCGTTCCCCATCTGCGGAAACATCATTGTTGGGACGGGGTTCCGAAACGGTCACCAATCCAAGTACAACCAGCGCCCTGTGCCGCTTAACTTTCGTTATTGATTGCTCGTGCATCCCCGGACCTCTGCAATGATGCCGGTAGGTATTGATTAATACACGAAAAAAAAAGGTTTGTTAATTTGATAAAGTCACTAACTACCTTTTTTATTACACTTACCAAGTAATTTGTTAATTTAACAAATTGGTTAGTAAAATTAGCATTTTTTTCCATGTATATAATGTTTTACTAATACAGACATTTCTTGAAAACGACAAGTTTGTTGAATAAATATTAGTCGCCCAAGGCAGTTTGTTCAGACTTTGATAATCCGGAATATCTTCTTATAATTATTATTAATGTTTTCACAAGACAGAAAGTCAATATTATTCTACAATCAACCACAACTATAGGGGAGAGATCTTTAATGAAATTAATTATTCCGATTGCTGGATCAAAATAACGTAGCTCATGATTAAAATGACTAATGTCTCGAAAATGACAATTTTGTCGTCTAATAATTATCAATCATCCAAGAGAGAGTATTTAGTTTTTTGATAAATCCAGAATATTTTCTTACAATTAATAATCTCGCAAGACAAATGTTATTTTGCAATCAGCCACAAGTATAGGGAAGACATTTCCACGACGTTGTATTCGTCATTCTTGAATAAAATCAATTATTCCAATTACAAGGTGAAAATAACGTAGCGCATGATTCACGAGCACTCGTTGCGTCTAATGTATCCACAAGTGTTGAATAATTAATTTACGACGAGAAGCCCTCTCAATACACAGCGATTCTCAAAGCGACAACCCATTGCAAAGTCGAGCTCGCGGCCAGCCCCCATTAAAATTGCACCCTCGAGCGCTCGACGCGATTCTTCCTGTATCCCGTTGAAATTGGAGCAGCACGTCACGAGGGCCGCAAGTATCGCTCTCGAATCGAAGTCTACGAAGAAGTGTATATCTACCGGAAGGAAGTGGACCCGGAGCGGTTAACTCGGTCGGTCACTCGAGACGCGACCTCGTTTCGTTATTGGCTGAGGATGCTTTGTGTCGCGAGGATCGTCTTCTTTGCTTAAGAGTTCCGCGCTGGCACTTTTATTTAAGGGAATTTAGAAGCGAACGAGGTGTAAACGGCGCTTTGAGGAGAGCGTAATTCGCTTGTTGAGGTTGCGCGATCCGCGTAGCTTTTCTCTGGAAATGGGTGTAATGAGCGTATTTCGAAATGCAGGTGCTCGTGGCACCAGCCAGCGATGAACGGCACGGTTCGAGTTTGTTGTGAAAGGCTTTGACTAACTTGGACTGAGCTGCGCTGAATTTATGTCTGATGTACGCGTTAGTCTGCACTTTTTTCATAAATTGTCAAGTTTATAATAATGTAATGAAAGTCAAAGTGCTTACTTGGAATAACTTAGGTTTTTAAATTCTATATATTGTGGTTTTGGTATCTGAATAAGTAGCCAGTGTATCAAAATATTTCCCCTGGTAGAAAATTGACCATCATTTACGGTATGTTCGCTATCTATTGACCAACTTCCTTGGTCAATTTGTAGCCAACAATTATACTATAAGTTGATCATAATATGGGTGAAGATAAATTTATAACCTCAAATACATGTATAAAAATTTTAATTCTTCCAATGTTTCATATTGGTCTAATCGAATTTGCAATATAAAATTTCGTTTACTAATGCGAGATATATAAGCGAAGTCCATATCTTAAAAGAAATACAAGAGAAAATCTTTGTAGGTTAGGTTTGAATATTTTCAGCATGTAGGCTCGGCCACATGCTAGTATAATTTTTTTAATTATTTGATCTCTTTTAAATATCTAATTCGTATTCAATTATTTTAGGTTCATTAAATTTGATTTATAAATAAATCTATAAATTACACCACTTTTTGGTCATAAGCCGTCGGCCATAAGCTGGGTTGTTGACCATATTATAGGCCATAAATTGACCACACACCATAAAATCAGGCATTGTATGGCGAATAGTTGGTCAACGTTTTCTACAATGGGATCGCGCCAGTCAAATTTTGAAATACTTTTGCGATGAAAAATTTTTATAGCTGAGTTAAGTATTTAAAATAATGCGTTAACTTTGTAAAAAGTTATACTATTTTTTGTGAACGAGTGCATTCCACAATCTTTACTCACTATTTGCAACCGCAAAGAAACCATGAAACTTCGTTAACTGCATAGATTCAATTTAACTTTAACCTGGCTCATTCCTATCGACTATTTGTCGACACGCTGTTTGCGTCACAGCCCACACCGAAACCCTCCATCAAACTCAAAGCTGGGTGACGCTATAAATTCGCAGAAATCGGGAAGAAACCGGGCGCGCTTCCTCGTACGCGCTCTTATACACACTATATACCTCGAAACAGCAGCGGCGCTCTTATACCTGCTGTATACCTCGAAACAGCAGCGCGGAAGAGATTGAAATTCCATCTCGTTAAAGCGCCCGCGGAGACCACGGCCCCGCGAGTCAACGGCATTCCACGCTCTCTCTCTCTCTCTACGCGGGCGCGCAATGCGGCCCCATCGCGTTGTATACATCGCGCACGCGAGCGCGAGCAGCTGTGAATGAACGCGAGAGCGTACGCGCGCCAGCAGCGTATATAGGAGCGGGCGTAGGGATAAATCGGAATGAAGAATGAACGTGATAGAAAAAAGAGAAGGTAGAGGTGGAAGGGGTTGAGCAGTAGTGGGGGAGAGAGTGGGAGAGCGTGGGGTAAGTGTACCAGTTGCTGCGGACTTTGAAATGATGTAACGAATGCGTATGAAGAAAATTCGTGGGTCTTGTTTGGTTAGAAACTGTCTGTTAAATCGTCGTCAATAACAGATTTTTAATTAAAATAATTTATCACAGTGTTATTTTCAATTTCAGCAATAATATCAAATCATATAAATTCATAAAACTACAAAAATTATCTATTTTCGAATATTAATCAAGAAAACTGTACATTTTCATCACAAGAACGAATTACTGCGTATTCAACCTAACCTTCAAATTAACTTCAGTTTCTAAATTGCAGTGCAATAATAAAACATACAATAACTGAAAACAACTTAGAATCAGTGAATATTAAATAACTTTTGAATTTATTAGTTTGTTAAGAAAAACGAAAATACAACTCAAGTCTAAGAAACTCAAAAATTAATTTTTTTGTTTTATTATGCAACAGCATCCTAATTGCATGACTCATTGTTAAAGAATAATAAGTTTCTAAAGCCAGATCCTATCGTTTTTATAAAGTCCGCGGTAATACCCACCAGTCGCGCACGCTAGGTCAAGTCAGCAGCGACGGTGCTAGCAGCAGCACTTGACTCGGATAATTGTGGATAGCCGGGCCCGAGCCGCGCTTAGTCGGAGATCAGAGGGCAGAACCGCGTGTGCGGGGCGGTGGCATTAGCCTGTTAGCCCGTTAGTGCACGAGTCAGCGCTTCGCTGCTGCTGCCGCCGCCGCCGCCGCCGCCGCTGCACCGCAGAGACGTCAACTCTGTTATACTCTCACTCTCTCTCTCTCTCTATCCTTCTCTTCTGTTCTCCCTTTTCTCCGACTCTTCCCTTTATTTCTACAATATATATATATATATATATATATATATATATATATATATATATATATATATATATATATATATATATATATATATATATATATATATATATATATATATATATATATATATATATATATATATATATATATATATATATATATATATATATATATATATATATATATACACACACATTTTATATATATATATATATACACACACACATTTTATATATATATATATATACACACACACATTTTATATATATATACACACATAATGTGTGCTAATGTAATTCCCTTTATTTCTACAATATATATATAATTAATGTGTGTGTGTATATATATATATTGCCCGGGGCAGTGGTTGACGCGGTGAAGGGAAAAGCTCGACTCGGCGTTAACTTTTTCCATAAAACGCGGGACGCAGGCGCTTTTCGCGCTAAACTCGACGCGAGCTTTCTAGAGCGCAAATTTTTTTTTTTCTTCTAAACCGTAAATTTTTGGTGTACACTCGCGGTGTTCGCTGCATCTCGCGGCGAAGCTTCCAATAGCGCTGAAAACGCGTTGGGGAGAATTGAAATCGTTGTGAATGCATTTTTTTTTGTTTGCGGGGGGTATCGTTTATTCTCGTAGCTGCGTTTTTCTTTTGGTTTTGAGGAATGTGGCTACGGATGGGTTGGCTAACGACTCGCGCATTTGCTCGGTGCACTTAACCTTTTCAGACCTCGTGTTCATGGAAATGGATGTACTGCATACGGAGCATTGGGAATACGTGCATGTCGAGGTGCACGTACTTGAATGGGTGTATAAACTTTCATTAGGTGGGGTTGATGGATAAATTGAAGAGGAAAGAAATGTTTGAAATTAGAACGTTTAACATGGGCTCTTATGGCGGAATTAGCATTTATGCCCGTACCTACGTGAAGAACCATGATTTTCTCTATAAAACCAACAGGAGATCGTAGTTTTTTAATTATAAATATCAATTATTCAAGTAAAACACCTGGTCACCAGTCAAATATAAACAATATTTAATGATTAACTAATATAAGTGTATTTTGGAATGCATATATATGCGTATTAATAAAGAATCATTTTTAATTCCGTTAATTAATTAATCATTGTAATTACGATGGTTGTGTGTCCCCCCACGGGGCCAAATTTTCTGTAAATTCTATTTTAACTCTAGAATCTTTAGCACCATTTTCCAGCCATTCTCGAAGCGCACCGAAGAAAAAAACAAAGCAGTCCCTAATGAAAATTAAAAGCTCTTTAGGCCGCTTTCTCCATCTCCACTCTAGCATTCACTCTGTTCATCTCCCTTCAACGCTGCATTCTAACTCGTCTTCCCACTTTTTTCGCCACCCTCGCGCTTTCTCTCCTCTCTCTTCTCTCTTCGCGCGGCATTATTTCTATCTCTCTGTCTCTCATTGCTCGTCGGCTTTGTAACTCGAGTACGTCGCCCGATTTCGCGCGAGGCTACTGCTGAATTGCACTGAACGCGCGCACGCCCCGTTGCGCTTTCTCTCTCTCTCTCTCTTTGTCTCTCCCCTTTAATTCGTAGTGGGCCGCTCGATTTAACACTTGGCTTTCCGACTGCGACGAGCTGCTACTACTGTGGTGCTTCGCGCGTAGAGCGAGTGGAAGTGAAAAAAGGTCCGTTGATTTCTGGCTTTCATCAATGCTGCCTCCTACTCTTCTTTTCCTTTTCATCTCTCTCTCTCCCGCTTTCTCTTTGTCTCGAGTATTTTTCGCTTATTTCTTCTTCTTCATTTTTTAATATTTTGGTGTGCTATTCAAGGGAAATTTTTTGCGAGGTTTATATAATATATATCTGAATTCCGGGGCACTTCTGGGATTGCGAAGCGTACGGTATTAAATTACTGCGATACCTCGGTGAAAATATTGTCCGTACGTAAAATTATTTGCCGATGTAGGTCGCATCGTTTTATTAGTTGTTACTTTTTTAAAATTTCTTTTATCGTTCGTTGAATGCGAGCGTCGCGAGCGACATTGTTCTCGGAAATTTCAGTATTAATATTCTAGAGGTGTCGGATTTCTTCTTTAAATATCTTATCAACGGCGTCGTATGAAATGCGTCGGGGCGGTCACCATAGTCTGCCGTCCGAATATTATCTCGTTGACACTGTTCAGTCAGCGCCTTGTCCGCCAATCTTCCTATCTATTTATTTAATTTCTTCGGTCATGTTTGCATTAACCCTGCGTTACGTACAGTATTGGCCAAAAGTTCGAAGGATCAAAAATCTCGAAGAACTGCAAGGTGTAAAATATTATAACTACCAATACGATACGATACGATCAAATTTCAGGCATATTTAATGCATTTTCATGTATATTTGTGTTGCTAAAAGTAAATTAACGTATTTGTACTTAGAGGTTCGGTAACATGTAAATGAATAATGCACCTTACTTTACACTATAATTGAATTTCTCAATCACATAAATGGAAATTTGATTCGTAGATAGTAAAAAAGATTATGTACTTGTTTTAAGAAGAAAATTTTCTTAAAATAAGATACAACAAATTTAATAACACTTTTTTTTCTCATTTCAAGACATGCTGAAAAGTTTCTTATATTAAGAGACTTATTTTCTTATTTTTCGCAAAATGTGAGGTTAGTTTTTCGCCCTTATTGGTTCCTTTCAGATTCTACAAAACTTCAAGTACTAAATCTATGTAAAGATGATCTACTGTACTTTGAATACCATTTATTTTCTTATTTCAAAAATATCGCATGGTCTCTTGGTCTTGCGTAACTCTACAAATCTCGCCGAAGTCTAGAGTTTTGTGAATGTTGTGACGACCACGAAATCGCGCTAAGTAAATTTTATTTCTTAATATAAGTAACTACGTTTCATGCTTTCTTATTTTAGAAAAGTTTCCTATTTTAAGTAAATTATTTTTCTTAAAATAAATAAAGCATTCTTATTTTAAGAACAGATTTCTTGAACTTAGTAAAATACGCATTATCGTCACTTATTTTAAGAACGAAACTAAAAATTCAAGCAATTTCTAACCGTGTGAAAAAAAGCGACAAATATAATTTTCCAATGGCCTTTTTCACTCTTAAGTATAATTTCAATCGCTTTTTCAAAGCCCCCCAACAAAATACCATTTCATTATTTCATTACATCACCTCAATCAGCTCGAACAATCTGTTCCACATATTCCGAGCTTACCGCGTATGCCTACCGCATAATATCCAATCAGCTGGAGGCATCGACACACCGCGGCGACATCTGCCCGGCAGCAAAGTACAAAATCCAAAAATCGACGTGTCCATCATCGGCCAAGCGTGTCGCGAGTCAGAGCGTTAAACTCGATTCTCCCATTGTGGAGCGCGACATCGGCCGGCCGTGTGTACACCGATGGAAAACGAATATGTAACAGCGACGACGACGACGACGACGACGACAGCAGCAGCAGCATCATCATCATCATCCGCGATGGCATGATTGCGAACTGCCGGTACAAACAGATGTCCGCTTTGTGCGCGCCTCGCAATACCGAGGCTGCTGCTGATGACTGTTAATAAACGCGCATGCCATTCATGCAGGCTTTCAACGGCCGACGCACGAGTATTAAATGCGCGCCTCTCGATGCTCCTGCTGCTGCTGCTGCTTGACACTCGTTGCGGCTGGTTTGGTATGGCTCTCGTGCGTGTGGTGTGGTTGTGCTTCGAGCTGTGGCTCGATAGTTTGGGAAATGTGTAACACTAGCTGCTGTCTTTTTTTGTTTCTGAAAGTTTGGGAGTTATAGGTTTTAAGTGATCGAGGCAAAGAATGAAAAATGGTTTAAACGTTTATATACTAAGTAAGACTGGAATCAAATTGAGTTTTGGTTTGATACCCGATTATTTGACGAGATTTTTCCAACGGCGAAACATATAATAAATTAATCAATGTCAGTTATCGTTCATTCATTTATATAGATTTTCTAGATTAATACATCCATATCTGTTCAATTATGCTCTTCGAATCTGTCGAATTTCTCTATATTATATCAAATAAAGAAGAGCGAAGCACTGCCATTCACGTTCGTTCCAGTTAGCATATATTCACGGACAGTTTATTTCTCTTTCAAAATTACTAGCGCAGATTATGTTATGCAGTATGTTTACAGTATACAGTGCAAAAAGAAAATATTTTCGTATTGTTAAAATAGCCAGTTATTAAAGAAAAGAAAATATAATTACATAAATTAAAAACGTATTTCTTTCACAAAAGTTACCTTGTTGTCATGTTAGACACAAATCGAAGAGAAGTTGAAGTTGTCTGCTTTCTGAATAATTTAGATATATATGTATACTTTAGATGTAGGTATCTGACGTATACAATGATAAACACATCTGCAACGAATTTATATTTCGTATAAAGAAGGCGGACGGAAAACAACTGCATCGGGTTTTGAACCTTGGAGCTTTCCGTCCGAAGATGACTTTCCGCTTTACCACATGTTTGCGATTTGTAATTTTTTTGTTAAAAATTCATGATTTTATTAACATAAGTTCTAAATATTAGCTCCAAAATCAGGTCACTAAATTCTATCATCGGTTATCTCCGATGTACCTAAAAATTTCAATGAAAAGTGAGAGGTGCTTTCTATATAGAGTTTATTTTATGGTAACCACAAAATATGATCATACACACGCGCACACACACGCACGCACGCACGCACACACACAAATAAGGACACACGCGCGTGCACTCATGCATTGTAAAAATAGCCCACATATTCCGAATCAGCAATTTCGTAAACATCGAAATTCCTAAAAAATATTACCAGAAAATATCGGAATAAAAGCAAAAAAAAGGCAAAAATCAAAGCCAGAAATAGAAAAGCTCGACACCAGGCTCGTTAGTTCGATAGTCCTGTTCGCAGAAGGCGCGCCTCCGGTGTTCCGCTCTCCAACCCCCACATACACACACACACACGCCTATACACTCTCGCCGTTAAACCCTGACTACAGCACACACACACTCTCTCTCATATAACGCAGCTAACCTGTTTGTCGTCCAGCCTCGACGTCGCCGCCGCGCGCGATGCATTATACAGACGAGAGAGAGCGAGGGAGGGAAAGAGAGAGAGAAAGGCTATAGTCGCGCTCCGCACTCTGAATGGCTCATCATTAGAGTACTTTCCTCTTTGCGCGCGAGGGAAAGGGCGAGAGAGGGTCCTTTCGCGACACCCACTCTATGCACATTAGAGTCGAGCAAGAGCCGCGGCTGCCGCGCTATTCAGCCGCTCGCCACACTGCGTCCCGCGCGCCTGGCTATTCACTGTGCGCTGGCTGCAGCCGAGGCTCGCCGCGCGGTGTATATATCTTTTCGAGCGCGACGACAAGAGCAAGGGGGGGAGGTACTTTAACATCGCGCGCTACTCGTTATTATAGCCGGTGTACAAGACCCCGAGGCTCTACGGTTAATGAGAAGCATGCGTGTGTGTGTGTGTGTGTGTAGAAGTCGATATGTTTATACACACGTGTAGATGAGTTTACCGGACGTTGACAGATAAAATGCCCGTCTGCAGGCTGATTGCTTTGGAATTCGTGATAGTTCGTGCATGGAGTGTTTGCGAAAGTGCCATATACACTTTATTATTGCTGTTTGTTCGGGGTGTAATTGTGTTTGGATGTGGCTGGGGTCGCGTACGCAAGTATGCGTTTTGATAGGAGAGTTTCGTCTGCGACTGATGTGGAATAATTTAAGCGAGTTTGTACGGGGTGGATTTGTTTTACAATTTGGAAACTGCGGGAGTGATCGGTGTGAATTTATTATTACGCTCAAGGGCGTGAGAGACAATTGAATAAGTTTAATTTCCTCCATTGAATTCCATTATTAATATTGTGATTATTCATTTTCCGGTCGGTAAAATCAAACTGGTTGGGTATTTGAATTTTTAATTAATTTGCACATTTCTTTAAAAACTTAATGTAGGTCTACGTTATACCGACCGTACTTTTATTTGTCATTTGCTTGTCATGTTTTTTTCTAAAAACTACATATTAACTACATATAATCGCTTTATTTGCTTGAATATGAAATCAAGAATGAGCATGTATAAGCTGTTTGTATAAAATGTTCTTTCTGATGAGATCGAAATTTCTTTAATATTTCTCAAATTTCAACCGTTACAGTTTACGTAATCGCTTCAACTGTCAATAAAGCCATTTCTTCAAGCAGAGAATCCTCGCGTGCTCGTTCTCCAAAAATCGAAACTTTCAACAAACAGAACCAGACCGAAAAATTAGACGTAAATTAGCTTTCTCCACATTTTCACATTTCTGGCGTTGATTGCCTGGTACGTGCGCTTTCTCTCTCTCTCTCTGAATATACCCTTCCTGCGTTCAAGAGGAGGACAGGAGTGAACCGCCACCGTCGCCGCCGTCGTCGCCAGCTTGTAAATGCATTTCCATCGGCCTAGCCGCAATTTCCGAGCGCGTTTCACGCCGAGAGCCCCGTCTTCTGTTTTACTGCTTTCCTTCCTGCCTCGCTCGACTCGCCACCGCAGCGCCGGCACAATATGGCCTGTCTTGCACTTGACACTTATGAGACTGGGCTCTCTCTCTCTCTCTCACCGGCAAACGGCGTTATTTTAGAAACTGCGAAGCTCTGCCCCTGTTACATAACTTTCCCTCTAAAACGTTAAAAAATTTTGGAGAGTTCTAGTTCTCTTCTATTTTTCCACCGACTTTCTCGGCTGTTTCATTTCATTTCTTTTTCTTCCGCGGAGTGCCTCTTTTCTTTGCGCGAGGAGGCTCTCGTTTTTTCTTCTATACCGCTCGGGGGAGTCCCCCTCTTTAATCCTTCTTCTGCGTCACTGCGCGCAATTGTTCGCGGTGTTGACTTAAAAGGGGGAGAAAGACTGAATGCGCGCGCGCGCTGTGTAAAAAGAGAACGAGAGGAAGATCAGAGAGAAAGGAAAAGAGAGAGCTTGCGGTGAGACGGAAGAACGCACGAAATGCGCAATCACCAGATAAAAGCACCCTTGCGCGATTCTCGAGAGCGCGCGGTGCGGGGGCGCATTCGAGTGCGTCGAGCAGCAACTGCAAATCCGTCAGCAGTTTCAGGAGCTGCGATTTTTCTTGGTCTTATTTTAGGCTACTTTATCGCGTTGTGTCAATGTAGTTTTGCCGTGTAATCGATTCCTCGAGTAGTACGTTCTCGTGTTGGATCGCCTTTTCCCCCCGAATTTCGTTTTATAGTTTTATTTTGAATGGCTGATTATGAATCTATAATAAAGTTTGCATTTTCAATTTTGTAAATATTTTTAATACTGTTCGAGAAGTTATATTACACCGAGAGAAATAGTGTAGTAAAATTTACTATTTATAAAATTATTAAATAATTATTTGTTAAATTTACTATTTGATAATTTACTATTTATTAATATCATTTACCATTCTTCAAGTATTGCTTAGTAATAGTACTTTACAATTAGAAGTCGTTCACAAATTACATAATGTAACAATCGGCTAGAAATATAGAGTAGTAAATATCAAACATGATAAAAGTAATACCTACAAAAAATAGACTCGCCGTCGAGCTTCTGAATTTTACAACATACAGTGCGAAAAAACATTGTTTTAATTTTAATAATCTCAAATACTTCAGAAGATTATTAACCAAAATACCTAAGAATATTCAGCCAATAACCTAACTCCTAACAAATAATCACTGAATTTTTCAAGACATTTTATCAAGTACTAGGTACTCAAGTTATCGTTCACTAAAAAATGCATTGTTTGACATTTTATTTTTATTTCTCGTGACATGAAAAATCTTACGACTTAAAAATTTACAGGAATATACATGTGCATTTTTAGAATTATAGATGTTAAAAAAACATTTTATCACAGAGTATAATAAATGAAAAACGACACAAAAGACGAAAGTTTTTATAAGTACTATATTGTGTAAAAATTTCAGTTTCCAAGAAACGTTCCTACATTAAAAAGAATATCAAAAACCCGAAATTTATAAAATTTTTACCAACTTTTATTTTTAACAAATGGCCATGAAATGTTTATTCGATTATTTTTTATGAATCTCTCAAGCGCACACCGGGTAATATAGCAGATATCTGTGTAAAATTTAGGAAAGTTACACACACACATACACGTACACACCCAGACACACACACGTAATCGCACGCCCAAACATTTTTTAAAACTAGTATATTCATCTCAATGCAGATGTAATAATTAAAATGAAACTGTTATACAATTCTCATTGTACAACTAAAGGGCTCACGAAAGGCATATAAAATAGATTATCCATTTTATGAAAGCTCTCAAAATGTATACAATTTATTTGAACAATCCTCCTTGTTACGTACACCTAGCACGCTTACGACACGTTCCTGCATTTTATCACAATGCCGCGCAATCACACGCAACCGCGCAAGAAGCCGTAACCGTACACGTAGCGAAGAGACCGAAACCCTCTGTAAAAACACCCACATGCCTTCGCGTCGTCATCGTTCGGGCGCGCGCTCGCGCGCTTTGCGTACATCCCGGCTAATAAGCCGGCGGCGCCGCGCGTTTAATCCGCAGGGCGTTAGGTACACGAGGAGGGACGAGGGACGCGCGAGAAAATCCGCGCGGCCGCGTGTGTGCACAGCCTGGCAAAAGCACCCCCGGAAAGTTGATATTAAACGCGGATCCTGGGGGGATTCGTCGACGTCGGCGAGCGGGAAAGCATTGCCTCTGCTCTGGGTGAATTTGGGGTGGAGGTCCACGAGGACGACGAACGAATGAAGAGAAATATAATAACTGTTTTGGGAGTCGAGATTTGCCGGGGATTTGTTTCGATTGAGAACTGCGATTTGAAATTTGGTTTTAGAATACAGAGCAATCGACATTTTAGGGGAATGAAGTATGTGGATCAGAGGGAGTGAATTCAGTGAATAAGCTGCCAGACTCGTTTTAAGAAAAATCGCTGTCTTCGATGTTTGAAAGATGAGTATTTTATGTCGCTTGATTTGCAATTTAATAGAGAAATTTATTTACGGAATAACGCGGTAGAAACGCGCGTGTAAACATTGTTATGAACATTGTTGTTAACATTTTCGTCAGTGAAATTGAGAGATAAACAACTGTTAATTTAACAGAAAATTGGTCATTCAAGTTGTATTGGTTTAAAAATGTTTATTATTGCAAATAAATCAGTAAAACTGAATGACAAACTGCGTTAGTTTTCATCTAATAGATGATGCCTAAATTCAAGCTTCGCTATTACACCTAGTACATTATTTAGTACTGATATAATGTTTACATGAGACATCGGCGTAAAAATATTAAAATAAGGGTACATTTTAAGGTTAGAGTATATCGTCCTTTAAATACTCCTTTCGCTGACATTTTGTCCGTTAAATTTACTGACAAAACGCCTATTAACCTATTTTAACAGACAAAAGCTATTAAAATTGTTTAGCCTACGCACACTTGAAGGGAAACAATAGACGGGCAATATGTGTGTCGCGTACATCTCCATGTGCGACATCGCGCGTTTTACCTGAATTTTGAAGCTTTTATTACTTTTTGATGAAATATGTATAGAAGAAGGTAACGTATTTTTATTGTACTAGCAAATTGAAGCCCGCTAAGCGTTAATGTTTGCTTAATAGTCTCATTTAATAGAAGGACTATATATTCCTTGTAATTATTAAGGACTATATATTTTTATATCCATTTTAGCACGCAAATTTCAACGTCAATAAAACCTTAAAATAATAAAAATAAATAAAAATCAGAAAATAAACGAAATCAGCTTCTGTAACTCACAGTACGCGCATTTAGAAGAAAACAATAGGTTAGCAAAATTGCAGTCCCTACGGGTAAATCATTCGTATTTTTTTCTTTTTTAATAAATAGACCAGTATGCGTTGGTTATTGGAACTGCGGCAGTAACGTGAAGTAAGGCCCGTTGATTTTCACTGGAAAGCAATTTTTTTCGATCGTCGGTATCTTTTGTTTCTTTTTGATGAAACAGTTGTAGAGTGTAACAAATTTGTAACTCTAGATTGTTTTTTATTGTACCAACAAAATCAAGCGTTGCTACGCGTTCATTATTGCTGTACTCTCCCAAGAGATAACACATATAAATGCAATATCATTTTTGCATCATATGTAACATGCCTAGTTTAATAAAAGAATCCTCCAAAGCTTACATTCAAGCACGTAATAATGCAGAAATAAAGTAGCATTCAAAATCGAAGAAAAATAGTTTATTTTCTTACATAGTTAGTGTATGTAGACAATATGACGTCCACTGCCTCAAAAGCAATAGAGTCTCGGACAAATTTAGGGGTAATATAATTCTGTCTGTGAGATAGAATGCCTAAAATGTGTTCTTATCTACAGTTTTAACATTAAAAAGCTAAAAATAATAAGTAGAACAATTTTTAACAGATCAACTTTGAAAAATCCTGCGCGAATTGGGTATTTAAGTAAATGAAGTTTTTTTATATCACGATTTGATAGATCATGCCACTTTCTTTGTGACTTTTTCTATGCTTCGCATAATTAATAAACTTATTATTACTAAACTTACAGCGTTTTAAACGCGTTGGTGACGTCATATATATATATATCGAAACTATTTGATGTTATATAGGTCATTTAAAGAAACTTTAATAAGCTATAACTTCATCGAATTGTAATTTGTTTTTATGTAGTCGGCTTAGATTCTTTATCCAAATCATGGATACCACCGAAGAAAATATTTCATCTACGTACCCAATTGCCCGATAATATTTTTCGAATTTAATATTATGTATACAAGTTTGTGTACACTTATTTCCTGCATCAGGACAGCAGCATTTCTACGATATTCATATATATATGTATATCGTAGATATTATAGGATGGATAGATAAGAAGTCGGTTACAATGATGCACCGTATATGAACAACGGATATTGCGCGCTGCAGCGGCAATTGAAAGATAATGAATTTCTCAATTATGCAATATCGCTTTTCTCCAGAAACGAAAATCACTTGCCGCGAGAATTCGATCAGCTGCTCGGCGCGTCTCGAGTCATCGCGACTCCATTCAATGGGCGGCGCGGCGCGCTTTACAATCTCCGTTATAAAAATTGACGCCCCGGCTCCGGCGGCTCATGGTATAACAGTCTTATGTGTACACTTGTGTCATCGGCGCGCGGAACCGTAAAGACCTTGCGTAAAAAAAGGATTTGACGGCGTAAGTCAAGCCGAAGCGATTGGCCGGTCGTGCATGTGTTCCAGCCGTAGGAAGATTATTCGAGAACTCGATAGTCCATGTGGTGGGTAATGCCATTCACGCGAGGACGCATAGGATGCTGAACGTGGCCTAATGAAAATTGAATCAGATTTTAGAGTGCATGTAGGGCGTTTTGCAGTGATGTTACGCGGAAATTGGAACAATTTTTATCTTCTTTTTGAAACGATTATCCAACGTTAATAATATACTAGAAAAAGTGTCCAGTTTCTGGCCATGAAGACATATGACGCAAGTATAACCTCTAAAAAGCCAATAAATTAGGTAAGGCTTTGATGGGGGACGGAAAATCAGTGAAAAAGTATTACGTGGGGGGAAGGGGGAGGGGGTGAAATTCTCAAAAAAAAGTCTTACGATAACTTATGATCAGTCCCTCTTGATCTTCTAAGTTTTAGTCATAAAACATGTTTCTAAACTGAAGCAATAAATAAATAAAATTAAGAATATTAATATTTATTTATTTATTATTTAAATTGAGCCATTTATATTAAATTTATAATTACAGTCGACTCGCATTATAATACCGACATTATAATAAGAGGCCATGTGATTTTACATTGAATCGTATTTATCTGTAAGTAAATTTGAATTTGACATTTTGTCCGTTAAATTTACTTAATATAATGTAATAATAATAATGAGCATTAATTTTAAAACCACTTTAACCACTTAAAATAATTTTAATAAGTTTAAATAAATTTTAAGTGTCGGATACATAACACGAGCACAATATTATTATTGTATAACGATCGTTCGAGATTCTCCGACTCTGGGTCACCCCACACCACCCATCCAACTTACTCACCCATATTTTCCTCCAGATCGATTGAGAAATCGGCCGGATCCCGCACTCGCCCTTTCAATTTCCTCTTCCACCGCCTCTGTTCTCCATCACGAGCGATCGGCCGCTAAAGAGCAGCAAGCCAAGCCGTACACACTACACTCGCCTAACAAAAATATATACGAGATCCCACCGCGGTGTGTACGTACAAGCGCGAAAGTGCCGCGTGGCACGCGATACTCGCGAGCCTTGCACCTCTCGCGCAGGGCCTGTACACATAAGGGCGCCGCGGATCATCCGATTTTTCGCCCGCGGTAATGTATACACTCGCGACGAGTGCTATATATATATATATATATATATATAGATGTAGGGGTACGAAAGAGCGAGGGAGACGCGCTATAAAAAGTTTGCGCCGTCCGCGTAAACAACCCTTCGAGTGGGACCTCTCGCGGTGGTAACGGTGATTTATCGGCCGTGGACATGAAGGGCCGGGGGAGGCGTGCTATTGCACGGCCACTCTTTGCCTCGAGCTCTTTGTGTACTTTGTGGGGGGTAAGGAGGTGCGCTGACTGGAGGGACTGACTCTTATAGGGTAAATGTTTATATTTTTGTATGTTATTTTACAGGACATCGCGTGGAAATTTGCAACTAATATCAAATCATGAGCATTGGTTTGAGAAAATGGACGTCGCTGCTTTTTTAGATAGGATTAGAAAAACTATCCTTTTCTTACTTATCATTACTCTTAAAAATTATATATATTGTAGTGTGCTAAATCATTTATACATCAAGAAAGTATGATGCATAAGCGTACGATATATAGTTTTTTAGAATAAGATTTTATGTGTATTTTTTATATTTTCTACTTTGTATTATTATAATTATATTATTTCACTATTTAATAATCTCTTGTTTATATTTTTGTTTTAGGTAAGTTAAAAAGCAGCTTCAATTCTATGCAGTATGGGTTTTATAAAAAAAGCAAGCGTGAGTAACAAGTTATTTTGAATAATTTTAGAAACATAAAACGAGGGAGCATTTAATACCCCTGCAAAGCCTCTGGCGTATTAAATATAACATTTGCGTCCATTTATTAACAACTCATGAATATTTAACAAATAATACAGAGTAGTTCAAAGCATTGGCAGAATATGAATAAATGAATGGAATAGTAAAATGGATGTATTGGAATTCATGAATTTTAAATAAAAAAGTATTTACATTCACGAGCAAATCTCGATATTACCGAATCCTCTCTAAAAGCAAATTTGCCCTAATTTTAGCAGTAAATAGCAATTATAACGTTATCATTGAAGCACAGCGTAATTCATAAGCCATGCAAGGTATGGCGATCGATTTCGAGTCCGTTTTCAAATGTGAGTCGGTAACATTTTTTTAACTGAATACATAAAATCGCGAACCAGTGGTGATTTTCTCCATCAACATTATGTTAAAGGCATGGAATACTGAAATTTGAGCAAATTTCGATGAAAAAAATCGATTATTAAAAATATTTTGTTTCATGTTTATTATTCCTCTTTCGACAATTTCCTGGAATATTTAAATCGGTATTAGTATTATTTGTTAAAGTATTTTAAGTATTTATAGATATTTTAAGTAATACTTAATATATATCTAATAAATGCTTCTCACGATGGAGTTTTTGATGAATCGATCTGGAACTCGAACTACTTATTTTTAAATATATAAAAAAGAGAATACGTTTGATTTCTTTTTTGTAAAAATTAATCTTTTAATACTTATAAGAATTTTTGTTAAAAACATGCTAAGAAACGTTAATTACCATGTTTTTTAAATAAGCAATTATATAAACATTTTCCATTTTAACGCAAAATAAGCTTAATTAAATCTGCAAACGAAGATTTCATCTTCTGATAAAATAGAATGTGATAAATAGAATACAGATTTTTTTAAATATGCATCTTTAAAATGTCATCGTGGAAAGCTTTAGCAATCATATCAATTACAGGGACGCTTTCTGTCATTGTTAAAGTTAAGTATTTTAGGGAATTGAATAAATTTCGACCTACATTCGAGCACCCCCTTACATTGACACTTATAGATTTTCAGTTTGAAATTCGACAGAGTATATAAATTACTAATTAGTGCCGCGTCAAGCTAGGTTGTCATCTTCGGAAAGCTATAATTTTGTTTCCTGATGAGACACATGACTGAATCAGGTCTTGCATTTTGATGGAAAGAAATAAGTTCTGATATTTAATAAAGGTACATTGAACTGCGCAGTTGATATTTCCATAAGACTCGCTAGCTCAGCCTTTTTTCAAAAAGTAGGGGAGAGTGATACACAATGTTGATAGGATATTTTTGAAAGCTTGCTAATATTGGAGATATGCTGAAATAAATTCGGCAAATATGCAAACATATAGTTAGTAAATGTCACTATATAATAATTGTATAACTACCGTTTTAAAACGGTCAGTCACGTATAGAACGTTTTTACTTTTTTAATGTCACAATAAATTTATTGAACTATGTAAAAAGCTTATATTTCTCTCTTACTCTGTTGATTTAGTTTAATCTGTCTGAAATTTTGCCATCGTTATGTTATTTACACCGAAGTTATTAACTCCGAATTATTCTGCTCGATAATAAATTAAGATTACTCATTGTATGTCACTCACCCTACCAGTTTTTAACATTCTTACAGAAATATCAACCGCGCCGTTCGATGCACTCTTATTATAACATCAGAGCTCACTCAATTTTTCGCATCAATATCTTCGCGCAAAATCGCATCTCAGCTTCTATAATACAACACACAACACACTAACACCTAAAATTAAAAGTTTCGCATATAGATTCATCCACATACACACGGCCAACCCCCATCCCACAATCATCACAGCTCTACAGCGCAACTCAAGTGCACTCACCGCGTATATACACTCAGGAGCGCAACGCAAGATATACAACCGCAGCTTCCGCGCGCATTACGCGCATACCCCCGTCACGCCACGCATCGCCACCTGCAATACACCGCGCTCGAATTACTTTTCGCGTCTTCATTAATGGACGCCTGTACACGCGATTCACCCTCCCCCCCTGAAACCGATATATCCCACATACGTATTACACGCGTACACATCCGCGTGCACACGTATGTACATGCACTCCGGCGAGGATCGATGCTCGGTAGAGCTCTCTCCGGCTCCGTTTTCGCCTCGGGCGCGCGCACGTATATACGCACGCTCGCGTGTGCACACGCCCGGCGATAATTTGCATATCTCGGATGATACGCGGCTGCATTGTGTCATAGGCGTCGTATAACCTGAGCGACCCCCGCCGGTTCATATCAATGCGGCCTCGCTATCTTCGCTGTATATGCACGCGCGCGCGCGCTCTGCCCTCTGCCACTGTCTCGCTCGCTTTCTCTCTGCGCCGCTATATCTCGTCTGCATTATGCCTTTTATTACTCACGGTCTTTGCCCCCTGCACGCACACACTCGCGCGCTTTCTCTCTCTATGTTGGTCCTTCTTTGTTTACCTTGTTGGTGGGACTTGGGTGGGATTTGCGCTGTACGTGTGTTTGTGCGGACGTTGTTAATTGAGGCGTTGGAAAATGTAGCGACGGTGTGAGGATGCGCCGAGAAGGAATATCGCAAACCTGGTGGGGAATAATCTAGAACTATGTAGATCTGTCTAGTTTGACATGGTAAATAATCGCGAGTCCCCTTGTCAATGCGTTTAAATAATATAACGAATGATGGTTAAGTTTTTAGGGGGTAATCATTATTATAGCTTTATGAATAATTATTACCGTTGAAAATTTACTTGTCGCATTATCATTATTTCATTACGGCACTGAATATTTATTGTAATCGATAATTCAAGCGTAATTGACTCTTATGTTTGAATTATCGAAATTCGTATTATTCAAACCGAATCATAAGAAATTCGAATTATCGAAAATTTGCATTTTTAAACCGCTCAATTTGAAGTTATCTTCAAATTAAAGAGAGGTAAATTCATCAAATTCGTGAATATTCAAACTAGGTATACGTATGGGCAGAGTTTGGAATGATGAAAACGTCGAATTATCGACTTTTTTCAAAATTGAATTATAAGAATAAGTAGGGATCACGAAAAGAATCAAATCGTTTATTTGACGTCAAACATGCATGACAAAACTCCACTACGTGGGAACTTATCTTTACGCACCTTCTTTCACTTTATAACATATCCAATAAAGTATTCCAAAACTTCCAAAGAGGTACATTACACAGTATCTTCATATTTGCATTCATACAAACTACTTACATCCAAAAAGCCGTCACACCGTCTTCCACCCTCAAATCAACGATCACCTCTATCGCTTCGCCTACCCCGAGTGAAGCCCACCGAACCGTCAACCACCAACAACACCTCCAACCCCTTCAACTCTCTCAGCTCTTTTCGCGTCCAACACTCGCGCTCTAAACCCTCCAGCCGACGCACGACGATCTCCCGGGAAGCGAGCCGCGCTTACGCACAGGAACTGTGTGCAAGGCGCACACACAGGAACATAATTCAATTAGAGGCCTCGCGCTGTCGCCTCTGGCATGCGTATGTATATTTTACTCCGAGTCGATGCAGAAACCACACCGAAAGCCGATATCGATCTACAACCAGGCTATATAATATATACGTATACATATATATATATATAGAGAGAGAGAGAGCGATGCGACGGATATTGAGATACCGTGTCTTGGTCTATATAGGACACACATGGACACACATGCACGGAGTGCCAGTGGGCCGCAGTGCAGAGGCAGCCGGGAGTCATCCTGGCCGGTGGTAGCTCGCGCTGGCCGGGGCTCACCTTAATTACGCACGATGTAAGCGTTTCTTGAATTATAGCTCGGGAATTGGATTCGGGCGGATCTGGAATTTAGATTGATTCGCTGAATTTAGACGGTCGGTCGATATGCTTGACCGCTCGATGTATATGCGGCAAGATGGATTCTGTAACGCGCGTGATTAAGGGAATAGTGGAGGGTTTTTTCTTGCTGCGCTTTGTAAGTGATTTGCTGCAATTGTGCTGGCGATAACAGTAAAAGACCAAGGTAATTATTTGGCACTTGCTAAAAATGGCGTGTAGTATTGAATTAAAGAACTTACAAAAAGAAAACGATGAAATGCAGCAAGAAGATTTTTACACTGAAAAAGAAAATTGTTAAATCTAAGTAAACGTTTCCTTGAATTGTACTAAGAAAAGATTTATTTGATAATAAATAATAAATAGTAAATATTTAATTATGTTTAGACTGGTATTCATCAATTCAATAAATATTTACTGTATTTAAGTAAATCTTTTCTTAGTACGATTCAAGGAAACATTTACTTAGATTTAACAAATTTTTTTTTCAGTGTAGTATAAATCTAAAAGTTTTGGTGTACCGCTATATGGTAGTCCCTTGAAGTTCTCTTTTCTTGCATTATTATCTCTAAAAAATGTGTAATACGTAATATAAACACGGTTCACAATAGTATGTAACAAATAGACTTTGATATTACTTACAAAAGAAAAAATAGAAACTATAGAGTTAGCAATGTTTTGTTGGTACGTATGTTTATATAATTATTACTATTCTATCCTAAATAAATACTTTATGTAGACAAATCTTTATTTCGTAGTTTTCATATCCGCGAATGATTAATCCAACGTGATTTTCGCGCCGTGCAATTTTAGCTTCGCAATCCACACTGCGAGTTATTTAAAATTCTTTCGCATACGTACGTGATTCAGGAACACGGAGAACCAGACAAGCGCATTTTCTGCTACAGCGCCGCTGAAAGCAGCAGCAACGTTCAAAGATGCGCAAATTATAAGCTTCGCGAACCGTGAAAACCAAGAACGCGCGAAATCATCAAAAACAAAGCTGCAGAGTCGAGAGGTCGCGCGTTTCCTCGCCTCTCTCTTTCTCTCTCTTGACAGGTCGTAGCGCAGTTTTATACGCGTGTTATAACGAGGCAGACGAGCTTCGTCTCTAACCACGCGAGATAACTGAACGTCCTTTCGTCGTCCGCTTCTGGCATGCATTTTTTTCGTCTAGGCAGCGTCAAAATCCACGCGAGATATATCAGCGCGCCGCGACAAAATGCCGCACGGAGCTTAATTCATTAAGAGAGAGCTTTCGGCTCGCGAGAGGCGAGCGTTTTTAATGGGTACCCATTTTTCGCGAGCGGTGAATTGGTAAAAAAGAAAGAGCGGAGAAATACAAGGGAATAAATGACAGAGACGACAAGGTTTCGTGTGCATTAAATTACGGTAATTACAGGGACGACACGCGTGGACAGGCACGGCTTAATTGCTTTTTTTGTAATTAAAATTTTATCCACGCCATGTATTACTTCTTTTATCGGCTGTTCTTCTACGTCCAAACTTTTTCGTTGGATAAATTGCGCGCGATATTTCACTCGGAGAAAAATTTTCACCCGCAGAGATGCTGGTAGCCACGCGTTATAACACCTCCACGCAAAAAATGAAGATAATTAATTATTTTTGATTTTGGAAAACATCGTCTTTACAAGAAATCAAGTGTTTAAAATGTTTCAAAAATATTTATTAATGATTTGTTTCTAACAAATTCCAAGTATAACTTCCAGGATTTGTTTCCATATATAGATAACGAAGAACGTAGTATACAGTGTTATCTAGATACAAAAACATGTAAAGCATTTATGAAGTTAAAAATGTATCTAATTAACGCGCTACGCACATACAGAAAAATTAGATAATAAAATGTTCGGCATTTAATTATAGAGGTAACTTACGTATCTATTCATCCGAATACTCACCTGCACCTACAAATAGTTCCCTGACCTTTACTTTAGCCAAACGCGAAACTCACCCACGCTGTCCAGCCAATCACGTAACAAAGAATACTTCATCATCATCCAAACTCACACCTGCATACAGACTACCTCCGCGCGCTACGTATATTTTCAACGACAAAAGCCCCGACGTCGACGGCGCGGTACATGCACCTCCTCCTTTTTCATCATTCTCCTCTCTCTTTTTTTTCTTTTTCTTTTCTCCGTCGGGGGGAGGACAGGCAGAGAGTAGCAGCGGCAGCATCTGTCGGCGCTCCGCATATCGCGCTCCCGGCTGCAGCGTGTGTACAACAGCGACGGCGCGCCTCCAATTTGGCTGACGTGCACGCGGCACATTGAATGGCCGGGGAGGGAACGCAACGGCGACGACGACGACGACATCGCGAGCGAGCGCAAATAGAAGAGAGAGAGAGAGAGAGGGGAGCGAGGCGATGCAGGAATTGCTTTTTTATTCGGGCCCGAGCCTCTTTCAATTTTAGCGCGCTGGTGTCTGCCTGAGCTCGGTTTTAAGCTTGGCCGGCCGCCAATTCGCCAGGCTGCATTCGCATAGACACTCGACGCGCGCGCATATACACATACACATGTATAGGTATACACAAACATACGCGCATACACTCGTACAGACTTTCATTCAATCTGTATAGTCAGCGATCACTCAGAAACAGTCTTGCTTCTACATACATTCATACACACACGTGCACACGCACACACACACATACACATACACATGCACACACACACCCACACCCACACGCACACACATAAACTCGTAC
This sequence comes from Gastracanthus pulcherrimus, assembly GCA_949152435.1. Classification (NCBI taxonomy): domain Eukaryota; kingdom Metazoa; phylum Arthropoda; class Insecta; order Hymenoptera; family Pteromalidae; genus Gastracanthus; species Gastracanthus pulcherrimus. Next base: position 1,837,642 of record OX424573.1, on the reverse strand, counting down.
AGACTTTCATTCAATCTGTATAGTCAAAGATCACTCCGAAATAGTCTTGCTCCTACATACATTCATACATACACACACACGCACACACACACACACGCACACACATACACACATACACACAGTCACACAGTCACACACATACACACGCGAACATACATACACATCCACACCCGCGTGCAAACTGATGCACTGTAACGGACAGAAGCAGTGTACATTTTTTGCAAAAATAAATATCAATATGTTTAAATGTGTTTATAAAATGTAATGAAATTATTAAGAATGATTTAATAAATGTAATTATAAAAGAATAAGAAAATTCAAGAATGAAGCTACTGCGGGTACTAGCATAAAGAACTGATAAAATGTTTGTTTAGAGAATACTTCCTCGAAAGGAATATGTAAGCATCTGAGGGCCGACGTTGGTCTTTCGTCGACGACAAAAGAGCCAATTCAGTTGCGTATCGAAGCTCGAGATGTACACATCGCACCGAAATATTTTCATTTTGATTTTCATACGAGCACGTCACAGAATTATAAGGATTTAAAAGTTAACAAAAGGAAACATTGAAAATGAAAATTTGATCACCTCCGTGAAGCTTGATTTGTTAAGTAACATACAGACTTACACTGACACTCGCTCGGAAAAGGGCCAATTGTATGTATATAACGTATACGGCCATTGTGCGTTTGTTCTCCCCAGGGACGATCGAGCTACAGCAGATGGCCAGAAGGTAGCGTAGAAAGAGAGATAGAAAGAGATAGAGATAGAGTAGTTACCTCTCTTTTCATGATAAATTGAACCGTGAAAGGAAAGAAGTACAGGACTGGTCCGCGGCGCCGTGGCAAATGCCCCGAGAAATCTGGCCGAGGTTCGCGCGACACCCCACTGCAGCTCTCGGGGTTTATCCCGATCGCCCGGGCGATAGGCACTCGTCCAGCAGCGGCTTTTTGCGATCCGCGCGCGTACATTGACCGAGGCTTATCGCAGTGGCACTGGCAGCCGCTGCTACTGCTGCCGCTCTCTCGGATATTAAATTAAACGTCAGGTCCGCCGCCGCCGCGGCTGCTGCTGTGCGCTATTTTCTGATGATTGCGAATTGGGTGCGCGGCGGCTGCCAGGGATGGGAGAGCCGATAATACTGTCGCGAATGGAAATGGGACGCGCGGGCGATTTTAATAAGCTGCTTTGGGAGAGGTTACTTTTGTCGGAGGGGGGGATTGTAATGGGGCGATGGGTATCGCTGTCGCTGGAATGATCGGGGTTCTTTTAGGTCCTTGCTGGAAAGGATGTCGGTTGGTGGATAAGGGGGAAAGTAAATTTGTTACGTACCTTTTTAAGAATACGCTCTGGGAAAGGTATTGTAGATAGAAATGACTGGTTTCGAATGAAGAGATTGTAATAAGAAATGCGGGGATTTTAATAAAAGTGGGGAAATAAGTAGTATGAGGTCTAGAAATAAGCGAAGGAAGAAGTAAATGTATGATGACTGAAAGAGTAGGAACTGACGATGAAGATAGCAGTACCTCAGAAATGCTTAATATGGTAACTAGGTCCATTAATAAATTGTAGGTTAAAATTAGGAGATTACACTTGTTGAAACACGTGTTCTCGCGCATTTAGCAAGATGTTAAAATCCTGACTACTATCGCGTAATACGAGAATTAGAATTTATACAACCGGTTGTTCTATGCAGATGGGAAACTTGCTTTTATAAACTGAAGAAAATAAACTAGTTTTCAAGAATAGCGTACTTAAGATACCAGCAGCTACAGAATATTATATAATTATGAATTTAAAGAAGTTTGCCAATCATCAAACATTGTAGAGTTTATTAAATCACGCAGACTAAGATGGACAGATAAGAAAAAAGTTATAGTGTCTTAATGGGAAAACAAGAAAGCAAAAGACCTAAAGGTAAACTAAGAGCCGTAGATGGCAGAATAATATTCAAGCTGATCTTACAGAGGCGGGATATGAATCAACACCATTGATAGAATTAGCATAATTAGGACAAACTGGCGTTCTTCTGTTGATGAGGTATTGAACTTTTGAATTCCGAATATCATTTAGGAAATCCCAGTAAAAAAAATATTGTTTATTTTACTAAAAGTTAAAGCGACAGAATGAAAATGGTTTGCGGCTGCTGATTGAACGGATTAGCCGATTTAACCATTTTACATAATAGTTCGCGTTTTATTTACGAATCTGCTTCTAGCAAAGAATATGTTAGTATTTAAGCTTTATGAAACAGGTTGAGAGCGTTTTTTGTTTTGAAGCTCCACATATAACACGATGTATAGTATAAATATACGAAAATAGACAGTCAGACGAGAAGTTTAATTGCAATTTTTATACTCAATCGTACTAAATTATCAGTTTCACCATTCACTAAAACACCCGAATAGGCATTTTGAATCAAGATTTCAACCATATAGTGCTTCAGTACGATAGAATTAACTTATACGCACCAATACAATTTCGACGTTAAAGCGATACAGTCAAAATGTTTGTCTTACGCAGACTATTTTCAGTTTTTTCCAAAAATAGAGAAAAAATCACGTTCCTGCCGGCTTACATTTCACAAACTCGAGCTACACCTCTCACCTCTAATTTCGCTGCTCAGCGCTTCTCCGTCTGGTCGTCGCAACCCTAATGAAATTTCGCGCGATTACATTTCATTTTCTCGTCAAAGCCACGACAGCACTGCACAGCTCACCTGATTCTCTCTCTCTCTCTCTCTCTCTCTCTCTCAGTATTTCTCGCGCGCCGGGTCGACGCGAAAAACCTGCAAATTACGCGCCTTGCGAAACTCTCCTTCTCTCGCCGAGACGTTTATCGTCATTTCGCGCGGCTTCTTTCGTCCGAGCGAACGAACTCTAGCCGAAATCGCCACTTGCGGTCTTTTTCCACTTGCGCTACAGCGTGAGAACGCGATTCTATAATGTCTAAGGCTCGTTGCGTGTCGGGACACACGCAGTCGCTCGATTTACGCGCGTCGAGTACGCTGATTCGATTTGCATCTACATCGCACGCGGTCCTTACACGCCTTTTTTCTCTTTCTCTCTCTTTCTTTCTCATTTCTCGTACGTGAACGTACACGGTAGTGGTGGTGCAGACGTACGACGATAGGATTCTTTCGAATGCAAAGAGTCGACGGCGACGCGGGCAAAAAGAGGTGGATTCGCACGCGAGACTCGCCGAGCGCTAAGAGCGAATTATTAATAACTTCCGTGCGCGCGTGTCGTCGTGATTTTTTTGCTTTTCACGCGGCGGGGCTTAGTTTTGCGTACGTACACACGTGTGGGTGTGATTGCGCGGTGGCACGGAAGACGTGAATTTCAAGAATGCAAAATGCCGACCCAGTTGTACACTCGTGGGATAGAATTATTTAGGAGGGGACGGTTGGATAATTACAAGTTGGTAATGTATTGGCGTGTATGTATAAGTGGATGTAAGTAGTAATATGCTGGCTCATGACAGACACATCGCGTATGATGACGTGTGACTTTTGAAGTTTTAAGAAATTAGTTATTTCATTCTGTATATAAAATATGTTGTAATGATGATTATTATTTTATAACCAAGGTTTGCGATTTATGCGGATAAAATGCTATATTTATTATATATTTATAAAATAATTGGCTTACCATTGAGAAGTCATATTCAAGAATTTTATTTTTAAACGAAGTCCTAACTTACGAGTATATGATTCTTATTACAGTTATAATCAATATATTTACACACGTTGAATGTATTCCTTTCGTCTGAATGTTTTCATTCGAATGTTGATGGATATTGCATGTCTAAATGTATTTAAAAAATCCATGAGCCGGCATTATTATTATGTCTTTTCGGACATTGCTATTGGTTGATAGATTTGCAGATATACATACTGTATTATTTACACTTTTTTGAATGACAAGTCCGAACATACTTTATTTAAATCTAAGTATATAAATTTTATGAAAGTTTAATATTTAATAAATTCTATGCATCATTATGATTTAAATATATTCAATAAAACATTGATTACTAAAAATCATTGTATATTTTGTTGAAAGCAAGTTATAAATCTCTTGCGAATTCAATATTAATCCAATTCGGGCGCAAACTTTTGTCGCGCAAGTCAGCGTTCCCGCAGCTCGCGGCTCAAGCAAACCGATAGCTGTCTGTTGTCAAAATGTTGCGTCGCTATTGGAGCGCCGCTCTTTGACGTCGCTCCACAGCTCCATTTAAATGAATATTTACGCGCGCGTGTATGCACAGTCGAAAGTCAAAACGCTGTCGCGCGCAGAGTTCGCGCTTCGTAGCAGTGTACACTCTCCATCCTCTGTCTCCCCCTCCCCCCTCTCTCTCTCACTCTTTCTCTCACTCTCAGCAGCCATCATTTCACAGTTGGCGGAAAATCCAATTGACGGTTTGCGCGCGTGAGAGAGACTATAGGAGAGCGAAGTGCGTTTGACTGACTTTGAATGGTCTTTCGACTTGCGAAAGTCATTTGGAGTTTTTGCCAATGTTGATAACCCGTTCTTGCGTAAATTTTTACATTTGCAATTATACAGCGAGTGTGTAAGCAAGGGCCATTCTTTTTTTACACGAAGATGAGTTCGCACTTTTGAAGCGTATGGAAAAAGGAGGGCTTTTTTTCCTACCGGTGGAGAGAGTGAAATTTCAACACTGTCGAAATTAGACCAAGCAAGAGATAGAGAGAGGAGCTAGTGCACACATTTTGCGTCCCTTTGAAGTTCTTCGGGGGAGGGGACGCGTACAAATAACCACTCTGTCATCTAAACTGTGTCAGTCCGGGGCGATCAAAGCGCGCGCGCGACACTTCCCGCGCAGCCCCGTGGAGCGCAGCGCCCGAGCATTATTCGTCAGTTCACCGGCTCAGCCTCATTTTTATTAAACATTCAACGTTTAATTTACATCTCTTAGAGAGAGCCAAAGAGTGAGAAAGAGGCGGACAGATCCGCGGAGTCTCGTTGAATTACAAATGACACGCGACAACGCGCCGCGCTCTCTGCAAATGTAATTTATATCGGCGGCTTTTGTGCGCCGGGGGTGGTTCATAAAAATATTCGACTCACTTGTGATATTCCTACCGATGTATGCCGCGCGCGCGCGCAGTTGCATCGATAATTCGCCGCGAGATCTTGCGACGATAGCGTCGGCGTCGAATCTGAATAATTCATCATTATGTTGAGCGGAGAGCCAGCGGGATTGCGGACGAAAGCTTGAAAAAAAAAAATAGATATGCACTAGTCTGGCAGAGGTATGGTATTATCCACGATATCCGACTTTTGACTAAAATTGCCAAACAAACGAATCACGTTTTATCAAGTCTGCGATAACTTACATTTTGGTCTCTTGTTTTATAAATATTTCAATTTTAAGCACGATTACAACGTTTAAAAAAATATTTCTACTGTTCAATCGAAAAGTACGATGTGTAATATGATTCTAATCATTAAAAATTTATAGATAAATATCAGTTTACGGAATGAAATTTTAACAAACGGGCTAGCCTGTGCAAAAAAAATTAATCCGAGTATAAATAGTCTGACTCACTAATCCTGGAAAAAGTCTAGCGGAAGTCTGATGTTAGCCACTACACCAGACAATACACCAGACTTCCGCCAAACTTTCGTCAGACTTATTTAGCCAATCTATGGCCAGACTAATTTTTTCACACGGGCCAGCCCATTAATAGGTTCGGTTGCACAGCATATCGGCCAAAAAAGAAGAAACGTCTATTCAGCGAAAATACAGCTGACTATACCTGCTACTGCTACCACGGTGGCCGTTTCCGAGAGAGAGAGAGAGAGAGAGAGAGACTGTCTGCTTTGATTAGAAATAATCGCTTCACCTAAAAGGCAGCAAGCTTGTGTTCTCTATCTCTCTCTCTCTTTAGCCAGGAGCAACGAACGGTTGCACGTCGACTAGTATCGGACTTAACTTCGCCTCTGCTTCGCTTCACTGTGCTTTGCTCTCAGGTATTCACATCCGTGCGCGCGCGTGTGTGTATATGTGTGCATGAGGGAACATGGAAGTAACTAGGGAGTCGGAGCCGGAGCTCCAACGCTGGCTTGTTTATATATATACATATATTATACACACACACACACACATATATGTATAGCGACTGTGTGCATGAATTCTCAAGGGGCGTCGCGCACGATCCTTGTACAGGTACAGCCTCCTTGTCTACGTCGCTTATATCTCTCTGTGGTCCCTCCTTCTCTCTGTCTTTCTCTCTCTCTCTCTCTCTCTTTTGCTCCTCGCGCAGCCCGGTGTACATATCCATCTATCTCTTTCCCCGCTGCAGCGGCGCGGCGGTGTGCTGCAGCAGGACGTACGTTTTAGATACAAATGTTTCTCGCGGGGCATTCCTCCGCCGTTATATACCTATCCCCAGCTACAGCGGCTAGCTCGGTCTGCACTCGCCGACGCGCAGACTTCTGTCGGCTAAATCGACGTACAAATCGAGCATCTCTTATATCCTTTGCTATCTTCGAGTGTGTAAGTGTGTGTGCGTGTATCTCACACTGTTATGCGTCATTTGTGGCTTGCGGCGAGCTCCTGCAGTCGGGTCTATACGGCTGATTCCACGCGGTAACTTGTGCGTTTCGGCCATGAAATAATACATTGTGCAACTAGTCTGAAAAAGCCCTTTCCACCCGTGTTACACATCGTATTTTTTTTAACAAATGTGTGAATAGGGCCTTTTTATGCATGCAAAGGGAATGGGGATATGGGCATTTCGAGTCGTCCACTAGACCTAAGCACTAAAAAGATTAATTTAAAAAATTCAAAATTTTGAAGAAAAAATCTAAATTTATAAAAAAATTAAAATATCTTAAAAAATTCACAATTTAATAAAAAATAAAATATCTTAAAAAATTCAAAATTTAAAAAAAAAAGTTTAAAAATATAATTTTGGAAAAATTTTGAAATAATTTTTAAAGTTTTTCAAGATCTCCTGCTCCGGCAAAGACGCTCGAAATGCCCAATTTTCCATTCGTTTTGCATGCATGGAAAAGGACCTTTTTCACGCACATGATGAGAATAGTATATTACGCAACTAGGGGCGAAAATTGGTATTTACAAGCGAGGATGATGATTGAGCACGAGTGCTCAAAATCATCATTCGAGTCTGGAAATACCCTTTTGCCCCAAGTTGCCTACCGTATTTTTTATAACAAGTGCATAAAGAAGGCCATTCTTTGTCGTCTACAAAGTGGATTGAGAATAGAGTTTTTCGAGTCGTCTACTTAAGTCTATGACATATTATATATATGTATATGTATGCATGTATATATATAAAATTTTCAAAATTTACCAGTATTTTCCAAAATTTTCCAGAATTTTCTAAAATTTGTCAACAGCTTCCAAATTTTTTAAAAGCTTTATTAAGGAAATGGAGTAAAAATAAATAAAAGGTAGCGAAAATGAGTATTTTCGCTACCAATAAAAGGTAGCGAAAATAAGTATTTTCGGTACCCTTTATTTGACGCTCGGAAAACTCTATTTTCGCTGCACTTTATAGGAAATGGTATTTTTTATTCACGTGTTATAAAAAAGTATTTTTTAGTGGCTTTATGTACTAGTAATACGAGTTAAATATCGTTCACAAAATGAATCCATTATACAAACTGTTCCTGTCAGAAGTTGGGTCAAACTTTATTATTTTTACGTGTGGACGGAACTGACATTTCGCGTTTGAAATACTCTTGCAACTCGAGACTTGACATGTAGACGTCTTTGCGCATGAGTTTCATGTATTTCCCATTTCATTTAATTACAAGAAGTACATTTTATTTATAATCAACCATTATTTATATAGTCGGTTCATAAAATAAGTTATTATTTAACTTATTTTCATTCTTCCCTTATAAGGCTACAGAACTACGAGTTAAATTTTTGTGTAATGCTGAAAACAAAAGTGAGAGAAGATAATTTTGTACACGTGAAATTTCGAAGTCCCGATCCGACAGTTTGGTACACATATTTTGTATCAAATCATGGATTTTACAGATTTTACAGATATCAGAATGAAAAGTAACAAAAAAAGAAACCTTTTTTTTATCGAACGTAATTTTTCGCATAATATAATTTTATACCAAAATTTGCGTGATACGTAAATTACATTATCGATCTATTTCATTTAAAAAACAGCACACTAGTACCACACACGTCTGTTCTTAAAATGAACGAGTTACACCGGAATCATCCATATACATATTTCTCTTCGAGTGTATTCTACTCCTGGCGCATCTCTGTTGCTTTGCTAATGCTAGCCAGACAGCAGGTTACGTAAACGCTCGCAGGCGCTTGTGTGTTTGTGTCTTTTGCCGGTTCAGCAGCAGCAACGGCAGCATATAAAAGCGTGTTCTTCGGCTTTGATCTCGGTAAATCACGGACGAGCAGATTGTGTCGGAAGTGCAGTGCCGGCCCTCCAAAGTATCTTCTCTCCCCCCCCCCCCCCCGTTACACGTTTTCTTGTAGAGGCGGCTACATGTTTCAAATCCCTTGCCAGACTGCACTCTCCGAGTGCGAGCTTTGTGTGAGCGGGTGCGGTTTTTTTTTTTCTCTTTGCTATTGCTTTATTTCAGCAGAGTTGCAACCTAAATTTTAACGGGCGGCTCATTCTTGTTCGAGATATAACAAAATAATTGGCACGGTTTGGATACCGTTGATGGATTGTCTTGTGCTGTGAAAAAGAGAAATAATAAAAGTTTTATGTAAGTCTATCTTCGTCACTTTTCAACTTATGCCCTAGTGTCCTAAAAGCCTAATCTCAAAGAGTGAACATTGCTGCTTATTTAATATGGTCGCCGATGTAGGAAACATAACTTTTAAAAAAATTGTTAACTTTAATCGTTGTTTGTTCGTATATATGATCATGAATACGAATTCTACATTTACAGATACTTTTTATAGGTGTTAATTTACATGATACAAATTAAAATAATTTTTTTTATAAATGCAAAAATCCCATAGTAAGCGGATTTATCAATTTCTCATGCGCAGGAAGCAAGTATTTAATGTCGAAAGTCTGGACTTCAATAAATTTATTGGCCGGGAGGCACATATAGTTTTCAACCTCATTTTTAATAAAATAAACATTAACTTTTACGTATAAAATAAATGTATATAGTCAACAAAATAAATTTAACGCAAAATTTAAACAAATATAGGTAGAGATCCCTCTTAACAATGTAACACTAAAAATCTATATCGCAACGTCAAGGAAACATATCGTAATCTCAACAATATCACATACTAAAACTCATGACAAGAATATAAAGTCGAAAAATTATATCCAAACGTTTTACGCAAAATCATACAATTTTCAAATCAATTTATATTAGTAATTCTTTACGATATCAGTATCGAAGCACCGTACGACATCGATTCCCTCCGAAACTACACGTATACGCGCAGGCGAGCATCAAACACCGAATTTCCAACTTCGTTCAAATTAATCAAACCGATCGGCCAAAATAACACTCGCTCTCGGCGCATCGGCGCATCAGCGAAAAGAGCCCCGCAACAATCAGCCCACCCCAAACGAAGCGCCCGACCAAAAACTCGGGTCCCATCGCCCGTGTGGCCTGCTGCGTGTTGCGCGGTCAATCGATGAGAAAAGCGAACTCAATTTTCCACGGATACACCGCGCAAAAAACACTGTCCTATCCCTCCTCTCTACGCTATCCAACGCATCCCCTACATACATACATATATATCTATATATACATACAAACACATACATACATATATATATATATATATATATATATATATATATATATAAACCTACAGCAGTAGCAGCAGCAGGAGCAAAAGCCGAGAGATCACCGCTGGCTGACGCGTAACATATTGGCCGGGCCAATCGCCGGATTGCCCGGCAAAACTATCTATATATATATATAGACACCCACACACACACACACACACATACACGGCCCGAGCGACGCCGAACTTTGAAATCGAATCCGCGCCCGGCGCTCTCGTTCGTTCGAGCGGCAGCGGCAGCGCCGGCAACTTCGGATGCCCGCGCTTTATTAATGCATGGACGTCACATATAGAGCGGAAGTCATCCCGGTATAACTCTCTCTCTCTCTCCCGTTACCTCCCTCCCCCCCTTTAAAATCCGCGAACTTTGGCCGAGTCGACTTCAACGCGCAACGTCAGCTTGCGTTATAACGCGAGTGCGACGCTGGGGCGACGCGCGGAGTTTTGGCGGCTGGCTGTGCGGGTGTTCGGCCATATGTGGTTTTAGACGCGGGCTGCGCGCGCTCTTTCGATTCCGGGAAAAGTGATTGATACTCCTGACCCGGATAGAAGTGTCTGTGGTCGTTGTATAAGTAGAGGGAGAGAGAAAGAGAGAGAGATGGATGTGTGGGGGGCGGGGGGAGAGACCGATATTGCATGTTTCCGCGTTCTTTCGATTGATTGTGTATTCTAATTTTTTCTCTTTTTTAATTTTGATGTGTACATTTTCATCCGTTGTAGCATTAACTATATCCTTTCAGACAATTGTTTCACTGAAAAAAAATTGTTAAATCTAAGTAAATGTTTCCTTGAATCGTACCGAGAAAAGATTTATTTGATAATGGTAAATATTTAATTATGTTTAGACTGGTATTCATCAATTCAATAAATACTTACTAAATTTAAGAAATATTTACTTTATTTAAGTAAATCATTTCTTAGTACGATTCAAGGAAACGTTTACTTAGATTTAACAAATTTTTACTTCAGTGTTGTAATAAATGTTACAAATAAGTATTTAGGTTATAATAATAAACGATATAATTAGGTATCGCACGCGGGTAGACCCATGGGACTTTTAACTTTTCATTGTGTAAAAGCGTAAAAAAGAAAAATAAATTTGCAAGTGCATTATGGCCCCTTCGCGTGTTTAATTACAGAATACACCTTGTATACAATATACAAATTCTTTTGCGAGGGTTTCGGTGCCGGAAGGTTCGACTGTAATGTATTCTATAACATTTTTTTAATTAATTGTATTCCGATCTTTATGAAATCCACATCTTCAAAATATATATCTTTTCCAACAATTGAGGGGCTGCGCGGTAAAACGATATAAATCGAATTACCATTTTTCGAAAAAATGGTACGTAAAACAAACCGGTCAATGGATATACACAAAAAGAATATTTGTTGTATAAAGATAATGTTCACGTCCAAATTCAATATAATAATATAATAATAAAAAATATACTATATAATATTATTTACGTTATCTGTGTATTTTGAACCAGTGTATTGCAAGCCCCTACTAACTAATAATATCACAAATCACTTCCACCATACTTTTCTATACGCCTCTCTCATTTCTCTCGAAAGTCAACTTTTCGAGCAACACCCTTTCCCCTCGCACAGCCCCTCAATTATCAAAAGCATAGCCGATACCCCCTTCACCCACTTCTATCCAATACTCGCATCTAATTAAAGTAAACCGCGCCACGGAAAAGAAGAGAAACACGAGAGCGGAAACTTCCGTCGATATACACCGACGAAATAAAAGCGCATCGCCGGATCGCGGCTTCTTATAACCGCTCAAAAGCGAGTGCTGCCGCTCCGCCGTCTTTGCCTCGTGGCGCTATCATTTGAAAGCTGCACCGGTGGCAGGGGGTGAGAGAGGGGAAAAGGCTATAGATATCGCTTGTGGCAGAGAAAAGCTACGAAGGCAAACGAAGTCGAGTGCCGATGCGTGCCCCGGCGCTGTTGGCCGCCATCTCTCTCTCTCTCCTCACTACATACATATATATATATATATTCCTCGGAGGAAAAGCAGGAGTACCAGCAGCAGCAGTGCTAACGAAGCGAATCGCGTACAGGGTGAATGGTGTATATATACACACACACACACACACACATACATACACCGCGAAACGGAGTTTCTCCCTTTTGGCCTCTTAAGTTTCGCCTTTTCTCCCCGCGCTTCGCTCATTTTCTCCTGCGAGGGGCTTGAGACTCGAGCTTCTCGAGCTTCGCGCTCGTTTTTGTTGCGAGTCTACGTGGCGGGCTGTGCCGTTTCTGCACTTCCTTCATTAACTCGAATGCTGCTGCTGCTGCTGCTACTGGGGAGCGAGAGTACAAAGGCCTTAACGTTCTTCTTCGAGCGAAATTTGCGAGCGGACGCGAGAGAACCTTTCTTTAAGTCTTGCGAGCGCACTTGCTCGTTGTCTTGGTGTGCTTTATTTTTTTTTTCTTCTTTGCTTTTGCTTTGTCTGCTCCGGGGTGTACGATGGCAGTCGGGTCTAAGCGGATTGTATTTAGGTAATTGCCGCTGTTGTTGTTGTTGCCTGCGCTTGGCGCTCTTTGCCTTTCGAAGGAACAATTGTTTGCTTATTACCGATTGATGAATGGTAAAACGTCGCGGGTGTATCGTTTTGTTTGCCCAGCATTTATTTGTAAGAGGATACGAAAGTAGAGGATTCCCCGCTTTTGCGATACGCATATAGCTACCGTCTTTCAGAGTGTTTGAGATGGTGATCAAGAAATACTTTGTAAATTTTCACTGTATTGTAGCAACGTCCGAAACTATTAAACGAACAATTGTTCATTTATTATACTATAATTAATAAATGGTAAAATGTCGGTTTATATATATATATATATTTCGTTTAGCAAAAATTTATTCGTAAAAAGATGAGAGAAAGAGAGAATTTTGCAATGGTTAAGCGTCACGTGGAATTAACATAAGAATAGAACTTTATAATTCGCTACAATTTTCGCGAGTCGCATTCATTTTAAAAAGTAGGAACCACCGCAATTACACTTAAATACCAGGACTGCGTCTCGCTCGACCGAGAAAATGGTACACCCGCGCTACAGTACTACAGCGTCATTACAGCAATTTCTTCTGAATTCTACACATCACGCATCGCAATAACGTTTTACGCATGAATTGCTTTCGTCTACGAAATAAACTCTTCAAATTTTAATATAACCAAAAATGGTAGCGTAGCGAAAGTTCCTACAACATAATTTTCAATCAGGGCATGTATCTAGATTTTTATTACAAAAACATCTGTACAGTATAAAAAGGAAATTCATATTTAGCTAAAATAAACTCTCGGGAACAATGTTGACTTGAAAAATAAAAAAATTATCTTAAAAATTATTTAATTAAAATACCTAATAAAACTGGCGATTTTTTTTTATTTGGATTAAACACGGTAAAGAAATATGTCTATCGTAAACGATTAATTGCACACAAGACAAAAATAAGAGCAAAGATAATATTTCTTAAATTAATTTAATTTAACAGAAATGTAGGTTTTACATAACGATCTTCTCAGCTCGGCGATTGAAAACGAAATCTGCTCCCCGGAGCTTCTGCGCCACCTTTTATATTCATAAAAACAAAAGAATAAATGCCGCAATGCGCCCTTTTTTTATATTTTGTTTTAAACTGCATTTATTTGCTACGCCCGCTCACGCTCTCTTTTTCTTTAGAAAAATATGAATAAATATATCGATTTTATTTCGTACAAGAATAAGTCTTTCTGTTTACTTCACACGAGATCTCTTCTTTTCGAGAGAAGTATGCCGATTCTTTAGCCTACCGTCCGTAGACAAGCCTCTTTGCTTATCTGCCCCGTGCTCTCTCCTATTATCGATCTATTGATCGATGGAGAGAAAAAAAGCGACCCCGACGATCCTTTTCGATTGTCGTGTACGCGGCTTACGCAATATTTGATTGCGCTGAATCGACATACATATATACATATTTAAATCTTGAACAATATGTATCTAGATAAGAGCTCAGCAGCATAAATGAAACTTAACTTTACTTTCTTAAAAATATACGCATATCATCTAGATGAAAAATAAATAAAATAATTTTCTTCGGCATTTTAATCAGAGAAATCTGATCGTTTCTGCAGCAAACATTTTTGAATCTTCATAAACCCATTCAGTATAAAAAACATAATATTATTATCTGAAATCTTAGATAAAAATCGATAACCCCTCATCTTCATCCCCCAAGCACTCTACCCACTATACCGAAAACCCCACCCCCTAACCAATGGACTAGCCAGCCAGTCGGACGCACTGCACTCTATCGACACTAGCATCGCGCTCAAAAGCCCACCTCTCTCTCTCTCGCGGCTTCGGCCTCATTACCTCTCACCTCGAGCGCCAATCAATCACGGTCCAACTACCAGCACTACCATCCACTCGCTGCACCGATATTCCCCCCGATTTACGCACTCGGCGGCTCTCGCGCCAAGGGTAACAGGTGAAAAGCGATCGGCCGACGATCCGTCTTCGTCGGGTGTACACACACTCGCTCGGACACACTTTTGATTGCCCTCGCGGCGTCGGCGTCGGCAATCTCCGGGTGGACGAGAGCTAGCGCGTGCGTCCGACAGCTGGTAATGCGTCTTTGCGAGCCGCGAAGGTGCGGAGTGTCGGTGGGAATTGCCGGGGTGAAGGAAGGCTCGGGTGGGAGGTATTAGCGATCGATTATGGAGAATTATGGGTGCAACGGGTGGAGAGAGCTGCGGCTGGGGGTTTAGTCGTGCGCGACGGGAACAGAGGTTTATTGGGTAAGGTAATAAGATTCCTGGATTTTGTTAACATGTAGGATTGATGGGGAACTGAATTTTAATTGTATGTAGCGACTTTGTACATGTATGTAAGAATCGTTATTTTTGACAGTTGAATGATAGTTTTCTTAATAGTCGAGGAATCTTATTTTATAGTCTTTCAAATAAGATAATTTACCTTCTTCTATTAGGGCATTCGAAATATTATAAAAAAATTATTTCGTTCAAAATCTAATTCCTTAACTATATATTATTAACTGTTGAAAAGTGAGGTTATAGAAAAGAAAGTTTTAAGGTCATGATATACTAACTATTAATAAAAATTTCAGTTTGCCGTGTTTCATCTGCTTATTTGATGTGTAGTTAAGGAATCATAGATAAAGAATCATTTTTCTCAATATACACATCAGCACAAATTTGTCTTAATCTAAGTGTAACAAATTTATATATGAATGATTTTTCCTTATATTCAGTAGTACCGAAAAATTTATTGTAACTATTTTTCTTATTCTTAGCCATATTTTCTTATTTTTCCACAAAATAAATAATATTCATTCTGAAAATACGGAACTCTTAAAAATACTTATTTACTTAGTTTCTTATATAACGTAAAAATGTTTTGTAATCTAAAGATACCTAGTTGTTACTTTTAGCGCAGATTTCTTGTAATATACTTAAGTAAAGTTCGCGCTGTCGTTACTCGTTTCAAGAAGGAAAAAAAATTAAGGTGCAGCAAAACTAAGTATCCTTTCTTATTTCTCTGTGTACGCTTATTTGGAGATGTAACAATCAGTTTACGCGCTCTCTATGAAAGTCCGAAAAAGGCGTTCCTCTGAATTCTTTGCGGTCGTGCGCATTTCCTGGGTCGTAACATCGCAATCAATGGTAAAACGTTGCTTAAATACAAACCGAGTATAGCCCGTAAAATCCAACGTATCACTTATTTCGCATAAAAATCCACGCTCGGAGTACTGAAAATCCTATTAATTTCAGTGCAGCGTAAGGAATTAAAGCGAAAGCCAGCCAACGAGCGTATGATTTTCGAGTTTTTTTACGCGAATTTACATACGCACAAAATAATCATTACACCCGAGTTCTCATCGAGCGCGAAGGCGCCCAGTTTACTCTCACGAGCCCGCAATTTTCCGCTCAAAATGGTCCTATTTCGCAATGCTCGTCGCACAAAATAAAAAAAAACAAAGCACACACGCGGCGCATTATGTCACAGCCACGTACACACAAAGCAGCGCGTTATGAAATTTTATCTCGCATAATACCCCCGTATAAACAGCAGCAGCAACTTTCCGACTCTAATAAGGTGTTATTTCCAACCTCCACTCTCTCTCTCTCTCTCTCGCTTTGTCTAGAATTAGAGAAGCTGCGCAGAGCGTCGCGCACGCATCGTGCGAATTGTATAGCGCGCTTTTTCGCAGCACTGCAGCCTTTGTTCTCCGTTTCTTTCCCTCTCTCGTCTTTCTGTTATATACGTCGCGTGTAGGTCACGCACAGGTTCTCCATCGCGTCGTCCGGAATGTTTGCACTGCAAACTCGGCGCCGTGAACTCGACCTCTTCTCTCTCTCTCTCTGCGCGCGTGAAGAGCAGAGAGACTCCGGGGCTCTCTTCTTTTGTTTTCTCCTTTCGAATTTTCCGCGCAGGCAGCGCAGCGGAGCTTTGAAACTGCACGTATGTGTGTGTGTGTATGTAAGTTGCGAAGAAAGAAAAGCGGAAACGTTTAAGTGGCCCGCTAATTTTTCCTACCGGAGAGCGAGCGCACATGCCGAGGTGCCGGGGCGTTGAGTTTTTTCCGCCGCTGCAGCTTGCTCTAACTTACGCAGTTGGCGAAAGAAACGTGAATTATTGCGACCCCGAGAGCGTGTTTCGATGAAATAAAGCATTTTATGTATTTAACTCGGAGGTGGGCTTCTTTATTTTCTTGAATGCGAGTTTTAATTAGAACTTTGGTATAGAGGCCAGGGAAGAATGTTCGCGTGGGTATGGTTTTTCAAAATGGCATGCTGCGTTGAAAGTAAATAATTCCGTATGCCTGGAATTTTCATTTTATATTAAGAAAAGAGTGGAAATAGTGAAACGATAATAATTATGCTTTAGCAATTATTATGCGCACAACTGACACAAAAGCCCTACCTATTTTTGGAAAACACAGTTTCTTTTCTTGGCATTTGATATTTATGGCTTTGGGATGCTATAGTTACAAGAGATCCATACTTGATACGAAAACGAATAATTTAATAATTGCAATGAATATCTACATGTATTTAGTTTTCTTTAACGAAGATCTTGTTTCCGAAAGAAATATTTTACTTTTGCATAATCGTAAATTAAATTTCATACATTATTATGTGAATTATTAATTAATTAATAAAAAATAATTTAATATGAACTCTAAAGTGAATAAATTTGGTTCCTTAGTAGAACAACGCCAATTTGCACAGCATCATCTTCATCCCGCCTAAGATATCAAATGCATTATTTATTACGATACACTTCAAGACTAAAGGCGCTTCTCTGGGAATAAAACTCATCTTCCACTGCTTATACAGAAGCTACAAAGGAATCCTTGCAATCTAATTACGAAAAAGGTAAAGTAGAACGGTATTATCATCCACGAGATGCTGCTCTAAATAACAACAGCAAAATTAGCTTCAGAAAATGAAAAATACGAAAAATGCCTTTATTGCAATTATACCTCGTTAAAAAGCATAAGTCTCAAGCGACATGAATATTTCAATAAAAGTGATCACTCTACTTACACCTACCCTATAAGTAATGTCATCATTAGTATCATTACGGAAAATTATGCATCGAATTATTTATGACCTTTTACAAATGCTTAATATTACGATATACCTATTTCGCGCCAGATACGATATTGCTTTCTCGGTGCAGCAAATTATTATTATTGAATGTAGTTTTATTGTTTTTGTCTTGCACAGAATAAACATCTAATCTAATCTAAATTATTTTACCGATCACTCTAACAACAACGTTCGTCGATTACAGCAAACCGTGCAGCAACCCTCGATGCAAATATTCTCGCTGTTCTCCAAAGAAAAGAAAAGAAAACTTAAAAATCATCCCTCCTTAAAAACGCGTAAATCTCCCTCAAACAACGCTCCTCCTGCGTATTCCAAGCTTATACACACGCTCCTCCCTTTCGCTTCTCGCGGAGCTCCGGGAATACCGAGAAAAACGAAATCGCGTCGGCATCCCACCCGCGCGATACTACACATAAAGGTATTATATAAACGCGCGCTTGCCGCGAACGAGCCCCGCGCAAATTAAGTACTTTGTATTTAAGTAGATCAGAGCCGCGCCGGTGTTATATACGTATCCCCCGAGCCAGCTCCAGCTATATATACCATTATACCAGGTAATGGAGAGCCGGCGTCGGGTTATCGCCGCCGTCGGCGCGGCACATAATACTGCTACCGGCAATTCAAATTTGCGCGCGCGCGCGCGTCCTAAGTGAAATTCATTTACAAGGCGGAGGCAAGTATAGCCAGGCCCGTGCCTTTGCTGCTTTTCCTTTAAGCTGAGGTGCGGAGCGAAAGGAGCCGATGCAGGATATGGCCCGGTTGCCGTTGCTGGGTATGGGCAGGCGGAGGAGTGCGGCGCATTCTCGGGAATTTGATAAGGGTGTGTAGTCTTGGATGTGTATGCTCTCTTGTTGTTGTTATTTTTTGGCAGGGAGAGAGGTGAGGTGGGAAGGGTAGCTTTAGTTTGCGCGCTGAATGTAGTCAGGATCCGATGGGATGATGGGAGTGTAAATCGACGTTGAGAGGAAGTGGAAGTAAACGGGGAAATTGTACTTTTTTAAGAGTTGCGCGCTCAAGATTATTGTTTGAGTCGGCAATATTCGTCGGTAAAAATGTTATGTTTGTTGTATCTTATTATTCAAGATATGTGCCGAGTTTCAACTTATATAAGTCGCACTAAAGCTTTGAAGGTTTTAAACCCAATTGAACGAGTCGAATAGTAACCTTTTTAATTAATGAAAACTCATAATGTTACTTTAAAGTTAAAATGAAAAAGGGTTATTTTGGTTTTACGTTAAATTTCAAGTAATTACAAATTGTTGCATTGCAATTGAAAGTAATACAATTAATGGTTCTGGAAACATACAACTTTTTAAATAATGAATTATATTACTCATTATAAATACTCGCTTGCTGACACTTATTCGATAGAATTAATTTTAGTTTCATGCAGTTATTCATTTTTTTTAATTGTGCATTATTTGCGCTTTAAATCACAATTCATTTTTAATACATTGCAATATATATACTTATAAATATTCAACAAAAACTTTCATTAACGGTTTCTCCAATTCCACCTTTATTTCTGTCCACGAACAAAATCCTAAAAATAATTATCTCCGTTGTATAAACGAATTGATGTCAATTTGTACCAAAGGCTGCCCATCTTACGGTTATACCCCTGTCTTATCAAAGTGCACAGCGAACTCCACATTCCGCACTCTATGCATTTTAATTTTTCTCCCCCCAGCTTCATTCCTCCATCAATTGTCGCTCGTTGGCCTAGTCGCGCTTTAGTGTTATCGCGCGCTTCCGTTCTGCCTGCGCTCGCGCTCTCCTTCCTTCTCTCTTGCTTCCTCGTTACCCCGTCCTCGTAAAAAAAATGTGAAAATTCATGCGACGATACTGCTCTCGCGCGCGCACCTGAAACGAGATTTCGGCTCGTATAACGACTTTACGAGACGCGCACGTCTATGCAGACTCTCTCTCTCTCTCTCTCTCTCTCTCTCGCGCGCTCTCGCCGGCGACGAGCTAAAGTAAAAGAGAGTAAACGCTCGCGAGGATTATACGAAGTGTTCCGTGGAGAGAGATAGCGACGGGGGCGGACTGCCGGGGACTTGAATTTAACGCGTCATTTTGCGCGCATGGTAGCTATTCCCGGGGTACGGGCGTCTCGCTCCCTCGCCGAGAAATAGAATCTCGCGCTACCAGCGGCCTCGGCGCTTTTATGCATCGCCCGCGGCACTCCGCGCGGGAAAAATCCCGCGGCAGTCTGTCTCGCGTTCTACTCGGCCTTTGTGCGCAACGTAAGCGCCGCGATACTGGAATCGCACGGGTCTACGTGTATGTGTAAGTGCAGTGTGCGCGTTTCAATCGCGAGGGCAGAGCGCTCTATTAGCCCATAAATAGCGCTTTACGCGCGCTTACGTTGTTTTATTGCGCGAATAGAAGTCGGGAGGTGAGAGATGGACAGGTTCTTTTAGGGGATGGGATATATACGGGATTGAAGCGATGTTGAGTGTCGCGTGCGCTCGGGATAGCGTACAAATGTGTGGCAATTTACAATAACAATTGATAGATGCATTTCGAGGGAGAACAAGTAAATATCGGATTTGGGTTTTATTGTTTGTTTGAAATCTTTATGAAATGTTTTTATTAGAATTTTAAATTTAAAATACATATCTTAAACTATGTTCCATGAGAATATTTTCGAATATTTCGATAAAAAAATGTTAAAGACAGTTTTAATATGCAGTTCACTCTTCTTACATGCAGTTGGTAATCAGTTCATTTAAAATGTTAAAATAATCTTTGTAATTAGATTATCTTCAGTTCTTTAATTGCGTGTTTCGTTTATTTGGTAAAGTTCAAAAACTAACATATTGATGTAAATGACTTACTCGCAGTGCAAACTATAAGACTCAACTGTTAGGAAAGCTATTTTATGTATTACAAATTTTTGACACTGTCTTGAGATGCGCGTTAACGTGTAAAGATACACACTCCAAAGCCCCAATGAAAACATCTCACATAAAAAAACGCATGAAAAACATATTCCTTCTTGTTAATCAAAGCGGCCTCTCCCTTCTCAAACTACAACGCATCCATATCGATGCATACCACTCTCTCGAACCGTGGCTAACACCCATGCTTCCTCTTCTCGAACACAAGCTTAACAAAGAAAAAGACCAAAACAAAGCCAAAAAACAGTCTTCGCGAAACGTTGTAGGTTGCACGGGTAGGCGGACAAGTGAGTCGACAGTCTAAAGTGCCTCTGCTCGCGCGAGCGCAGCCGAAGAAGGACGATTAGAGAGAAGCCGAGCGAAGTGGGCGCGTCTCCCCGGAGCAACGCTCTTGTATATAACTTATACACCCTTCCGAACTTTCTCACGACTTTTGACTGCGCAGAGAAAGAGAGAGAGAGAGAGAGAGAAAATAAAGTTCTCGATAATGACTTTTTTCGTCGAGTCTTCTTCGTAAACCTTCGCGTGACGTCCTCGAAATATAGCCGCGAGCTATACACGGCCAACAGGATTTTCGACTTTGGGACTCGCTGAGCCGTGAGGCCCGTGTGTGAGAGAGAAGGAGCTGCGAGTTCGATTATAGCCGGACGAAGAATGCGCTGTGTTTGTTTGGGAATCGTTCGAGTGCGAGCTCGTGTGATTTGCAAGTTTGTTGTGGAACGGGCGTTAAGGTGATGCTAAAGCCACCGATCACCGACAAATACGAGGAACCACTTTTCTCGTTTTATTTTCAATTTCGAGTAAATATCTCTATGAAACGTTATTGTCCCTATAGAAAACAACAACTCTTCAGAGAGATATTTTATCAAAATTGAAAAAAAATAGTGGTTCCCCGTATTTGACGACAATAGGGGGATTTAGCATCACCTTGAGGAAATAGTGAGATATAGGTACCGAAAAAATGGGATTTAGCACTGTAAGAATGGTTTTAAATTTATTACGAGGAAGTTGCGGAATGCAGCTAACGGAAAGTAAAAAATGAATATTTGTGGAAAAAAGAAATTATATATACAATCGAAGTATTTTATGTTTGATTGATCCCCTGTCGATAAATGATTAGTGTTATTCCAGTAGCGGAGACTAGAAAGCATACAAATCCGTCGCGAACAATAAAAGGAGAAAGATACAAAATCATTTACATCATCCTCTTTCTTAATTTAAAACTGACCCAGATACTCACACCCAAGGTAGCGCGTCAAATTTAAATTACATCCCAAATAACGACTTTATTCATACATTTACGAGCACCCTCGCAGCGCCCGAAACCACTTACCAATCTAGAATCTCGCGCTCTCGCACTTCTCAACTTCTCCGGCTCCTTCCACTTACTCGCGCCCTGCACCGAGCTAAAAAAAAACGCATCCACTCCTCGCGGCAGCTCATTTGCCAGTCCAACTGTATACGTCGCTCTCCACTCACCTCCTCCCTTTCGTCAACGAGAACCTCGAGAATTCGTCGCTCCAACTCTCCTATAGCTGCTGCACCAGAGGATACATCCGCACAGGCGTCGACTCGCGCATCTCGCACAGAGACCTCGATACCTCTATATACATACACACACAGACACACACATATATATATATATATATATATATATATATATATATATATATATATATATATATATATATATATATATATATATATATATATATATATATATATATATATATATATATATATCTACATGAAGGGCTTTCGGACGTACACGGGCCCCGTCGTCGTCTCTCGGCTGCAATTTCCGGCCGTTAAACGGGAATTAAGTAGTCGATTGCTAAACTCTCGGCTGCTGCTCCTCTCGAAACTTGGACCAGAGGCTGGCGCTGCCTCTGCCGCTGCTTCGGCTTCTGTGACTCTGTTTGTTGGCTGCTGCTGCTCTATACTTGAAATTTCGCGCGGACTCGAGGAGTCGCGCTGTACCGTTCGAGCAGCCGAGAGTTTACGAGCATCTGCGTCGCTGCTGCTCTCGAAATAAGCGCGGAGGACGGGTCAGGGTGTCTCTATCTGTCTCTATCTCTGGCTGATTGTTAAGGTTGAAACTTTAATGGGGGCGCGGCCTCTTGTAGTTTGATTGTTAATTTAAATTGCGCGAGTGTCTTGAGCGCAGCTGCGGAAGCACCGTCGACGTTATGGAAAAGTCGCTGGAGACGTTCGCTCGGATTCGCGGGGCGCTGGGAGGGGGAGTGAGCCGCAACGTGGAGTTCGTTTTGTGCCGGTGCTACTGCTGCTGCTGATGCTTCTCTTGAAGTCGAGATGTCTGGGTGGTGAACAAAGGTCGGGCGCGTCTCGATTGGGAAGCTTTGTCGCGGGGGGGGGGGATACGAAAATATTTAGATTAATTATCTGTTGCTCGAGGCAGATGTACTCTTTTAGTGAGAATGGTAAAGAGCTGGGGAATAAAAGACAATTATGAGAAATGCAAGTTCATCCGTTAAAAACTTGTTCTTACAGTAGCGCACCGCGTGAGCATTCATGCTACCATGTTCACTCGTACGTGTGTCTCCAAGTATTACGCTATCCATAATATATCTTAAAAGTACATTATTTTATGAAAAATAGCAATGTTTACTCACTCGCTAACACTCGATCGAACGTACGAATGGAAGATTATACTGTTCAATTAAGATAAACACATGCAGTCAAATAAAGATGAATTGTTGGGACTTAAGGTAACTTTTTCGATAACCAAGGTAGCAAAATAATATAATATAGAGCATATAGACAATGTAGGTTCAAAAGGAGAAAATAGATTAAGCTCTAAAGATTTATATATTGTTTTTCGTGTCTTGCTCCTTACATTTTCACCGACAAATATCGCGATCTCCGGCGCAATTATAATTAAACTGCTTGAATATTTAAAAAGACATCGAAGCATTTACAAACACGAGTGAGCCACTGAAATGTTGATACTCGAAGTTCACAGCAACAGAGAGCGAGGGCGAGAGAAAGAGAGGTCGCTTCAATTATATAGCCCGTAAATTCATTAAAAAAAAAAGCTTTGACCCGGGTCGCTCGGGCCGTCTAAATAAACATGGTCTCGCGTCGAGCGGAGAGACTCGCGATGCGAATGCATTATTCAGCCGCAATTCATTTCATACCGCGTGGCGAAGAACAGCGGCGGCGGCTTGCGTTTGCCCGCGAATCAGCCACCGACGAGCGATTTTAATGAATCGCAGCACTCTCGCCGAGCTTTCAGCGTCAAATTACTCGCCACGGCGAGCGGCCCTTTGGCGAAGCTCGGCGGCGCGAATATCATTGTCTCAAACCCAACTTGGAGTCTAACCAAAAGAGAGCAAAGAGCAGGCGCTTGGGCAGTCTTTGATCGACGTAATTCTACCCCGCCGCTCGTTAGAAGAGGGCCGAGCATTGAGTAATGCTCCGCGACGCGGTGACAAAGGTTCGCGCGAGCGTGCTCACGTGTTTGTACGCTGCGGGTGCAATTAAGGTGATGATGCTAAACCCGGGTATTGCTGGAAAATAGGGGGGAACCACTATTTTCACGCAATTTTCAATTTTAAGGGGAGATCGGAGCGAACTTTACCATTGTGACCTCCACCTCGCGCTGTATTTTTCATTATACGTCTAAAATTCACATAGTAACATCAAAATCGAGGTTGATAATACTTTGTTATTATGTAAAGAACACCGGACAACAGCAATTTTGTTTATTAGTAGCCTGATAAGTTTTTTTATTATGAAATATTGTTACAATTGACGAATGAAAAACGGTAAAAGTGATGGTCATCTTACCGTTTCTTAGCCTTACTGATAGCTTCACCTCGCGCCGTATTTTTCATTATTTTACGTAATTGTACGCAATTATGTACGCTTGAAGCTTTATAAACATTTATTATTATGACAAGAACACCGGACAACCGCATTTTTGTACCGTAAATGACCACAAATTTTTATTTTTATGATATTAATTTTTGAGGTTAGGTAAAATCTGCACCAATCAGGATAGCTTCGACCTCCTCTTAAGGAAGTATCTCTCTCGAATGCCGTTGTTTTTCATTGAGACAGCAAGGTTCCAGAGAGTTATTTGTTCGAAATTGAAAATGAAATGAGGATGGTGATTGTCGGTGACGGGTGGGTTTAGCAAGAAGTACACAAGCGGAGAGAGAAGTCGGAGGAGAGGATAAGCGCTCGAGGGGAGGAAAAAAAAGCCATTTTGGCGATGATATTTCAGCGCGCGCCGGGTTATAACGATTTTCCACGTTGAACGATCGCAATCGTTCGTATAATTAAGCGACATTGCCGCTGCTACTGCTGCTGCTGTTACTAGCCCGTTGAATCTTGGTGCGATCTTCCGGCGCGATCTCGTCCTCGTGTCAAGACAGCGTGTGTATGTGTGTGTGTGTGTGTGTAATACTAAGATAATACGGAGGCCATTTATGGTACCGAGTTAATTGCCGGAGCTTAGTCTTTAATTTTTTTTCCTTTCATTCTTTCGTGATCCTGCTGTTAACAAATAAACGCGAGATTATTGCGTTTTTCCGCGAGAGCGACGCGAGCGTCACGCGACTTCTGTCCCGAGGCGCGTTCGCACGCGGGAAGCGACGTTCTTTTGAATTGTCGCTCGGTATTTATCTTTTTTTTTTCTTCCTTTCACGCTCGCGTTTTCTCATCAGTAAGTACTGGGATTCTCTTCCTCTTCATTCGTCATGCGTCCGTTCTTTTTCTCTCGCGTCGCAATCGTGAGAGAAGTATTCAGTAAGATTAAAATTGAATTTGAAGCAAAGTAGTGGAAATTTGATACGACTTCTGATTTCGTGTGTACTATTTCATTTAGCGGGGGGTGAAATTCAGAATTTAGTGACAGTGGCTTAACTTGCAGTTCATTTTCTAATCGGATTATCTATTTTTGTTACGCGTGTTGTGTTATAGATATAAACTCTATTTATCGTTGCCAATAGTCACAGTATTCATGTATATTTACTACTTAATAGCATTTGCTGAACTCCCAAATACATTACTTTGTAATTGAGCTCCTAATAACTTGTTGAATCAATGCTAAGTTAAAATTCCTAAGTTCAGGGTTGCAACATTTATAATTGAATGACATTTAATTAATAATTCCAAGATGAATTAATAATTAAAATTAAATTTAATTAGTAATTAATTTTATTTTTAGTTATTAATTAATTTTGTAATTATGAATTGAATCATTTTTAATTCATAAGTACAAAATGAATTAATATTAAAAAATAATTTTAATTAATAATTCAAAGTAAATTAAAAATCAAAAAGGAATTAAATTTAATACATTTAGATAAAATAGGTACTGAATATACACGGTCAAAATTAATATTTCGGGACTCATTTTTTTGTTCATTTTTTCAGAATGGCAGCTCAAAAATATTTCTTTTTTGTTTTTCGATGCGTTTTTTGTTTTTTAGTGGTTCTTGGATTTTTTATACACAGAAATAATATCATCAATTGAGTGATAATACATTTGAAACAGCATAAAATTACATATCTTATTCTTATCGAAATTTTGAATAAGCTATTTCCCTTGTTTTGTTATTCATGAAATCGTCATTTCTTTCAAACGATTATATCTGTAAAATATAGAAAGTAAAATTTTTGACAAGAATTGGCAAGATAATATTCTGTAAAATTATTTAGACTTCATCTTTTTCTTTTAACGGGAAAAAAATCTTTTTGTAAAAAAAAAACGATTTTTAGTCAGCTACGAATACTGGAGTAAATCGGCAGTATTTGATCTGAAACTTTTCAAAACGGTAGCTTTGACTATCTCTTGAACGAGTTCTTTGCCCAGATCACAACGACTTTTATATTTCGAGATATTTGAGGTTATGTATTTTTTAAATATTTTTTTTGGTCACTTATATTTCGAGAATGGCTTAGTCATTTTTTACAAGACAGGGCTAATTTTTTTCGTGTTTGAATAAAGATTCGAACTTTAAAGATTCATCGACTCGTTTTCGTTTATAACACTTTTTCGATTATTGGTTTTTTGAGTTTTAGTTTTTCAAGTTCTTTGTCTATTATAAATATTATGATCAATTTAGTATAAATGCACTAAAAGAGCATAAAATTACCTATCTTTTACAACTGCAATTTTTTGATAGGCTGTTGTTTCCCTTCTTTTGTTATACACGAAAAAACTTATATTTAGTTTCAATGGTTATATCTCAGAGATCTACAGTGGTTAATCGTTTACAAAATTTTAAATTATTAAATTACGTACTTATTAATTTTTATAAAAATTTATTAGCTAAAATTATATAAATAGGGCTATTATATTGATCGATAACTGTTAACCAATAAAATAACCTCAAAAAGCTATACATTCAGATTATGTACTAATCTACTTTCTACCACTACTATACATACCGATTTATTCATAAGCTTTCTCGATTAGTCTTGCTGCAACCACAATAAAATTAATCGCATACATCAATTTATCTCTTTACTTATCATACCATCTAGAAACAAGCTGAAAATAAACTAAAAAGCGCGTAGTTTTTACCAGAGTTCCAGTTATAATCCGCCAAGTACAAACAAGCTTATTCGCGAAATATTACCGCTTAGATTTCCACCGGAGTTACTAAGCGAGAATAGTCACTTGTACTACATTACTTCTCTCAGTGTACTCTCTCTCTCTCTCTCTCCTCCAACCCCTCCGTTTATCCCCGTCCATTCAGCCCCTAATTGCTCTTCCCTCCATCTCGCGTTGACCAAGCCCTCGCCGCTTCCGCCGTACACCTTTTTTCTCCTGCTCCCCCCCCCCCCCCCCGCCCCTCGCGCACTCGCTCACGCACACGAGCTGTTTACCTTTATCATTCCTTTGTTTTAGCGATACGCGCGAGCGCTCGTATATACGCTACTACATGCAGCCTTGACGCAGTAGGCGCGCGCGATTTATATTTTCGCGCAAACGAGCGCCGTACGTTTGCGAGAGAGAGAAAGAGAGAGAGAGAGGGACGATCGCGCGAGCGTGCACTTTGAATAATAAATACGGCCGCGCGCGATAAAGCCCCGCGCAGACCACGCGTTATTACTATATTACGGCCGGGAGCACGAGAGCGCGCTGCGCCGCAGAAAGTGAGGGGGTGAGAGAGAGAGGGGGGGGGGGAATAATGCAAGCGGAGAGCGAGCGAGAGAGAGCGAAAAGCTGCTGGCGCGAAGGCAGGAAGACGGGAATATTCCTCGGCTGCAGCGCTGCAGGACAAGAGAAAGGTTTTAACGAGAGGGTTGTTTGCGAGCTGGAATAGAGAGAGAGAGAGAGAGAGAGAGAGAGAGAGAGAGAGAGAGAGAGGGAAAAGGAGGAACGTTGCAGAGAAGTTCTGCTGCCGTTGCCGCTGCTGCCGGTGTACTTAACTAGCGGAAAGCGCGAGGGAAGAGGGATAGTGATAAATATAAAGATGGAGGGAGAATTAGTAAGAGCAAGAGAGAGAGGGGAGGAGGATTGCGGTGTAGGAGTAAGAGGCAAAAGAGAAGCGCCGGGAGATAAATGGAAAAGGGTAGCGATAAACATGGGACGCGCTCGTGAGGAGTAGGGCAGAAAAGTGCAAGGGAGTAAAAAATGCGTCGGATAATTAGTAATAAAGTATGAAAAGAGCCCAGGAAAAGATGGTTACAAATGGCTACAAAGTCGGCCGAGGGCGGAAAGCATACCGAGAGCACACGCTTTTTTTTTATTACGGCACTAATTGCCTTGCCCCGCTCTTCTTCTCTCTCTCTATCTTTCGCGGCGGATGGCACTTTGAAATGCGCAAAAAGGGCTGCCACTTAAACGCGGCAATCGCATTATCTTCGTAAATAAAATAAAAGAGAATCCGAGATTAAAAGTTAAGGTATTCCGGAAGATAATATGCGGATTCGCCCATGAGTTTGATAAAACTTGACTATCGCTTTTTTAAAACTGCATAAACAAATTACGGACTTTCTGTAAAAATATACGACGTCCGAGGTTCATAAACCAGGGTTTAACGAGTTGATTATACATATACCACTATCGTTGAATCATTATCGTGTTATGCAAATTTTACCTGCGTTATTCTAATTTTTACCAGACAAAATCTGAAGGAAAAATAATGACATCGATCGTTTTTGATAGCATGACAGCTACGTCTTTACAACTTGCCAGAGTCATTCGTGTGTACAAATTATGTTTCTCTTTTAGGCAAGCACAAGGACAGAATTTTTGAATAAAAATTATAGAGAAGTATGCGGTAAATATTATGGTGCAATACTAATATTTAAATAATCTTCACTATACTGTGAATTAAAATTTATCCGCGGCAGAGTACACATTTTATTTATGATCCTTGAAGAAAATACCAGAAATCAGTAAAATACACCGAGAGCATTTAATAATAATTATGACGAAATTAGCAATAAAAATTACCGTGAAAACGGGAATCCAGAGAAAAGTTGCCTGCCATGAAACAAATGATAAATTTTGTGTTAAATATTTCTTAAAAATGTGTCTTTAAAATTTTCTCCGTGAATTCCGTTCAAATTTAATTAGAAAATTCTCTCTGTGTATGAGCATCAGTATTGGCCTACATTAAAAAATTATACTACATATCAGTAAAAACAAAGGAGAAAAGTCGGTATATCTCGCGCTTACCATGATACACAGTAAACTTTACCGTGAATTTCTCCGTGATCTTTATTAGAGAATTCTCTTTCACACGAAGCTCAAATTCAGTTCACCAACATCGAAGACAAACTTTTCATCCGCGAATTTTTCCACCAACTGTACATCGACAACGCACCCACACAACTCTAAATCAAGCATCACAACCATGTGGCTTATCCGCGTGTACCAGACAGAGCTCCCGAGCGATAAAAATTTCATAGCGCCTTTTGCAATTTATTCTCGAATATAATTCTCTCGGTGCATAAGTAGGGAACCCCTATCCATACGCTACGAGCACACACACGCGCGCGCGCGCGCACACACACACACACACACACACACACATGCACACATACACATGCACATGCACACATACACAGGAGGGTGAGAAGCAAGTATACTTAACTCCCGTAGGCTCCATCTTCGCGTTAGCGCGCAAGTACATGCGTGTTGCACCTCCGGTACACACATACACACGCGTACACATACAAACGTGAACGCACACACACGACAGTGAGACTTCCGCGGGTTCTATCTCCGCGTTCGCACGCGAATACATGCGTGTTCCACCACCTGTACACACACACACACACACACACACACACACACACACACACACGAGAGTGAGACTTCCGCAGGTTCTATCTTCGCCCTCGCGCGCGAATACATGCGTGTTCCACCTTCCGCACACACACGTGCATAGCGGCTCCGAATCACGCGACTTTGCGTGCGAACGCGCCACTCTTCTCCCCTCCCTTCCAGGCTCGCGCGTGGCTCTAAAACGCCCTCGACGTCGTCCGCCGCTCTATACACACCTACACACGTACATCCTCGCGCGCTCGCGCTCCTTGCTCAGCCGGCAGCTATATACGTACACCATCGCACACCCCCCAGAGGCATCGCCTTCTACACACTCTCTCTCTCCCCCTCTAACTTTCACTCCCACGGTGCTATCGCTCGCTCGCTCGCTCACGGGAGCAACTTCATACTACGAGGGAAGAGAGAGAGAGGGAGAGAACCGTGGGTATTTTAATTTCTGCGTTCGCGCTGCTTATTTCCTTGGCGCGCTACCCGCGGGCGCCCCTCGGTCTGCACTCACTGCCTGACTGTCTGACTCATCGAAGCGAGGTCTACCCACCCCCTCGGCGAGATCGGTGCTCTTCTTCCTTCTGCGCTGTCCTTTTCCTTCTCTCTCTCTCTCTCTCTCTCTCTCTCTCTCTCTCTCTCTCTCTCTCTCGGATTTGATGACTAGATTAAGAATTATGTTTACATATCTGACCACAGTGTGCAATATTTTATGTCGACCTGACTTTGAGTACGTGCAACCTTATTTCACGTTTACTAATGATGTGATATTTTATGTAATCTAACGAAGCGATATTTTCATGGAAATTATATGTGATATTATATTGTACTAAAAATTAAATGTATCTATGTATCTCTATTTCGGCAAGGGCGTTTCTTACACATAAGAATTATACACGTAATTATTGTACACAATTTAGCAGTGGTCAAATTATATCGACGCTCTGTACGAAGACTAGCACAGCTCAGAATTCTTAAAAACAGCTAGTTCTTTTCCAAGACTTCTTATAAAATTAGCACTTTTTAGATCCTCTAATAAATACTAATATTTTCTCAGAACCTTTGAAAAGGTGATAGTTTTTGATTAAAACTGTTGTTTTTTGAGAATTTTGTCTTCGCACGGAGCGTCGATATATAAATATATTTGACCAATGCTAAATTGTGCACAATAATTACGTGTACAATTCTTATGTATAAGAAACGCACTATGCCTCTCTTTCTCTCTCGTTTCTCTTCGGTCGTTATTTCACCGAGGTATTCTTCTTCGAGTATATTTCGAAGCCCGGCCACTGCTGCGCATTGGTGGATTTTTGTACGGCCGCGCTGGCGGTGTGCATCGCAGGGCACTTCGTTTGCGGAATTTCCAAAGCTGCGGGATGCAAAGTTTGCAGTGCGCGCGGATGATTAAAGTATCGAGTGTCGTTGGTTTGCTTGCGGCTACGGTTGCTCGCGCGAGTTTGCTTGAAATTGGCCGGTAAACCGTTGCTAATGAGCGAGGTACACGTCGGTGTAGGGGATGAGCGACGGGTAGAATTTGTGAATTTGGAATTTTCAGGACGCGCGACGAAGCAAGGGGATGGGGAAAAAAGTTTATATTCTTTAAACTCGCGGGAGGGGAAACAAGTTGAACGGCTGCGAGACAAGCACTTGTGTGAAGTTTTTATATAAAAAGAGAGGTGGACGGGGAAACGTCTCGGATGGACGCACTGGATGAAAATACTCTAAAGTTTTGAGTTTCCACTTTAAAGCTTTTATACGTACAATGATGCCCCGCGGTGTCATCTCCTGCTACACACTCTCTCCATTGGCGGTGCAAGTACTCGATTCTCGCATGGAAAAGCGTCTTCTGAACTAAGAATCGCGCGTATCGATCATCATACGTCATTTTTAACTCTTTAATACAAGTCTATAGCTATGTGAAACCATAAATTTCGGCTCGACTGTAATATCATAGTTGTTTGAGCTAGATATTTAACCTGTTGAGTTACCTTCATAGTGATTAATGAAGAGTGGGTTCTGATCTATTTAGAGAATAACACTTACATTAGTTTATTTCCGCTTTAGTAAGCTCATTGCATTTGCAAATTTGGCATTCTGGAGATTACTTCGACAAATACTGTCTTTTTTGGAGGTTCTAGATTATAGGTTCTAGTTATTATCAAGGAAATTAAAAAGTATAGGTTTCCGTAGTATCAGGATTCTGAAAAGAATGTGTTCGGGACGAGAATAAACTAAGGATTTTGTTAAACTAATTTATACACCATTTATGATAAAGTCTGTTATTTATTAAATACAACATTCGCCTTACTAGTATAACGCGCTTTGTAACTACCGATCTGTATAATGGCCAGAGTGTATCTGGTCTCTGCGTCGTTCTTTTTCGAGCTAGAAAGAGTCGCTATACGCGCCGCCGAAAGTCGTCGCCGACGACCGCCGAAAACATGCATAAGAAACTTGAGAATGTCATCGCATTTGAACTATACAGAAAGTCTTAGAGACCTTTTGCATAGGAACTTATTACACAGTTACATTTTCTTATTACTAATGGATTCTATCCGTAACAGAATGAATGCATGAATTTTTAAAATTGAACTTATTAATAAACAAATTCACCAATCAAATTTTCAATAAAAAAGTGTTCTTCGTACCTTTAGTACCCACAATGTCCATACGCATAAAAATATATTCATCCCCACATCCTACGCACCTGACGAAGCAGAACCTAGTCATCCAATTTAAAACCTCCTTACTGAACTACCCCAAGTAAAATCCAAAAGTAAACACTGCTCATCTTACATCCACTCGTACACTCCATCGAAGCATTCTTCTCTCGTACCAACTGCACTAGAACCTGTCTCTCTCTCCCGCGTCCTTCAAAACAACGAGCTACGGTCTCGCGCGCTTGCGGTCCGTCACTCCTCCCCGAATCGACGCTGAAATATTTACCGAGCGCCTCGTCGAGCTCCATTAACCCCGGGGCCAGTCGCTCATCGAGGCAGGCAAGCAGCCCCCGCGTCATTTGTCAAGCTGCTGCTGGTAGACGCGCCGCGAGAGCCGCTAATGGAGCCAAGGCGGGGGGGGAGAAAAGTTTGTCCTCGAGGGGACTGTCTATCGATAGCCGAGTGGGCGACAGAGGAGACACGACGGATCGGATTCGCGCTCGTCGCTGTGCTCCATGACCGCCCGCCCGCGTCTTTTCTATAAAGGTTTTTGCGGGTGCTGCTTACGGGATGGGGGTGTGATTCGCCTTTCCAGAATGAAGTCTGACCGTGCTAGGGCGTTTCCACTTGGTTGTCGGATTTTTTTTTAATCTTTACCGCGTTTCTTTTTTCAACTTTTCCCGCACGTTTCTTTCTTCTTTTTTTATTTCGGTCGTGATGAGGTCTAAGCAATGGTATTGTTTTTATAAGTTTTACTTTGACGAATTAAGTGTTATAAATCTGTGGGATTCTTTCTTTTTCGCGAGGTAAATATGTTTTACTTGAATTTTACTATTGTATTTATAATCTCTACCTTTTTTAAACTGTACGAATGGTCTTTTATTTTCGTATGAACTATTTGTACGTAAAATCAAGTTAAACAATATTGTTTACTTTTTAGGAAGAGGTTTACAGTGTTTTCTTTTTGGTATTGAAGTTGACATCGATGTAAGTTGTAGATTTTTCTTTTGTTCTGTAAGTCGAGCAAGATTATATAAGAATTAAGGTATTATATCACAAAGGGGTTCAGAGTCGATGCTATCGCGGTAGAGTATATAAGCGTCTTGTCGGATGAAATTTCAATTTTCTTAAGTAATTAATTCACTTTGATGGAAAGCGGGAGCCGCTAATGGAGTCAATAGAGAGAAAGAGCGAGAGAGCTACTTGAATTTCGATCGATAAACGAACTCCGCAGTGTAAAGAGGCAAAAGGAGCAGCTCGCCGCTGCTGCTGCTTCTTTTAAATGGAAAAACTTTGCATTGATGAAGAGATTCTATGATTTGTTAATGCGCGAATGCGCTTCGTTACTTTTAGAGATCGAATATTCTGTTTTAGCATTCTGTCTGTTATATTACGGACATAAAGTAAAATATTTCCGTATAGACCGAGTGCGTTTTTCCCGATGTTTCATTCATTGCGCAGTTTTTGAGCCGGGTATGCATTTTGAAAATTTACGAGCAAGACTGTGATCTGCTAAAATTTCAATTATTTACGTTCGTTGATGCATGAGAGCAAAGTAAAGTATTCATATTTTTTCTAGTCTATCTATATAAACTTTATTTAATGGAGCACTTTGAATCTTCCTAATTGAAGCATACTTTATAATTCCACCTTTCCGCAGAATAAACTGTAAACGCACTTAATTAAAATTAACACATAAGGAGATCGCGCAACCTCTGGAACTTTAAGAGGTATTTTGCGATACCTAAAAATAAAACCCAGTATACCAGTACTTTGTACAAATTAGCCCTTATCATCAACATATAATCTCAAATGCGAGTTCTGTTATAAAAAAATAATCTACTGTTGATCGTTACTCTGCAATTAATCACGCTAGAAAACTGATCCAAAAATAAAATAAAAGTACTCGGAAAGATTTTTAATTTGAGCTTCCTTTCGTATAAAAATATGTGCCAGAAAATATCTCTTAAAGCCTTGTCAAAATCAGATTTCGCCATATCATGGTTTCTCCCTGTTAGTATAGATACGTTTCACATTTCAATTATTTCTCAGGTATTACTCTATTACGCTCTTAATCATTTCCATTTGTTGATGAACGTATCAAGGTATTAAAGTATTAAAAATTCGTGTAAATTATCAGCCATCCGAACTCTATTCGACAGAACACTTTAAATCTTCCCAACTAACATATCCATTCAATCATACCTTCTTCGAATGAACTTGTCAGTTAAACAAAATGAAATCAGCATCGAATCCCTCCAAATAACTACTCGATCTTCCTCTCCAACCAGATTATCGCATTCATCGCGCGTGCACTCGCAAACTCTCGAAAAATCGCAACCAAACACACATCCACACACACATACTACACTCCCTCTCTCCTTGTGTACACACAGCCCAACGCAAAAACTCTCGAAACAGCAACGTCGACGAATGGAATCCGCTTCTCCCAGTGCGGCTATCGAGTCGCCTGGTCGCAACGCCGTGGAGAAGGCAAACAAGCGGCGCGTCCTCGGACATCCTGCGCGCTCTTCTCCTCCTACAACGCTACACCGCAGCGGCCCACGCGTCGCAGGACAGAGAAGACTACAACACTCCGACGGTGGACCGCGAGCGCTCCTGAATTAGCCATTCGATTCGACAGCGGGCAAGCGAGAGCAAACGGACGGAAAATCAAATAGAAGCGCGGTCGGTCGGTCGAAAGTTGGCGCTGGACTCGGCAGCCCGTAAAAATTGCATCCGAAATTCCGTTTCCGCGGGCTGCGGCGAGTATTGCGTTTCGATTAGGCCGCAACGAAGTTGCGAGAGTTGGCTTTTTATCGCGTGACTGGTGTTGCCGAGAGTAAAGTAGGGATTTGGAACGCTGGTTGGATGTGTGTATTCGTGGAAATGAAGGAGTTGCCGGTTGAATGCTTCTGTATTGGGATAGCGATCTTTTGATTTTCAAAATGTACGGCTTCGAACGCACGCGAGGCTGTGTCTGGAAAATTTAGAAAAACATCGTGAAGCACGGAAATCTTGTAGATGCAAATGTTACGCGTCGGACGCATAGTTTGCATGCTTATCGCTCCATTATTGCCGTGTGAATGTAAATTCGCTCGCGATTCCGGGCGCCGCGGCGCTGAAAGTTCAAGGTGACGCGGCGAATGGATTTTATATTCTTGAGGTGGATTTGAATTTTATAACCTTCCGACAACCTGGACTACGTTTTGCTCAACTCTATGCGCATAATGCCGACAAGTTTATTAGCATAAAATAATTGTTTTTCTTCTTTTGCGAGGAAATTTTAATTTACTTTTATTCTTTTCTCAAAGGAAAGGAAAGTTGAAAGAAACTTGATTTCGATTAATACTTTTAAGAACGTAAATTAGAAACTATTTTCAATACCGCTCGCATGTTGTTCCCATCTTCATCCCCACAATCCCAAGGTCCTTATTCGATCGAAAAGAAATATTGGAAAAGGTTTCTAATTGTCTCGAAAATGGGTAGGTTTAAAAAACTAATATCTGCCGTTTATGTTCTCATATTAATTTAATTTTAATAATGAGTTTGAGTTATACTGAAACTCAAAAAGGTTATACTCGGAATTATTAAGGACCTTGATATACTTGACCTTTTTAGATCAAATAACAAATTTCTATGTAGGTCCACAGGCATAGTTGGGACCCATGGGGTTGATTTCTAAATTAGTACGTCAATAATGTTCAGATTTCATAAATTAAATTAGACTATAAATATCTGTCCATTTCCAAAACCGAAACAAAACGTTCATCCTTAATTCATCCCTGCGCACAAAAAAAATACCGACAACTTTACCACCATAAAATAATCATTCCACTTTTATACATTCTCGAAGAAATTCCCCCCCCCCCCAATATTTCCTTTCCCATCCAAGAAATAAAAGCGCAAGAATTCAGCATTCATATAAAAGAACCTCGATGCAGAAGAGTGCTCAGCGCGGTACAACGTACCGCGCGTCTCGCCAGCTTGGGGCGCCGGTACCCCACGTGAAATTGTAAAAACCAGATGAAATACGGATACGCGGGCGCGCGGTGAAAAGTTGGAGCGCATAAGTCGCGCGGTGGGCAATGCAACAGTGCAGCAAGGTCGTGACAGCTGTAGCCGTACTGCAGTACGGCTCCTTCCGCACGGTCGCGCTTTAATTTGCGCCGAATGGCGAAACTATCTCTTCGTCTCTTTCTCTCTCTCTCTCTCTCTCTCTCTCTCGACGATATAAAGCGATCCAATTAAGAATCGGAGCACAAATAAATGGTCCAATCGCGGCCGGGGCAGGTCAGCGTCGACGTGGACAACTATACACAACTCTCGGTTAGCTAGCTATATATATGCGCACGCCCGATAGAAACTTCTTCCTTCCTTTCTTGCAGCGAGTCCCCGCGCGCGCGGGTAAATAGCTTTAATACTCTTGGACTGGCATCGATCTCTCCTTCGTTCTCTCTCTCTGTCTTTCGGTTTCTGTCCTTTCGTTCTGTGCGAGACTGCGAGGAAGGATTCGCGACGACGACGACGGATTTCCTATGCCGCTGTGTGCTGTAGATATCAGCTCTCACTCTTTCTCTCTCACACACAGCCTTCTTCGCCTGATTTAACGCTTATAAAGGAAAGTTTGTTATCGAGAGGATTGGGGGCCGGGAAGAAAAAATGACGGTAGTTGCCGAGTGAATTCAATCCGAATGAACCAATTCCGAACTCGACAGCCGGGGAAAGTTTTCTGGGTGATGTACGTTTCTTTATTATTTCAAAACTAGGAATCGAGCGGGTATTGATGCGATTTTAGGTAGATGTTGCACGAAATGTATTGTTGAGGTCGGTAGTTACCGTAAAAGTTTGGATTGAGTCATTGGACAAATAATGCTAGATAGATAATTAAATTAATTTGCTTAATTCAATAAAAAATAATAAATATATTTTTTTCTAATGGAGTCAATAAAACTATAAGTATATTATTCTAACAATCATCAGAAATTCAAATTTACTTTCAAAATTGAGAATTTTTTAATTTTTGGGGATGTTATTTGATCTTAAAGCCGAGAATAGCCAGAAAAAACGCAAATATGAAAAGTTTCTATAACTATAAATTATTAAATTGTTGGTAAATCTTAATTTTATGCGTTAATTAGCTTCAAAGTTTACAAAAAAGTATTATTCGCGTTTATATATTTTTATACGTTTTGGGATCTGAAAATAATGGAACATAAAATTATGGAACCCACTAAAGTAACTACGCAATAAAAACTACCTTGAATAAGTTTTAAAAGTTAAAGATAATTAAGAGACACGAAAAAATATATACTTCCTCATTATGATTGGAGGAAGTTGGGAGGGCAATTTAAGAGTCGAAGTTTTCGTCCTACCCTATAAATTATGTCGAGTGCTCATTAAACGGAAACGACAAAAGTCTTATTGTCAACCCGAGTCCCGTTTTGCTCTGGCTTCTACTAGGCATATACACAGCATCCTCAGCTCCCATTCAAAATTCACAATGAACAAGCTGTTGTGGAGGCCCTCCGCCAAGGAAGAAGATACTTTATATACATTTGTAGCAAGGACAAAAGCCAGGCAGAGAGAAACTCAACTCGGAAAAAGACAAGCCAATAACTATACGCAGCTTATGAAAATAGTGCTCGGCTGGGTTTGTTATTTGTTGAAGATGCCGCGGTCGAGAGAAAGAGATAGAGAATGAGAGAGAGAGGAGGGTGGAAGGGAGAGTGAAACTAAGCGTAATGTTGTTAACGTGCGCCTTGTGTTTCTTGCACGTTAGACTCGCAGCAACAGCCGCAGCAGCGTGTACACGCATGACTGCGGAATTATTTAAATTTTGAAGGGGCCGCGCGGCGGTTGAAGCTGAAGCAGGCGAATGCATTAATTGAAAACGTAAACAGTAGAAGCGCTACCTGAGCGAGAATCGAAGTGGAGGCGTGGGTCAGCCGCTTGGAAATGCACTGACTGAGCATTAGCTGCAGATCTTAACGAGCTTCGAGTGCCAAATTCAAAATAATGATTGTTGGTTTAAAAAATTATACTGCACTTAGGAAGCTCGTTGGTATGAAAAACAGTTTTTGAAATTGGTAGTATTCAGCTCATAAGAATACATGGATTTTTAGTGAAAGCTACCGTATCTTTTTGGAAATCTTTCTGTAGTGCTGAAAATTCCGACAGTGACTTAAAAAAGTATTCCTTATATAATAGACAACCGTCAAGTTCTTTTTTATTATTTTTTTTTACATAAAACTAGGAGTCGACTTACATATTAAATTTGACGAGCATTGTGCTGCCAATCTGGCCTTCTACTTTCTTAGGGTAGAAAATTGTATTTTTTTGAATAACTATTTAATAATTATTCATTTTAAATATAGTTACAACACTAACAGTATAGTCTAACATATCATGAAAGTACTAAGTAATAGACGTTAATATGTTATTTACAAAAATGTTATTGTTAAAAAAAAACTGTACTTCTCGAACCTCCTCAATGTCAACAAACTTGTTTTAACTGTTCGCGTGTCCTTAATTCTTCACTTATAACTTTGCTGCAATTCGATTAAATACCATTCCATGCGCCTTCCCAACAACATTCCATTATCTCGCTTAGCCAGATGGAAAATCTCTCGACCAAAGCGAGGCAATAGGCGCCCACTGTGCTCGGCTCACAGGCATTCGAAAGACGCAAATTGTCGTCGCGACGAGAAAGAAAGGCGCTCGCTCGCTCGTGAAAACTGTTCGTGTCTCTCTGTGCCTCGCGTGAAAAAAACCGCGCGCAAGCAAGCGACTACGCGGTTGCCCCTTTTTCCCATGGAGGAGACGCGTAATCGTCGGTATTCGTTAGGAGTGAAAACACACTCGCGAGCCGGGGCTAATTCGTCGCCGCCGTTGAACTGAGTTTCTCCGTAACGAGCACGATTCAGGCGGGCATGGATAAACAACGAGAAGCAGAAATAAAGCGGCCGTGCACTTCTCGGGCGGGACTTTGCCCACGGAATGCATAAAATTATCGTCCAATTGCGTTGCTCTTCGTCGGCGTGCAGCATTAGGTAGGAAGGGATAGTGAAGTGGCGTTGGAAAGAGAAATGTTTGGCTTTTGACGCTTTTGTTGTTGCTCTAGTGGCGAAGGGAAGAATTGTAGACGTTGAGAGAGCGAAAGAGTGAAGTATTAATGGACAAAACGATACGGGCATCGAGAATTGAAAATCGATCTTCGATGATCTCCATTATTTAGCTGTGCATGTCTGCACTGTCGATGGTACTACGGGGATGATGGCTAATGAAGATGGCGCGTCAATTATTCGCTGAAACTAATTGCTGAATTTGAGATGCTTATACGACTTATAAGACTCGGTAAAATAGTCATAATTGATTTTGGAATAGTGTATGTGCACGGTGGAACTTGACGAACGATATATTTAGTTATGCATCAGATCGAATATGTATACGTCGAATTTGCCTGTTTAATTAAATGTATAATTAATGCTTCGAGGACAATAACCAACTCAATCAATAATGGTTAATGAACAGCTTTGTTTAAGATGAAATACTCCATCATGAGTTTTGAATAGCCTTCAAAATGTACATTCAATCAAGATCTCTTAATGATATTAGCTGTAGCGAATATCCTTCGCTGAAATTCACCGTACCTGCACGATTTTAATGTGATATTTCATCTATGTGACGAACTCTATGTGATATTAACGTGATGTTTATAAGTTTATAATTCTGTGTGCAAACAAAAGTAAAGTTTCTATATCTATCTCCCAAATTACCGATATTTAGTTATGCATAAGGCCAAACATTTTCGTTGAATTTGCTTGCGTAATTAAATGTATAATTAATACTTCGAGGACAATAACCAACCCAATCGATATTGATCAATAAACAGCTTTGTTTCAAGCTGAAACGTTCCCTGAATTCCGAGCAGAACCTCAAAATGTACATTGAATCAAGATCCCCCAATAATATCAGCCGCAACCAATATCCTTCTCCCAAACTCTCCTCGTCTTGCAAATTAATCCAGTTCTGCCGCAGGGCCGACTCTTCATTCCTCCCGAATCGCTCGATAATTCACGATTATAATCACGAAAGAAGAACCAGAATAAGAAGAAGCCAGTGGCAGCAACCGCCGCGAGCGATAAATGCAAAGTCCTTCTCTTCCCAATGCCGGTGCAAACTGCATTTCGGCGCGCCGCCCGGGTAAACGAAAGCGACGGCGACGAGTTGCGATGAATTAAGCAAAAGGCGCCTGCCGTCAGTTTGACTCGAGCGATTCTCTCCTTTGGACTTTGTGCGCGCATATATAATCCGCACAAAGCTCCTTGGCATCGTCGTCGTCGTCGTCGTCGTCGTCGTCGTCGTCGTCGCCGCAGCCCAAACAAACTTTCAACGCTGTGCACCACGGGGGAAACAAGCTGCTGGCTGTTGTATTGGACGCGGAGTGCTTTGCATTTCTCTCTGCTATCGGCGAGGCGAATATTGTGGTCAAGTGCTGCCAGGGTTCCGAGCACCCTGGCATTGTGTCTGAGCGCGCGCGCGCGTTGTTATGGCGACCGGGCGAGATCTCGCCGTGGACGCGCATTAAGGGATGCGCGCGCGCGCTGCGGGGGTTCTGCTTTATCAAATGTAGAGCGGTTTCGCGGTGACCTGGGAGAGTTTGCTCGTTAAAAGCTGTGTTGGGTGAATGTGATAGGAAACATCCTTTTTTAAGGGTAAAGTGTTTGTGGAAGGTAGATTGTTCTTTTCTTCCTTTAATAGAGGATGGTGAGAAAAATTGAAAAAAAGTTGCTGGCAGGGATTAGGACTGCATGGTTACTAAGCATATAAGCCGAATATGTCTTAAAACTTAATCACTCAACAACTTAAAATAACCTAATAACCCTAGATAAATATAAAAATTGAATCTCTCTATAACCTGAGAATAACCCAATAACCCAATATGACTAAAAACTTTGTCAATAGACAGCTGAACAAGAGTACCATCTTACCATGAGTAGGCAAAGATCATGAAAATCATAGAATTTTTAAAGAAAGCATCTACTCAATAATTCTATAAATAAGTCTACCAGAACAACCATATCCGTTGGCAAAAAGTCCTAGTAAATGCCAACGATCAGAAATGCAGAATTAACAATAAGATTAATAGCGTTTTATATATATATATATATATATATATATATATATATATATATATATATATATATATATATATATATATATATATATATATATATATATATATATATATATACATATACATATATATATATATATATATATATATAATATGGAATACATTTTAAATGATATTAGGAAATAAACACATACGTACAGTAACAAGAGGTATAGATGCATAAAATCATTGCTCCTATGATTTTTTTTTGAGAAATTATTAAAAAATGAAACCATTGGGAATTATGGCAGATATAATGCATTGTCCATCTGTCTTATAATGAATCCTATCCTTGTAATGTCATATTAGGGTTATGCATTCGTAAAATTCTTTTTATAACACATGCACGACTTTCGCGGTTTTGTGGACTTAAAAAGCGAGCCTAAAGCGTTTCTTTTCTGTGCAGCGGGCAAAAAAACCAGTGGGCAAAAAAGTAGCTTTTTTGCCCGCTGTTGATTTATTTACTTTGTACTTTTCGAAACATTTCCGCAAAAATCCATACATGTGTCACAAAAGGTATGGTGTGCACCAAGGGCTCGTGGGCTTTTTGACCTCGTGTGTTTGCAGTACTCGACTTCGGTTCGTGCTCGCTCGCCTTCGACTTACTTACTTACTTCGACCACTCGGTCTCAAAAAGCCCACTGTACGCCTTTAGTACACAATATACTATATTGTATCAAATTTACTATAGACAGTCTAGTAACAGTTATTATTTATTTCTCCGTCAGAAATTCACTTTTATTCTGAAAATGAATTGAGAGGAGAGAAAATCTATTTCAGTGAGAAATTCACCTTTATTCTGAAAATGCATTGAGACAAGAGAAAATCTATTTAGGGTAATGAATTAAATCCACTCTACATATTATAACAGACTGCTCTTCGGGTACTTAAATTGGTTCAGTTGCTTTCTTTTTTTCAAAATTAGTTTTGACTTTATAATACAACTTGGAGAAGCAACTATTCCGCAGTGGAAATTCGTTTTATGTACTTTTCAAAATAAAATGTTCTCCGAGTTTATTTTTGCAAACTTTAACGTGACCTGTCCTTCTGGGATACTTAGATTAAAGCCATTATACTTGCAGTGTTAATTGAATGATCCTGTCTTTCAAGATAAAGTAGAATATGATCTAATGATTAAAGACGTCTACTATCACGGTCTCATCAATAAACTTTCAACGCGAAAGATATGCCTATACGGTACCATATGCCATTTTTTATACCGAACTTTATTAACATTCGTAAAAATAACGATCAAAACGTCGACTCAATATGACTATATTGACTCTCAATTATTATTAACAGCCAATCCTGCTTTGCAACATCATACTCACTTATTTATTTCAACATAAAACATCACTCGGTATACTATACTTGAATGATTTCCAAGATATTCTTTCCAATTTTACAAATACTTGTACGATAAAGTTCAGAAAGATACTTACAATAAAAGGAATTCATTTGACAAATGACATACCAAATCCGATGCGTAACATTACACGACGAACCTTACGCGACGTGAAATTCGCCGCGTTCTACAATATTTCGTGAAACCAAAAATAAAGCCTTGATCTATCGATCTATTCATCTAACCCCTTCGTTCCCTGGACTCCTCCTCCCTCCCCATCTCTCTACCTCTCTCCCCTTTATCCCACCACCGACTTGGAAGGTTCGCGCGGTCGCGTCGGCAAAGCGCCTTGGCTTTGTTATCTCCTTACCAGCCGTGTGACGGAGCTGCAGCAGCAGCGGCGGCGGCGACCGCGAGGCCAAGCTCCACGTACATAAGCAGCATTTCCATTCCATCTAGCTCCCTCCCACTTTGGGACCCTCTGTTTCTGTCGACGGGCGCGGAGTTGCGGTGACGCGCCAACGGGAAACTGGAGAACACCGAAGTGCGCACCGTCTGTGACTGTGTGTATACGTGTGTGTGTGTGTATACATACACACTCGGGAGAGAAGCTAGCTGCTTGGCTTTGTTCTGCATTGTTGACTTAGAATTACCAAAGCTCTCCAGTCCTCTCTGCAGGCGTCAACTCGCTCTGCTCTGCTCCAAGAGCGAAGTCAGAAGCAGCAGCTACGTCGTATTATAGCTGCCGGTGCGGCTTTTAGCGCGAGTCGAATAATAATCGATAATACGCGCGCGCCAATGGCTGCTGGAGTATGCCACCTGCGTGCACTCCGGAGTACATGTACACATTGCGCGGGTGCGAGTGTATGTACACGGGGGCTCGTACGTTCGAGGCGCTGCATCCGCGAGAAGTAAATTAATTAAGCGTCTCGTTTGCGCCCCGACGATGAGAATCGATCTCTCTCTCTCTTGCGAGCGAGCAGTAATGAGATATGTGCGCGGAGAGGCAACACTGTGCGAAATTAGGGCGCCGCCGCATTGTCCGCGCGTACGCGCTCTCTCTCTCTCTCTCTCTCTCTCTCTCTCTCTCTCTCTCTCTGTCGTTTGTCAATTTTAATGGCCGCGCATTAGAAAGGAGAGAGCGTGTACGTAGCGGCCGCCGAGCCGCGAAAGGAATTGATTCGAGTCCGAGCGAGCGCGCGTTATTGTAGGAAGATTGCGAGCGCTTTGTCTCCCGCGGGCGCGCGCGCGCCGTTACGCCCGCGCGAAATAATGGCTCTGGGCGGATTTGCGCGGGGAGAGAAGTTACTGTTGGACTGCGGGTGGCTGGATTTGGCACTGCGGAGAGTTGGTTTTTTATGGGGAGGGAATTATCGATCTTTGGTCAGTCGTTTTTGGAGATAATTGTTGTACTTTGTGGGTTCAGTGGAATTCAGGGTTTAAGGAGTTACTGCAGAAGCGACCG
This sequence comes from Gastracanthus pulcherrimus, assembly GCA_949152435.1. Classification (NCBI taxonomy): domain Eukaryota; kingdom Metazoa; phylum Arthropoda; class Insecta; order Hymenoptera; family Pteromalidae; genus Gastracanthus; species Gastracanthus pulcherrimus. The sequence goes on along the minus strand of OX424573.1, from coordinate 1,793,405 downwards.
ATTGCCTTCTCGGTTAGAAATTGTTAATTTGTAGAATCTCGACTAGAAAACGTTCATGATGGACCTAAATAGTGATGGAAACTATGATTGGATCTCTTCGATTCTGAAGTCAGATTTTTTAACCAAATATGGCCACCCAAATTAGGTATAAAAAATAACCTATTTTTCGAATATATTTTGTTTACTTTCTGCGGCCATATTCATTTATTTCGGTCGGAAAAATTAACTTCATAATGAAAAAAGGAACACCCGCTATAATTTAAGCTATTTTGTGTATTTGCTAGAAATTAAAAAATGAATTAAAATAAAAAAATATTTATATGTACGTGCATGTAAAGAGCATGTAAAATTCCAATAAGATATGCTTTTATGAGAGTGAAGTTGAGCATAACGTAAGAAACGTTAACTTTTTCACCTTTCGGGTAATATAGGTACACCTGTTACGGATAGAATTCATTAGTAATAAGAAAATGTAACTGTATAATAAGTTACTTTGCAAAAGGTCTCTAAATCGTTGCGTATAGTTCAAACGCGATAACGTTCTCGAGTTTCTTATGTATATATTTGCGGCGGTCATCGGTGGCGACTTTCGTCGGCGCGAAGAGCGGCTCATTTCTAGCTCAAAAAAAAATGACGCATAGGTCAGATGTACTTTGTACCCTTGTACAGAACAGCAGTTTCAACTCGCGTTGTAACAACCCAGCCAATGTATATACTAATAACTACTTTAAGTAAAAATTGCGTATCAATTATATTAACAAAATCCTTTGTATGATTACGTTCCGAACAACACCATTTTAAGAATAATTGGATAAATGATTAATGCCGTAACATTTTAAACACTTAGACAGCAAGTACATTACCAACCGAATTACAATATAATTTAGCTAAACGCGCCATAGACAAAGGGGGATTTTTCTCGAGCGGGCAAACTTCGGATAGTTTCACTGACGATCGCTCGACGCGAGAGCCAAAAGTCGTTTGAACATTGTAACACGCTCATTGTGTTTGCTTCGGTATTACGAAGTTGCGCAACAGCCTTGCGGCTCTCTTGGCTTACCTGCAGCGGCAGCAGCAACAACAGCAGGCGCCAAAGGCATCCCGATATGCCAGCTATTTAAATTGCCGGTCGTTTAACTCCGCGGCTCTCTCTCTTTCTCTTTCTCTCTCGATGGCAATGTCGCGCGGAATCTGTATTTTTAACCGATCGAAATCACGATCCGAAGAAACGTTTTGCATAAGGCGCATTATCTATTCTATTTTCAGCGTACTTTTTCGTCGGAGTAAATATAGCTATGTTGCAATTTTCTAAAAGAGATTAAAACGAAAGTAGTATATTAATCTGCCATGGAGTAAAAGCTACTCATTCCGCAGTGGCTTGTAATTATCTAACGAGTTTAACGTGTAAATAAATGATGAATCCTCATTTGCTTAATAAATTATGAATATTCAGGTAAATCGCCGCGGTTAAATAATTCCGCGCTTAATTTTTGCCTATAAGCGAAACATTGTCGTCTCTAAGCGGGAATACACGATGCCACCGAAGCACACATCGAGCATTTTTTGCCCCGTACATAAGCTTCAGCAACATGATTGCATAGAGCATCGTGTATATATACACACCACGAGGAGAGAGAGAGAGAGAGACCTATAGCTTACTCGGCTGTAACCGCGCTGCTTACATTACCCACATACCCATACACATCCACTCTCCCTCCCTCTCTCTATCTCTGTCTCTTTGTATACCCACAGTCTACATAACGCAACGTTGATGACATTATAAAGAGCTCTATGAAATTATTCAAGCGAACGTCTCTACACACGTCGCTGCGCTTTCCTTCTTTATATATCTCTTTCTCTCTCCTCTTCGCTGTACAATTGAATAACTCGTCTCGTGGAAGAACAGAAGCTGCCACTTCTGTGCAAACAAACCGCGGCTGCCGAGGGGAACAAAGGTAAGCCATCAGGGTACAGAGAGAGAGAGAGAAAGAGCGAGTGTTAATCGTGCGCCTTTTTCGCGATAGCGCGATACAATCGATGAATTACAGAGCAGAGCGGCCCCAGTTACGGGAGAGAAAGATAGTCGTGCGCCGCGGGCAGAGCAGAGAGATTGCGCAAGGCCGCGCAGCGCAGAAGCCCATCGACTTATCGCGCTCCATTAGCTCGATGTGCCAGGGTATAGGTGGTGTGCGCGGGTTACGTTGCGTTTTGCGTTGCAGCTGCACTGCAGATGCCAGCAGTCAAAGGAGATCGAGATTCGTGCGCGCGGCCGCGTTGGGTTTGATTTCCCGTTGATTGTGACTCTGTTGGAGCCGAGCTAATGGTCGGCTGATTATTAATTGGAGCGACGCTTTGCGGGTTCGTTGGTTAATAGGGTTTATTTTTGAAGCAGTTGTAGGTGAATTGATGAGAATTCTGTCGAATTGGATTTATTTTCGAATTTTTTACATTTATATTTGTATTTGCAAGGATTGCAGCTTGTGCATCGGGTTTAACGCAGTAATGAAATAACGTCAGACTGTATTATTTTTGCCAACTTTGAAGATATGATTAATATTCATAAAGATTACAAATAAAGTACCGTTCATGGTGTTTCAGATTATGCTGTTAGCTAAAAATGAGTATAGCCGACCCAATTAGCTTGCTGCCTAATCTTTTTTATATTATATTCTCATACATCACAGAATGTTTTTTAATTGAACCTCTCGATTTTTCGCAATACATCAAAAACTAAAGAGAGTAAATAGCTACATGAATGTCCGTTACATCATTTTTCAGTATCGACAGCCTTTGAAATGAGTTGTGACATGATCAAAGAAACTTAATGAAACTGTATAACTTTTTAAAGCTATTTTAGAATATTAAAACGGATTAAAAAGTTGGCTTGATGCCTCTATTTATGTCATAGACACTAGCGAAGTTAAAAATTTTATGCAAATTCCCAAGTAGTGCTTTTAGTCAGTGGATTTAGGAATGCTAAGCATGAATATTGCGTTATTGAAACTTTTATGCTGAGATTTTGAAAGATTTAAGTCTTTAATCATTGCTGGCTTTGAATTTATTTGTTACAACCACCAAGGAAGGAAGATCATACATTTATTTTTGTAGGCCCCGAGGGGCGAAAAGTTGCGTCATATCAGATGCATTAGCAGACACAAAAGTTTTTGCTTATCTCAGCGATAAAAGGTAGAAAAAGGGGGAGTTCCCCAAGTTTTAGGATCGTTGTTACCTCGTTTGCGTGTACAACTTATGCTTCGTGTGTACGCCACAAATTCTTTTCAACATTTTTTTCCTGCCTCGGGGTCAAATACTTCTTTTTCATTTCGTACGCATCGTTCTGATTTACAAAGTTTCATAACCGAGCTAAAACACTAAAACAATAATAAAACAATAACCTTTTGCCTTTCAATAGAAACGAAGAAAATCATTTATACACAAAGTCCGCAAACAATACGCGCAAAGCTACAGATCTGTCGTTGTTATCCGATCTCCCTTAGCTCCGGCAATAATCAACGCGCTCTTCCAACCTCTGCCGCCCGTAGCCATCGCCAAGACATTTTAAACAGCCTTTTAAAATTCATTTTTCCCCTCGCCGATCCCGGGGGCACGATTCTCTCAACCTTTGAAAACTCTCTCCCTCTCTTTGGTAAAGCCATTAAACTTTCTTTTTTCTCTGAATTCAACAAAAAGAAGAAGAAGAAGAAGAAGAATACTCTTCGGAGATCGAGTTCAACGATCCGCTGAGAGGCAGAGAAGCCGAGAGTGCCGAGATAGTCCAAGAGAATCCAGTTTCATCCGCGGCCGAGTGGCTGTGCGATGGCCTTTTCTGCTACCTATATACCCAGTCTTTAAAAGGCTGTGCACGCGCGCACACGTCGCGAGCATAATACTCACGCCGTGCGAGATTGGCCTTGCGTTGTACGAGCTGTTTATGGGGAGGAAAAGGCCGTTGATTCGATGACGAAAGTGTTGTCCGATGTGTCGGCTTTTTTTCCCTTTTGCATTGCTCGTGGCAGATGTCGCGTAATGAATGGGAGATTTTCCGCGCTGCTGGATCGCGGTTAATTAACCACTGCGGACTTGATTACTAAATAATAAGTTATGCCTTGAATTACGTACAACGCTACAGAATCAAGCAACCGTGTTCTTCGATAATATTAGGTTACGTATTGACGGAGATTTATATTTGAAAAATCCTTTGCACGATATTTTCGGTGTTGTTCGTGCAACATTGATATCCCTTACTCGTCTAGTGCATTGCTTTCATATATAATGTATACCACTGCGATATCAGTTTGACTTCGCTGCGTTAAAAATGCACCAGCTCTCGTGAAATTCCAGTTCTCGAAGTACAGCTGCAGATCAGGAAGTTTCGCGCCCGTAGCGTCCTAATATAACATTAAACGTAACGTACGAATACCACGCAAGACACTTTCAAAAATACGCGCTGTGCGAAATTCATCAGCCGTGTACATCTGGCGGAACGATCTTATTTCCATTATCAAATTTGAATACCATTTCCGAAAACAAATTTCGCAACGCAGTCGTCGCAGTCCTCGCAGTTAAGTTGCGCGCTCGCTCGCAACTTTTCGCTCGGCGCGCGCGCAGCTGGCTTCAATTTCGCAGTCGAATTTTCCAAGTTAATGTTCACTCTCAATTGTGAGGGATAATTTTTCCATTAAGAATGATAATTCCGGCTGGCGCTGTGCTTCTCTTTCCCCCTCCCCGCTTTCGCTCAAAGTTGAATATTATAGCGCCTCGCGCGCGTCTGCATAATGGGAACAACGTACATATGGATGCGATCGTCCCGGGGTGGTGAGGTTTAATTTCGCGTTCTCGAGTATTTAAATAACAGAGGTATACTTCTGTTAGGAGGGTTTGGCAAAAAAGACTGTTGGACTTGCCATTGGAGTCTTTCAAGTAGTTAGAAAACAAGTTTGAACAAAATTCAACTACGTTGAATTACATTTTCCTTGGAGTAATATATAAGTAATAAGATGCAAAACGAAATAAAACTGCTAAACTCATTAACTAATTCAAAAAATATTTGTTTCTTGAGCAAAATTGGATGATACCGAGCTACTTTAAAATGTATAATTTGTAACTTGAAATAAATAAAAAAGATATTCGACGACGATATAATTCACTAACATTATATTACACTAATACTCTTAGAAAAACAATATCTAACCTTTCGATATCGCTATAGTTAATAAAAATCACGAAAGAGCCCAATTCGCGTCAATCCACAGTATTTTCATTTATATTGTCTAAGACAATAAAGCCACTATTTCCCCTCTTATCTACCCATCGATTAAAGCCGCTAACAACTCATCCGCGCAGATAAGACCCATTAAATCCAACCTATATACCGCTCTATCACCGTCCCAGCGTCGCAACAACTAACGGAAATTCCGCAAAAATACAAAACATACAAAACAAAAAAGAAACAAACTTTTCATTCTCGCCGTCGCGCCGTTGTGCTAATAATAAGTGCGTACAGATCGGCCGCACGGAGGAACGCGAAAAGACGAGGACGACGATGAGGGGGGGGCAAGTTGAGCTCGCGTGCCACGGCACCATAACGAACAATATCGGCGAGCAGATCAGCGCCCGGTAACGGACGTAGTCCTCGTCGTCCTCGTCGTTGCATAATATTGGATAAATCCAGAGAGTGTGAGAGAGAGGGAGAGCCAGTGATAAAGGCGGCCTCTGCCCGATAAGGACGCGTGGGAAAATTTTTTAACTCGCGAGCGCGTGCGCGCGCGCGCGCCTCCGTCCACGTCGGTCGATTAAACGTAAGTGGTGGGGGTAGCGGTAATAAGTGGGTGGGTAAAGTTTACGTTTTGATAATGAAAAATATATGGCTCCGAGTATGCGGTTTAAGTGGTAAGAGCCGTGTTTGGTGAGACGAGCGGCGGAGTGCGATTTTTCGAAATGCTCGCGCTTTTGAAAGTTGTAGTTATGGAATTTCGAGAATGCAAGTTGCGACTTTTATTGTGCTGGCTGAGTAAAAGGAGAATCTAATTATAATTTACGTGGCGAGTAAAACTAACTTATAAAAGTGTTTATAAGTTCATATTTATGGAAACAAAATTTACCGTTGTTTTAAATGTGCAGAGAAAAATGCCTTCGCAAGAATATAACACGATAACATGCGAAACTTTTAGCATAATTCGTGCGTTAGTTTCAACTATACTTATTTCTAATCCAAGAACGCGCACATTCTAATCTTTAAAATGCCACGCATTCGCATCCTTCGGAATGATTCGTCGAAGACAGCCTCCTTTTCCCCCCTTCTTTCGCCTTCCCAAACAGCTCCCCAGAAATGTGCACCGTCGGTAAGCATAAACGCGCGACTAGCAGGTGCGACCACGCAAAAAGCAATCACACGAGGCGGCCGCTAACGAACCTAACATCTACAAGATCACCAACTCTCCTATGCCCCGCGCAAAAAATCACTTACACCCGGGACAACGCGCGATTACTCGTAATACACGGCTATCTCGTGCACCTATACTTTCCTCGAAGCCGCGATCCGTAATTGCGGCGCATCCCTCGACGTCTTATCCGACTGTGCTCCCTCGTATATATATGCGCGTATACGTCATATCCCCCTTTCGTGTATTCTGCTTTCTCATCCAAAACACCGAGGCACAGCGGCAAATCACAGACGCACACACACACACAGACGTCGTAAATCCCTTCTCATTAAGAACAGCTTTAACTGCGCGCGTCACGAAGTATAAAACAAAGAGCAATATACCTCGCCTGCCTGCATGATGAATGGGCGCTACCGCTGCCTGGTAGAGGAGGGAGGTAGCGAAACCAGGTCGAACAGATAGTTAAAAGAACGCGCGCCCGCTCGGCAATCATATGGTCCCGCGAGCAGGCCGCAACACACGTTGGTACACGCGGCTTGTACGGCTGATTCCGCCGTGACATGCACACTTTTGCGGATGCATGCGCGAATCGAACATTGACTCTACCCCGGGTTTGTTGAGCTACCGGGGCTTGTGACTTGGTTACCGGGCTCCGCGGGATTTTTTATTTGAAAAATAAATGGAGTCACGAAGTCACTCGATGAAGTAGCGTATTTTAACTCTTGAGGTCGGGACGGGTTTCGGTGAGTTGAGAATGGACGCTTGAATTGGAATTTTGGCGCAAGGCTTGCTTTGGTAAGCACGTATTAGATACGAGTTTCGTGGACTTGAAGAAGATGTTGAATTACGATATTTGGGAATAGTATATATCTAATCGTGTATTGAGACATCAAGACATATATTGAGCTTGATAATGCATTTGTATAAAGATATACAAAAATTTAGTTCCAAAAAAGTAAATTTATCATTCGCAATCATTTTCTTTTCAACCGTAAACTCAATAAATTTTTTCAACAAAGCAAAAGTATTAATAGCTTATTATTACATTAGGTTAAAGGATAAATTTACCGTTTAAAGCTGAAAAATTTAATTGAAAGTAGAAAACGGAGCAGGTGACCGAAAGTCCGAGTTCCGAGTCCTTAAATTAATTTGAAAACGTGACGCTTTGAAACTGACATTTTATCGCAGAACAAACTTGCGTTTACGGAAATTATTATTATATTTTGCGATGATACTTCAAATTACGACAAAGTAATTACTTTTGAACACAATATTTAAGCATCGCTATAGAAAATAACGTCTACGCTATGGAACTGACGTTTTGAGTACACTATGTCATCTTGTTTATCGACAATATTATATTTGCTATACTTCATTGTAGTATTGAACAGGTTAGAAAACTTAACATTATCTGTTAAAAATGAATAGCACGCAATTTCACGTTACTTTGAAAATCAAAATATACGTAGATGTTTTACAAACGAATGTACACATTACAATAATAACCAGCAAACCTACCACATTACGAATTCTTTTCTAACCGCGTGAAGATGCTACAAATTATGCTAATGCTAATCCTCGCAAGACTCACCAGCGCAAACCGCGCTCATTGCGTCGTGCAATCAGCCATACACGCGCAAAACACCCCGAAAGAAAAAAAAAGAGAGTTAGAAGAGAAGTACAGAAGGAAGAATGATTCGTCGTATTCTCAGTGGCGAGGCTCCGGATTAGCCCCCGAGCTCGCAGGCACCAGTTGGTACCGCGCTCGCGCACACACGTATATATACCTATACATAGACACCGTGGTGCTTCGCCGCTGCCGCCGCCGCCTCGCGTGACCCAATGATTCACGGTGCATAACCCAGGGGCTGCCAACTGTCTCCTGCCCTTCTACCTTATAATTCTCCGGCATTTACGGTCTCTCTCTCTCTCTCTCTATATATATATCTACCCCCTATACATACATATACTATATACGTGCATGTAAGCGCAGTCCGGCGGTGACTTGGTACTGGCTGTGCTTCGCAAGCTCATCCGGGCCGCCGCGATGCAAATCCACGGATTGAAGTTTTAATTACGCGCGACCGTACACGTATACGTACGCGTACACACGGAAAGAGAGAGAGAGTCGGACCCGGTGCCAGCGGTGTATATAAATCTAAAGGGGAATAGCCACGGCTATACGGGCTGAGACGCGGAGGTGGGATTTTCGAACGCTGGAATTTATTGCTCGAGGAGAGCGAGATATGCCACTGCGCCGTCGTGGTGGTGGTGTTTGGCATGCTCGCACTTGTGCTCTGTCTCGTGTCTTTTAAAGGTGATTAGTTGGTGTGCGCAAAGTCGGGGGATGATGATGTGGGTGGGAGAGGGTGGGTGCAGTGTTTGGATAGGATGAGGTGATAAAAAGTTGCGCGCGGATATATGGGTTAATTAGGAGGTGGTGCTTCCGTGTCTCTTGTTAATTGGTTGACCGGGTTGAGGGGAGGACTGAAACTCGGTCTTGTTAGTGTGCGAAATGATATCTAATTTGACGCGAGGGCGCTGGGTTTGTTTTTTAATTCATTTGAATGCGGATTTAATCCGTTCAGCGACGAGTGCAATTAAAAACTGCGCGGAGCCCGTTTAGCGTTGCGATAGAGTCTATTTTTTCTTGGGATTTTCTAGTGCGAAATTGATGTTTCATATGGGATGTTCTCTACAAATTTGTAAATTCTTATCTTGTTCAATCATTTTTTTTTTACAGTCGATAATTTTATTGTAGATTAGGTTTATGAGACTGTAACTGATTAATTTTTTTATTCTATACGCAAAAATAAAAGTTTTAGAATAGCTCTCACTACGAGTGACCCTATTATCTCAATTTAGTCTCAAATTGTAAACTACGTGGGTGTCCTAACAATTTTTATTTCATACAAAGTCTTATGAATACTTTTTACCTCTTTCAAGAAATAACTTGACTATGCTTTGACAAAGATAGGTATTATAAAAGTCAATTTTTTTTCATTAAAACGAGTATCTCCTCTTTAATAAGTACACTCCGCGGCAGTATAATGTCTTTACTAGAAATACACCTCGAAGGCTTCAGTGTGACAATTCAAAAGTCTATTGTATTCCAAAATAATTCACATTGTTCCCCTGAGAAAAACAAAATATCAAAATCGCCACAAAGCGTATACAACATTCTCAAAATTATCCCCATCCTCGGAGTATCACCCATATATGTCCCTCAAGCGTCTAACAAAATACACACCCCCTTGAAAATATAGGTCACGAAGCTTGCACAAGCACACGCGCACTACCTAGCGGACAATTAAACCCTGTACTATTACACCCAGTGTGTATAGCTCGCAAGTCTCGCACACCCCAGCTTCTCGGATATTACTGCGTAGTCCCTCTGAGAGCCCATATAGGCTCGCGCCCTCGCTCGCACAAACACACACACGCACACACACTCACACACACACACAAACACACGCACATACACACAGACACGTACACACACACATACACACAGACACATACATACACACACGCACACACACACACACACACACACACACACACACACACACACACACACACACACACACACACACACACATATACTACCCGCGGCTCGCCGGACAAAAGCCCGGGTAGCACTCGAGGGCCTCGCTGGAGATAAGAAAACGCGAAACGGCAGGAACTATTTGAAGAGTCGCGCAGCCGGCGGCACACGGCTCAAGCCATTTGAGCCGCGATAACGCAGCGGGCGAGAGCCGCGTTGATCGCCCCTGTCTGTCCTCCTTTATCTCGGCGTGCGCTATCGCTCGCTCGCTCTGTCTGTCTGCCTCTGTCGCGCGCATTCGCACTGCACTATGCAGTGAAAAATCAAAGGGACTTTGTAGAAATGAAACGGCGAAGAGTGTGCCACGGTTGCTGAATTAAACTGAATGTTCACTGCTGAATCGGTGGATTTTTCACTTGTTTGCTGTCAAGAGGTTCATGTTCACAGGTGAATCTTTCATTTCAGTTCTTTTTATTTAGTTTTCAATTTTAAGTGAATATTATTACTCTGGAGTGTTGTTCACTTATTCGAGAACAACAACGTTTCGGAGAGGTTTGTTTTCCAAATTTGAAATTTGAATGAAAAAAAAGGTTCCCCGTATTAATCGTTAATAGAGATGTTTAACATCGCCTTAAGTAGTAAATTGCTTAACATTTGTTTCAAAACAAGCTATTTTGTAAGCTCTAAGATGTCTAATAAATTGGTTGATACTAAGAAAAATTAATTTCTCCACGTCATTAAATGCTCGGATAATGTGAAGAAAAGTGTTTTATTGCGACCAGAAAACTGATTTTATCGATGTTATCAATTAGTTTAGTTTCATATTAACTACTTGTTAGTCTGAATATGGAATCAGTTTCCGCCAGAGGAGTTTTTAAATTTATATGATAATGAATAAACTAGCTTACATTTGAAATAATTTATAAAATTTTTATTTAATATTGGAGGTTCATATACCTATGTTATTGAAGAAATAATGAAGTAATAGAAGAGCATCAAGAGGCGCCGTTAAAGTACTAATTAAACCAGCTTATAATTTCATATGTAACATATTTTTCTAATTTTGTTAATTACCCAATAATATATAACTTTATCATTATTTCAATAATAATCTGAGAATCATCATTTATATTATAATGACACAGTTAGAATAACTTCTTACATTATGAAATAAAGAAAACATTAAAAAAAGTAAAACTCAACGCAGAGCTTGAACAAAAATTCTTCAAACTTGCCGAATTCAGAACATCCGTCGATGAAAGAAGTACACATATCCGTCGCAGCAAAGCTCCGTGCGCAATTCAAATTCGGCTTCATTACCCTCTATTGGCACTGGCGATCAATTCAGAACAGATTCAATAAAGTAACCAGCCATTAATAATTTCCCGGCCCAGCAGCAGCAGCATTTCAAGTAATTTCAAATCTTATACGATCAACATCGGAATAGCCCCAGGGGGGACATCATCCTCCCCCCCGCCGCACCACCATGCAGAGTGCGCGCTGCTTGCTGCCTGCTGCCGCTGGTTATCCCGGCTAATTACTTAATTAGCCAGCTCGAAACCGGAGCTCCTTATGAAACCGAAGCCGAAGCCGGCTGTGCGGTCTAAAATAAGACCGGGCCTATTGTGTTCACTGCTCTAGCGATAATTACTCCGAATTGTTAATATCGCGTGTGCCAAAGGCTGTCGAAGCTATTCTTGATCGATCCAATTTTGCAATAGTGTTATGGGAGGATGATGCATTGGCGAAATGGAGGCCGTGTACGGGTGAGGGTCTTGAGAAACCCTTGCAAAGTCCGGCGTTCAGAGAGGGTAGGAATAAAAGATTCTTGCGTAGGGTTATAGACTTCTTTTAATATTCTACATGTATACACGCATTTTTATTAGTTTTACAGATTGAGAATTTAAATTTTAAGTTATACATAGAGTTAAAGCATCGGCTATTGTCACCCAGGGCCAGTTCATTCTGATATTATTTTATAAAAAATAATGATAAAATTATTTTCTGGCGGGATACAGTTGTAGCTTACATCAAAATTATTATTCTATCCATGGGAATCAATGTTGCTTCAGTTTTTTAGTAAGACAGTATTAGGTGATAGTATTTGTAAAATCATAAATTCATTAATTTTATTAGAATTATTCCAGGAGAATTATTATTATATGCTTTAATTATTGACGATAAAAATTAAATTTTAGCAAATAACTAGTGACTAGTTACGTTTTACTGATTTTTGTAAAAATCCTTTATTTCTAGTATAAATAACATTTTATAAATGGTTTGATTTATGGGTGAAAGTTGGCGTCTTTATCCAATATAAGCGAGCCCGCTAGCGTCATATTACATCGTGTTGACTATCGCAGATAGCCCATTTGACTACTCTACAGCTCTTTACTGCTTCCGACAACTGACGGAAGAATATCTCACGCGAGAGAGAGAGAGAATGTAGTACAAGAGCCTTAAAGTATATTGTAAGTATATATATCTGCAGGGGAAAATACGTACAAGTGTGCAGTGGATACCATTTACATTATCAGTTTTAATAAAAAAATTGGTGAAAGTATCATTATCCAAACCGGTGCACAATAAATAGTACCGTAATAGGAGAATTTCATTGAAACTGAAGAAAATGTTAAGTCTTAATGTTACAAATAATGAAGCAACATTTCTATTTCTGTCTTATTCTTAACTTAAGAACAGATTACTTACTCGAGATTCTATAAAAATTAATATATTCAAAGTAAATATGTCGATATTTACTATAAATATGGTAATTTAATGAAAATATTAGAATAAAGTAAAATTCTTTAATTAATCAAAGGATTAATAATCCTCCAAAACTGACGCCATTAACTCAAACAGTAATTCATTTAATAAAACACATCTGACTTTCGCTTCGTTAATGCCCTTAGGAAACGACGTTACGCAAAATGTAACTTTTATGAAACACCCTCTCTTACTTTTCCTCTAAATACGCGACTCTTACCGTTTCCTCGATTCTTTTTATATTAAAACCGATGAATTTAATATAACACATCCGACATTTTGCTCCGGTAATGTACAAAAAGTGACGTTACCTACATTTTCGAAATGAAATTTTGATAAAACGCCGTTCACCTTTTTCTAGAAATACGCGATCCCTAAGTTTGCTCGCTTCTCTTTATATCAACTAATGAATTTAACACAGCACGACGGACATCTATCCCGTGAACGCTACACAGTTAGATTTTTTCTCAAATCGGGCAAATTTTACCATTCAGTGCGATAAAACTCCTAGCAAAATATCACTAAAAAGTGGCGGAAAGTTCCAGTTTTATCGTCATTCACGGTAACTACTACCGTGAATAGCGTTGTAATTGTTATTATAAAATTCTCACCGTGTACTGCTACACTTCCTCCAAGGGCACACGCGACTCCTCGCATAGTTTCCTCGATTCCCCTTATACGCGTCACGACTACCCAGCGAAAATCCGCATAGCCCTTTAAAGCATCTCGAGCCGTTTAGCTCGCTATGCGCAAAGCTCTCGCTCTTCACGGCGACGAGGACGAGGACGGATGTGTGCGCAGAGGCGCCGTTACAAGCTCCTTGAGCAGACACTCGCGCGACGTCGAGGAATCTCGGGAGCGCGCGCACGGCTTCTCCTCTCTCTCTTTCTCTCCGACGTCGTGCTCTCGAGTCCTTGACTGCGGATGCTATCCTCCGTTCTTTTTTTCCTCGCTCTCCCTGCAGATCGTCGCTTCTCTCTATCTATCTATATATATATACACATCGCGCGAGGCGATGTCGAGCAGATTGAAGCCTCGAAGGTACGTTGAAAAATTCATAAAGTCCTCTCTTTCTCTCTCTCTTGCTCCTTTCTTTTCGCGACCCGATGAGCTCGGAGACACGCACGCGCGCACACCGAGCGGATTCTCGCGCGTCCTCGTGAGAATTTCATGAGAGCGAATTGCGCAACGGATGACGCTAGCGAGCTTTTTCTCGGAATTCTTGGCTGCTCAGATGCAATTCCGCGCCGCGACGCCGGTTTGGACCGTGTATAAATATACGTCCTCGTTTTTTTTTCCTTCTTCCTTTTTCGGCGATATAGGACGCAGGGAGAAAGGATTGGTGCACGTCGCGCATGTATTATTGGCGAGAATTAGCCGTCGGGGTCGATGTAATATGCGCTCGGGTGAGTTATGCGGCGCGTGTCGCGTGTGTGCGCGCGCGTGTGTGTGTGCTGTAGCTGCTGTTGTTGCAGAGGAGCTGCTTTATCTTTGCCGAGGTCGTGCATCTTTGATGCGGACCGTCTGTAAATACGATACTCCAGCTGGGAATTCGTTCCTGCGCTTCGAAGCGCGGATGAAAGATGCAAGATGGATTATTATTAAATACCGTGTTACATTAGCTATTCAACGAGTTCTTCATTCATTAT